>JAJQXH010000055.1:1382500-1845000 GCA_022343465.1 Oscheius sp. G VE-2021
TTTGAAACTTGATTTTTTTTATTGCACCTATTCTAATATAACCATTCTATTTGTTTGACAGACAAATATTGGCTACCATGCGAAAGGTAGCCGAGACGAGGGTCTGGGTACTTATCATGAAAAAAAAATCAAATTTTCGGATCCACCAATGTGCTTTAATGTAAAAGAAGAAGAAAAGTTTAACTTTTTTTAAAGTTCTATATTTGGCTGAAGCTGTTACAGTTACTTGGTTTAGCGCCCAGATAATCGGAAAAAAGACCTAATTTTGGTTGTTTGACCTAAAAATTGCACTTAGGGCCTTAAAGACCCGAAATTCGTACCTTTTTTTTATCTCAATATGTTTCCATTGTGAAAGTTGCAATTTATAGATCTATTTAAAATACGACCATTAAAACCAAAAAAATTTAAAAATATTGACACATACGGTTTTTTGTTGTTTGACAGACTCCCGAATCGCCTCTAAATTTTACGTGTTTTTCATTAAGACGAAATTATGTCAAACATCTACGTACTACGTATAAAAAGCGGTTACAATTTTAAGGCGAAAAATGCCTTAATCACTTTTAGAGAAACAAATTTGCTCTACAACCCAAAACTCCACTCGGCTAACGATCGAATTCATATTGCTAGAATAATAGCACATGAATTGGCTCATCAGGTAAACATAAGGAATCTACATTAACTTTATACCTAGTGGTTTGGTAATCTTGTAACTGCAAAGTGGTGGAACGACATCTGGCTAAATGAAGGATTTGCCACCCTCGTTCAAAATTTGGGAGCAGATGCAATAAGCGATGGAAAGTTTAAAATGGTAGTTATTTTCAATGAAAGAAAACGACTTTTATCTTATAGATGGATTTTTTCTTAACGTATTCTCGTAAGAATGCACTTGAAATAGACGACAAATCTTCTAGTCATCCACTGTCACGTAATATCACAAAAACGTCCGATATTCTTGGAGTTTATGATACTTTGTCCTATCAAAAGGGAGTTTTTTTAAATTAGAAAAAAATGAATTTATTTTTAGGGTGCTTCTGTAATGGCCATGATAAGATATCTGATAGGATTCGAAACATTCCAAACGGGACTACAGGTGAAATAAATAAAAACGTTTAAACATTTTGTAATTCAGAACTATCTGAAAAATCATTTATACGGAAATGCAGAAGCAAATGATTTATTGAAGTCGTTTGATAAAGTTCTACCTAACAATATCACTGGTTAGCTTTTTGTTAAATACTAAGATTGAAGTTTTAATATTTAAATTCAGGACCAGACGGACGTCGCTTGAACATCACAAAGTTTGCGGAACAATGGATTTTCCAGGTTTTTTGGTCTTAAATTGGTTAATACAAGTTCAGATGGGCTACCCTTATGTCACTTTGAGCAGAATTAATTCAACCACAATTCACATTTCCCAAAACATTTACCTTATTGGGGGAAATGAGTCTGAGTTAGAACCTAGTCTTTACGGGTTTGTTACTCAATTTCCAGTTTTTAATCTATTTTAGGTACAAATGGGATATCCCTTTGTGGATTCAGAAAGGAGACAATCCCAAACAGCTCTACTGGTTGACCAGAGGTGTTTTTGAGTTTGAATTAGTCTAATCAGTTTAGATTCGGATCTTGAGTTCAAGGACTCTTCACCAGAAGTTACGGTTTTGAACGCTGAAGGTTATGCATTTATAAGGCAAAATTATGAAGAGAACGAATGGCGTCTGATCGCAAACCAACTTCAGGATGATCATACGGTAACAATTGTGACATTCTGGAAAACACTTGCACATTTGGGTAGTTTACAATTTTACAAAAATGAAATAAGATTGTTTCAATATAAGATATTTTTGATTACACTAATCGATCATTTCGATGATCATATTCGCTTTTCTCGCTTTTTGCGCATCCTTTGTCGCCAAAACAAGCGCTAGTTTCAGAGCGTGCCTTCAGCTATGGAGAGCGCAGACAGTGGTTGCGTGCCCACACCCGTAGCACATCAGCCGCTGCGATTAGGGTAGTCGGAAATAACCTTGTTTTAATTTATGAAGAACCAATTTGTAAAAAGGGGGGCTGCCGATCACAAAATCTGATTTGGTTTACCTTGACTGTTTTTGAGGATTCACCAAAAGTAGAAAAATCAGCTTCGGTGCAAATTCGTTTATAGTCCTGTGCAAAGTGTATTTCTGTTTAGGCCTATTGAGAAATTGAGTGCGAAATTGATGAAAAATAATTTTTTTGGTAGGTGGAGTATTTTCAGATTTACTCTAAGAGAACCCGCTTAACAATTCTATCTGACGCATTTGCAATGGCAAAAATTGGACAACTTGATTATGATCTACTGTTCACATTGACCAAGTACATGACTAAAGAAAGAGTAAGATTTCCATCAAATCGTGCCAGTTTCTTGCCAGGAATGCCTCTCTTGGGATGCTTTCAATAACGGATTCTCAAGAATTCAGTCAGCTCTTCAACAATCAAGCATTGAAAATGATGCAAAGGTTTTTTGCTATTTTTTTTAAACAGACAGATTTTTTGCAGAAGTTTTACGCAACAATCCTTCGTCCTCACTATTCAAAGGACCTTGCAAATACAATTTCGGAGACTTTTTTAGATGACAATCTAATTTACGAGAAGTAAGTCAAACATGAAATTTTTCCTTCTTATAAAATTTTTTTTTATATAAACTCTATTTTCTAGCCTTCGAGATACTCTCATTTTTGAGACCTATTGTACACAAACTGGAAACTGCACGGAATTGAGGGATCTGTTTTCTACGAAAGTGGCCATCCCATGTGCAAATGAAACCGAAGCCATCGCCAGTACTTGTTCAACGTAATTTTCCTGAGTGTTCTTAAAACTATTTTAAAAATTCAGGGTAGCAGCACCTCTGAGAGCAATTGTTTACTGCAACGAAGTAAAGGAAGATGTTGATGCCTTCTCTCAGGTAAATTGTTTTTTTTTCGCTTTTTGTTCATTTTTCACAGATTCTTGCCTTCTATAAAAAGGAAAACGTCGTTGTTGAGAAGAATCGACTTCTTTATGCGCTAGGATGCAGCAAAAATCAGACTTTACTAACATGGTAAATTTTTACCTAATTTTATTGCTAAAATTTAAACTAAAAAACTACAGGTTGCTTGATTCCGCAGTGAATCGAACTAATCCTTTGATTCGTCTCCAAGATATTGGTGCAGTCTTCTACAATGTGGCAACCAGTGATTTCGGTTCTCAATTAGTTTTTGACTACTTGTTGAACAACTGGGATAATATTTACAAAGAGTTAGTTTACTCTTTGTCTCTTTGTCTCTCTCTCTCTCTCTCTCTTTCTTTCTCTCGTTCTCTCTCATCTTTCCTTAGTCTCTCTCGGTCTAATCCAAGCGCTTTTTTAAGACTGGCAAGTCAACATATTACTCTCAACGACATTATTGACTGCTGTCTTTTGAATGTGAAGACAGATGCTGAAATTATTCAGGTAACTCAAATAATCAAACTTTAAAAAAGTGTTCTCAGCTTGAAAATTTCGCTAAAACGGCCGATCACATAAATGACTTCGAAGCACTTCCGAAGCAATTGTAAAACGCCCGTCAAATGGTCTCCTGGCTTGCGGACAATGAAGAGAAGCTTGGAAAGATTTTCAAGCAAACAGTTTAAACTTTTTAGAACAATAAAAGTTTCTTCGCTTTTCAAAAGGCTGTGTCTTTATTGTGTTTAATTGCCACTTAAATTGTTTCAAGTGTTTAAGGCGCGCGCAAAGAAATTGTCTTTATTGAATCATTGAGAATTTGCAGTTGTGGCTTTTTGAGACCCCTTTTCAGAAGTCTTAAAAAATGTTGACACTTCGTTTCACTTTTTGATAAAACAAGATCCTGTTAGGTTCACAGATCTGCGCCTGCGGCCATAAATTCGTTGCCATAGAAAGCGATGGCGGGTGCGAAATCTTATTCCTGACAAGGTCGGCCTTCGTTTCGCAATCGGGCAGAACCGTCTATGTACCGAAACATTAAATAGCTCGCATTCTAATCTATGGCAAAATCGCGCACATATCTTTGCATCAGATTTGTTTTTCAGTTGTTCAGCATATTTTTCTTACGCCTCAGTTTGGTTTTGCCAACTTACCTGAAAACTTGACATTCTTAAGGCAAGCTTCTTATGCGACATAAGGCAATATTTTTCATATGCAAGAGCAGATCAAGGAACGTTTATTTATTCTTTATTTTTCTTCGCGGCGTCTATGGCCAGTATTTAAAAAAATAAGTTTAGATGCTTCGAAAATCACATTTATTGTTTTAATAGCGCCAAAATTTTGAAAATGTTTCCCTCATTAAAACAGTAATTGTGATTTTTCAAAAATTTTAAACGAGAAACAACCAAATTTCTGTTTTATTTGTTCTACTTCTTAGCTGAAAGAAACCTTCAAAACGACTGTCCATCTGTTTAATGAAGAAGGCGCCGACCAGTTCTGCCTGCCCGGTAGACTGTACTGCGCTGGAGGGCCGTGGCAGCTTCTTCCGCCGCCAACAGGTTACGCGGCGAGGAGGACGTTCGGCTTATCAGCCAAAAACACGCTGAGATCAATGCCTCTTGTGATGGCAGTGCCATCGAGATCTGCTTATCCGGCGCCCTTTCGCTTTCGCTTTTTTAAAATCTAAACAAATTTGGTAAAAAAGACCTTTTTTACCAAATTTGGTTTCTTTTTCTTTTTTATCAAAATAAAAATTACTAGTTGATTTTCATTTTCTTTCGATACTGGTCATTGAAATTAAAAGCTGCATTATCATTCAAACAACCTTGAATTTAAAAAAAATTATCAATTAAAAAAAAAGATTTTTTTCATCAACCTAAACAAATCAATATTTTTTACTTCGAGTTAAAAAAAAAATTCATTAAAGTAAAATGAATTAGTACAAATAAAACTTGAATATAATTTTTTTGAACGTAAGTCTTATGACAAATAATTTAAAAAAAACATTTTTTCAGAAAAAAGTTTTTGTGGTAGTTTAAAATAGAAAAATAAGAGCAATTCTGTTTTACTGAAAATGCTATTTTTGTTGGTCCAAACTTTGGTTTCTTTAAAAATAGACCTTATTGTGGGGACCTGTTATATAATGCATTGAATTATTTCCACTTTTCATTTTTACTGTTGTTTTAATCAAATTGTTTATGTTCCTGTGGTAACTCGTTTTTTTCGCAGGGAATATTTCGCAATACCTACTGCTTAAAATATTGTTACACAGCATGAAATAAAAAGTCTTAACCGAATTTCCAATTTTGGCTTGTATGACTTAAAACTTCTCTGAGTTGAAAAATGTATTTATCTTTGAAACATCTGTTATTTCACATGTTTTCCTCAATCCTATCAGCGGGAAGTCTTTTTTGCCAGGAATTCTCGCAGTCAACATGAAAATGTTGGCCTCGTACCATTCCCAAGCAAATGGAACTTCCCACTGCGAGAATTCGATTGCATGTTTTGTGTGGTGACGGTTTCCCGACAATTGCATTAATCCCCCGATTCCTATCCTCCAAACACACATTTTGGGTGATTTTCGTCACACATTTCCCACATTCGGTACAATTTTTCTTTTCCGCTGCAAGAATTCATTCTTCGACCACCAAAACAACGAATGTACTATGTCAGCTGGTATCATTTGTCTGTGTTGAAAACGAAAAAAACTATCATCTACTACAAAGTACAAAATAGGTATAAAATAACTGTGTAGCTCAAACCTTTGAACAAATAAAATTTTCATTGAAAAAATGCCAAATACAGGTTGTTTTTCTAACAATATTTCTTCTAACCAAAAATTTGTATTTTAATTTACTTTCAAAGTTTTCAAGAAACTTTTTAAACCATAGTTATCCAAAACTAAATTTCAGTTACATTTAAACATTTTATAGTTTCTTGAAGTGAAAAAATATAATAATTTAAACGTTTAAAGTAGATTTTTACAAAATTGTTATTTTTGAATGTGAACGATAAAACTATATATGTCTGTTTACAAAAGATCCTTCTCAAACATGTACGCGGAAGGAAATTCCGTCTCCTTGAAGTGCATCTAATTGTCATCGTTAAACAAAGGAAAAACTTTTAGTTACAAATACTTTTAAAACTAGTCGCAAAAATATAGTGGTAAAGAATAGGTAAAAATGGGTTTGTAAACGACTGAAAAGAAGAGAAGTATTTTAACCAAACTACAAAACTGAACCTAATGGATTTGATTCATTTACTCACTCTCTTCGAATGACTCCTCTCTAAACATGAGTAATCAATCAACTGAAACATTGGTCACCGAAGACCACTCCACCGAAAATTGTAGTCACCACAGTGTAGTCACGCTGTTTCAGGAACCAAATTGAACTCGGATCTTATGTTTTCATTTTTTTTTTGTAATGGCGTCATTTGGCTAACAATTCTGGCATCGATATGAAACAGAGAATGATTTGTTTACCTTTTCTATTATTTTAAAAGGGCATACTAGAGATTTCCCAGGTTAAAATAGTGTTTTTTACTGATTCACATGTTTAAATGACGGGTGTTTTGACATTGATCTGTTTTTGAGTGGACCTGTTGCAAGAATTCCTTCCTAACTCTCGAAAACAACGCAGCAGATGAACTATCATTAGAAAGGGCATATTTTTGAATCAAAGAATAGATTTCGTCTTGTCATCCTTGACGTTTTAAAGTCTGCAAAGTTTGCTCAATAGTAAATACCTTGTTATTCCGAAGACAAAGGCAAACAATACACTAATGTCAAAAGAACGATTTCTTCAACTACTCTGATGATCTTCCTTGAAACTGTAAAATGATGTCTGTAAAATCTACCAGGAAGCCGAATTTTTCTGAACTCGGCGAATATTAGTCGGCGAAAACGGCATTGTAAAGGCGTGGATACCACAGTGTAGCCATCAGTTTACCGAAAAACCAACTTGTTTTTGTAGTTTCAACTTTTGAGAACTATGATTCCTTTTTTTTTGTTTGCAAACGTCATTTGTGGAAGATAACGAGATTCTTGCACACCATTCCACAGAAACAAACTACAAAATGGTATTAAAATCACAAAAAAATGTCAGTCATTTTTTAAGTCGTTCATAGTTCTTTTTGCTGTTTATTGTTTCCTTTATCTCTAAAATTGCTGAACAAGAACTGTTCAAATAAATATACTGCAATTGGTTCGATTCTAATGCGATAATCCAATTTCGATAGATTATGGTGGACTGGTTTCGGACGATTTGATGAAACGCTTAGCAAACGTAATGTCTTCCCCTCAAAATTGTTTTGTTAAAAGATTTCTTGTTGTTTTAAACCTATTCAGGTGAAAACTCTTTTTCTATTAAAAAAAGCTTCGTTAAATATCACTTACTCTTAGATGATGATAGAAAGCAATTGATATATCTATTTTCTCTCCGATTTTATCTTTTGTTTGTCATGAAGGAGAGAGACACTATTTTCGTTAATCTGTTTAAAGATCGGAATTTTCTGGAAAATGTCGTCACCCCAGCCCACGCATGAAAACAAGCTAGGTTCTTTGGTGTTAGAATGCGTAATCAAAAGTACTTGTAATTTCAGAATTGACTTTCAGGAATCCGAAGCAGAAACTATGAGTGAACTATAAATATTCTAAACCCTTAAAATGAATCCTTCTTTTGTTATTGAACCCGTACCTACAGTTAAAGTACAAAGTACAAAATTGTATGTTTTGGACCTTCTAAAACTCTGCGGAACTGCAAAAGGATTGTTTTCCAGTCTGATCTTGCGAAATTCAGCGAAGATAGGTTTCCCCGTCCTTGACTAATAGACAAACAAAGTTATGACGTTTTTTGCTCCTTGACCGTCCTTTCCGAAAAATTCAAAATTCAAATTCTCACGTAATCTAAGGAACAAGGTATCAAAGTTTCTTTAAAGAACAGAGTTTAAATGGATGAAAGTCGCGTATCGAGCAAACGAACTGTGTTTTAGTGGATGCAAATTCAATATTCTCTAAAGGGAAAGTAAAAAAGCAGTTTTTGGTTTAAAATCTCATTTGAACGTTCAAACTGCACTTTTGACAATAATCGTCGCCTACCCCAGTTCCCTCAATTCAGGCCTTATAGATTGGTAATTAACACCAGACGCGAAATTGCGTACAAAATATATGTTTTTAAGCATACGTACGTAAGACACCGTCAGCGTTACAATTGCGATTTCTCTGAAAACTATGATTGGCGATTACTACAAAGCTAAATTTAAGTAGGAAAAGAAAATATATAAAAAGACATAATAATCGAAAGACTGAAAACACAAAAAGTCAGGAAAAATTCGGTCCACCCAATAACTAAAAAATTGTTGCTTTCCTTTTTTAGAGGATTTTGTTAATCCTTCCTTTGAACATTTCCTTTGTCAACTTCCACTCTCTCCTCTTTGTCCGATGTCCGTTTCCCTCATCAATTACTTACTACGAAAACCACAAATCGTCCTCTGTTGTTTCATAGTGTGTGCCGCGAAGGGCGTCCCTTTGTTACACCCCGCCCCTCCCCTTAAAAGTCGTGGTCATCGCAGTTCCTCCAAGTCTCTTCTCATCAAATCACCATGGGCTGGCACAGAGGTGAGTGTTATGCCTGCTCCATTAGCCATCATATGAGAACAGGTGGAAAAATAACATTCATTCGTTCGCGGGGCTCGCCGAGTTGTCGTGCTCTCAGCGTTAATGTCAACAAACCGCAATTGCAGTCAAACCAGAGTTCAGCCATTGTGTTCGAGTGCCTTTTCTTGACCCTACGCACGTAATCCGCTTTCCCATTCACTGCTTTGCGCAACTCGGCAGGCGGTTGTATTTTTGTTTCCACATGGTTTCCCAAAGTGGTATTGACATTTTAGGCAGAGTGTGCAGCCACACCATGGGCTCATGCATCTCCTCAACCAACAAAATCTTCCAGCGACCGAAAGTTAAAGTTGGAATTACTCCGCCAAGGGTTAGTTAACATAAAAACTATTCAAATGGAATTTTTAGGTTCAAACAAGCTACGGCCTTGTTGAAGGAAAGTCAGTGGTTGTGAATGGAACCGAATCCCATTGCTTCCTTGGAATCCCCTATGCCAAACCTCCTGTTGGCAACCTTCGCTTCAAAGTAAGTTGCTTTGCCTCTGATCAGGTTTTCTTAGCATTGTGTCAAAGTTCCAATGTTACGTTAACGTCCAAAGTTCTCTTCTGACCAAACGTTCCAATGCCATTGGTCAGGTTTCGCCCATTGTCATTTTCTTTTGTGGCAGCTTCCCACTGAAAAAGCCGCCGCGACCTTGTCATGATTGTCGCCACAAAATAGCCGCCGCCTTAGACGTCTGCCCCGTGATAGCTAAGAAGTGGCAAAAACCGGAAAAGTGTAAAAAAAAAGCATTGACCATAGCAAACAAAAAACTATTTTCCTGAGATGGGCTTACTCAACCGCATTCCACCTGTTTATTTCGAACATAACATGGCCACGTAACCAACCCACGCAATGTGAGCAATAAATTGGTTTTAGAAACCGGAACCTCCTGAACCATGGAGTGGAATAAAAGCATGTCATCGGTATGGACCCAGAAGCGTACAGCGGGACATGTTCTGGGATAAGTTCACTTGTCACGTTCCTCAAAGCGAAGATTGCTTGAACTTGAATGTTTTCGCACCTGCTCCAGAACCAGGAAAGGTAAATAGTTTTAACAACATAGTAATCAGTTGGGTTTCAGAAGTACCCAGTTCTTTTCTACATCCATGGTGGGGGTTGGATGATGGATTCAGCTGTTCGCTACACCCCGAAAAACGTTACGAGGCATGTTACTCACTTTGGCGAAAACGAATCACATTTGTGACGTAGAGGGTGACGAATAAGCGTTCGCCGTTTAGCGTGAAGGCCGTTAGAGTCCAAAAGTTGGCGCAAGGAAAACTCAAGTAACCACTTTCAGACTCCTGGTCTCGAAGGGAATTGTGGTGGTTACAATTCAATACCGTCTTGGGTACTTGGGTTGGCTGTGTACTGGAGATGACGCAGCCAAAGGAAACTATGGTCTATGGGATCAGCTGGCCGCCTTGAAATGGACAAAGGAAAACATCCACGCCTTCGGAGGAGATCCCGAGAACCTGACGGTTGGAGGACAAAGTGCTGGAGCAGTGTCCACCGACCTTCTTTCCATGTCACCGCTCTCTCGAGGTGACTTCAAAGACTCAATCAAGATTAACCAAAGGTTTTCAAGATCTCTTCAAGAAGAAAATGGTCCTCGGAGCAAACTCATTTTGCCATTGGGCTGTAGCCAAAACCGACGAAATATCGGATTTCTGTAGACAGAAGGCAAAGAAGTTGGGATGGAAACCACGGCAGGAAGGATACGCCTCCAAATTGGAAGAAAACGAAGACATGGTCGAATTTTTAAGAAAGGTTCCCGCCAGAAAGTGAGAAATTACTTTGGCCTAACTAAATTTCATTCAGACTTGGCACTCATATGATCGGATGTCGCCCAGTTTTCGATGAAGCTCGGTTACCACTGGCTCCTGTAGTCGACGGAGAAATTCTCCCCGATCGACCTATTCATCTACGAGATGAAGCACCAAAGATGCCTTCAATTGTTGGAGTTGGGGAGCAAGAATCCCTACTTTTCAGTAAGATCCTTCAAACTTTAGTGACCTCAAAGTTTTCTTTCAGTTGCTCTGGATGCCATGAGATGTAATGACAAAGATTGGAATAAGGTTATCAATAACCTCAGTAGAAAGAGCAAAACTCCCGAGAAGGAGATTGAAGCAGCTGTTCAGCTTATTTATAGTTCGGAGCTAAAGTCAAAGCCAAACCAGAAAGAGAAATTTGTCACGGTAGGGATAAAACAATTTTTTGAAATTTTTCTTTTCAGTTACTTTCTGATATCATCTCCAATTATGCCTGTTGGCTGTACATGTTGAACAGTCAGGAGCACTCGGAACCATGCTACGCCTATAGTTTTGACTACACAAGTACACGAATGTGGGGCTGGTTAGACGCTATGATTCCATTCAGAGGTAATCCAAGAAAGAAAATCAAAGGACACCCGTTTCAGCCGGTACCCATGCATCTGAAATAATCTATCTATTCGATTGTAACTACTTTGCCGCTCCACTGCCCATGACTAAGACTGATCGGATTGTCAGTGAAAACACGGCAAAGTGGTTTTCAGATTTCGTTATTAGAGGGTAATCAGATTACCAGGTGCAGTTACATTCCGTTTTCAGGAACCCTAATTCGGAGAGTCTTCCGAAATGGGAACCGGTCCCGAAAGAAAAAGGAACACTGTCGATTTTCAGCATTTCGGATAAACCAATTCTAAAGACAGAGGTAATACTTAAACCAAAACAAGAATAGTGATAACAGTTTCAGGTGTTTGGAAACAGAATGCTTGAATTGGAGAAAGTTCTCTCGGACACTACCCTCTTCTCCAACCCCAGGGAGAAGATGTCCTCTCTTGCTGTGTCCCACAACGCTCGCGCGGCTACGGCTTCTTCATAGAAGGGGAACCAAGTTTTTGCCCAGTCTCTTTTCACCGGTTTCCCGATCTGATAATGGTGGTGTTCCACTTTTTGATCTCATTGTGAATAAAGCAGAAGTCTTATTTGTTTGTCAAGGGGATTGAAGTAGATCAAAACAGATGAAAAAAGGGTTCAGATGCCTCTAGAATGTTTTCTGGGTGACTGCTCTAGTACTTTCTGAGGCCCGGTGATCGAAGCTCAGAAACGGGGCGACCTGCTTGGTTAAAAAGCGGTTAGAAGTTTTGCAGAAAATGCTTTCCAGCATAAAAATGCATTCAGAGTGCGGTAATTTATTCATATGCCTGATTTGTGTCGTTGAGAGATTTTTGGCCTCCTGATGAATCTGACACATGAGAAGAATTTGGAAAGAGCAAAAACCAAATCAGTCGCAAAACTACTAAGTGGTACGCCTACTAGATCAAATCCATCAGAAAGCGTTCCCAGCAGAAGCAACGCATACGACCATACCACGTTGAATGTACGCCATCCCGTCCGATCTGGCAAGTCAAGCAACGTTGGGCCCAGTTAGTACTTTGATCGGAGACGGCTTGGGAATCCTGGGTGCCGTATGTTTTTTTTCCGATAATAATGACCTGTGTCTGTGTGGTAATGACTTAGAATGGAAAAATCATCACCCTGAAACCATGACCCAGAAAAGAATTGATTAGCGATGTCACCCCGAATCAAATACGTTAAATAGGAAACAAAGGCATCACTTTTCGGTTTTTCAATTTTTTAAACATTTTGTCTTCAAAATCTTTATTGCTCTTCACAAAAAAGAGACCTCTATTGTTGTAGACCTTCAGTTGTTTTGTCACTTGTAGCAGCTAATGTATATTCCGGCTTCTTTCTATTTCTACACCAGCAGACGCATAAGGTAGCTATTATCAATAATACAAGTACTATCCCAATCACAATTGGAACAGTGTAGCGAGTGATGGATGCCTTCAACGCTGAAACCGTGTTATCAAGCAAAAAGTCGAGAAAAAGTACCTCTCAGTTGCCGATCGTGACCTGCTACGGTTCCTTGGAAACCGACGTGATCATTGTCTCCAGGGCCCGATAAGAATCTTAAAAGAACTTTGGTTAAGGATATTTTTGAACTAACCTTATTGTCATTATCTTTGTGGTAGTTGTGTACTTGCAAGGCTTTTTCGATCCAGTGCATCTAAAATTATATGGCTACATTTATAAAAAAAACTATTACTAACCTGAAGGTTGCATTGCCCAACTCTTCTTCAATGTATGAGTGATCAAAGAACTCGATCCAATCTTTTTTGTCTCGCAGGTCAATGTTCTCGGCGGCGAAGTAAATCTAAACGTTCTTTGCGGTCAGTTGGAACAAAGTATACCTTTGACTCGTTCGTGGGAGCTATTACCCGCCAGGTGCAGTTAAGTCCAGGGCAATAATAACTACAAACATCAAGCAGTTGAAAAGGAATCATACCGGGGATAGTCAGGGGAATTTACGATGCGGAAGTTGTTGTCGTGAAGAAGTAAGAGTCTGTTGTCTGGACATTCACAGCGTGCTTCGGCTGGAAACAGCGTTCAATAGGGTTTGCGTTTATTTTGAATCTTACTCATTCTTGCTACTATGTTTATTATAATGCTGTTTTTGTTCTCTCTCTCTCTCTTTCTCTCTCTCTTTCGCGCTCTCTCTCTCTCTCTCTCTCTCTCTCTCTCTTTGTCGCTCTCTCTTTCTGCCTCTTTCTCAATCTCTATCTCTATTTCTTTATATATGTATATTTCTATGTCCATATGTCAATATCTCCTTCTGTCTCTGTTTCTCTGTATCTCTGCCTTTCTGTCTCTCTGACAGAAAGGCAGAGATACAGAGAACCAGTGATTTCGGTTCTCAATTAGTTTTTGACTACTTGTTGAACAACTGGGATAATATTTACAAAGAGTTAGTTTACTCTTTGTCTCTTTCTCTCTCTCTCTGTCTCTCTATCTCTCTCTCTCTCTCTCTCTCTCACTCTCTATCTCTCTGTGTCTGTCTCAGTTTCTTTTTCTATTTCTATCTATCTCTTTCTCTCTGTTTTGAAGCAAGCTTTGCCAATCCGAAAGCCCTGTTAAAGCCATTCCGCTCATAAATCACCGCATCCGAGAGCGCGCACTGTTGACCTCATAATGACAGGTGGCGCGGGCAACGCTGGCTGTCTGGTGGATTATGGCGCAACCTCTCACGATGGTACTTCCGAAGCAGACGCTTGTTACCCTGTAAAAACGAGCCCACACAATAACAACAGCAATTGGCAAAGCCAGCTTATTTTTTACTTATTTTTTTTTAGAAAGGATGATATAAAGATTCAATAAATCTTCAAGTTTAAGAAGAACAAACTCACTGCTTTGTAGAAAAGAAAACCCAACTGCCAAGAGAACCACCCACTTCATAGCCTGAACATTAGACATTTAGGGATTGCCATAGGATTAGTATTAGTAAACGCGGGCAATGAAGGTAATTTACAATGGCTTCGGGCGCCTTCATGAAGATATACATCTTGAGAGAGGAAACCGATAGAGTGCAAAGAATTTGTCTTAAAGAATCAGTGAATTACTGAAAGAAGGAAATGAAGGTCATTGCCGTCTCCAGGAGCATCGTTTTGTGGCTGCTGGAGGTGCAATGTCAACAGAAAAAACGAGAAGTACAATGCGCCGCGAGTTTGTTTGTGTTGGTAGAATGAGGTTTAGCTTGGCTGTCCCATCGTGCTCGCCGGTCTGTTTTTCCGGAACCAATGGAGCACACGGGAAGCGATGATTTTCTTCAGAAGCTCGCTTAAATCATCGTATCCGGGATGAAACAAATAGCAAAACAGTTCCCAAAAGCTGTAATAGAGGACGGTAGTCATTTTGACGGACGACCGGTGTCGGATTAGTTGAGGCGCGAAGATTGGGTTGGCAGTAACGCAATCTGCGCCACAAACGACCTTCTCTCAAAACACAGACTAATAAATCGCGAAAGTTTGAGAGGATTGGAGTTTATGTAGCGGAAAATGCGATTTGAACTCACCAGAACTTAATTCTAGCCTACATGTGTCGCGCGCTCCTGGGCCATTGGCATCGTAGGTACCAATGGAGTAAGGACAATTGAGCCTATCTAAGGTCAAATTTCAGAACGTCATCGGTATAAAGAACCTAGGACCTGATGAATTTAAACCGAATAGATAGGATGCGCGGCATTCACTTTTGTGTTTTGGTGCCTATGAATTAAACCGGTTGTAAATAAATAAATGAAGGAACGCATGTGACAGAGTTACATGCATTCTCGTGAGGGTTTTTGTTTCAGCATACGATTGTGAACACTCACTCCAAAACATCATTTGAAAATACGTCATTTGAAAAGCGCAAAAAGTTACCCCAAGATCAGGTTTTGTTCTAGGTTACAAAAATGTTTGCCGTGATTCTTAAAACTTATAGTTAGGTTATTCAAATGAATGATATTGAAACAGTCCTGTTTGGGGCCAAAATTAGTGATTCTGGAGTGAGCGTGCTCTAAATAGAAATTCTTTTTTGAAATTGCGCAAGAACAGATTTTGAGTAACATTTCGCCTATCGAATGATGTATGTTTTACACCAAGACTATTTTAGCCCGTATGCCGAAACAGAGACTGTTACAACAATGCATGTGACTCTGAAAGTATGATCTCCCAAATCAATCTGTTCATAAATGCCTGGTGAATCCAAGAACTTAATTCACACTAGTTAAAAGTTTATTACATATACTGAAAATTACAGAAAATGGTGCCCGCCGTTAGTGTAATTGAACACACTCATAAATAGTTAATTGACAAACTTATGACACACACTTACACGTTTTAAATAACTTATAAAAGACAACAACTGAAAAGCATGCAATTAATGACAATGGTATATATATCTTTCAATTATCAAGATAAACCGGTGGGTAAATGTAAAAGGATGGGCTCTGATTCTGTACTGGGGAAGACCACATATCATAACCGTAGTCATAGTTGAAATTCTGTGTGTCATTATAGGAAAGTTCTGGTGATGCCCATGTTCCAGTTTGTTCATAAGGCGGACAGTTCTCATTTGAAATGAAAGGGTCATCTACTGATAAATCATCCTCTTGGAAATCTACCAGACGTTCTTGTTCCAGTCGGTTCTTTTCATTTAGCGTTTGCCTATACCTTTTGTCTCTAAACCAATTTGATACCTAAAATTTACGTTTTTCTTTACACATGACGACTTACCTTTTCTATTGGTTGCTTGATCAGAGATGAAATTTCCTCTAATTCCGCCTCATTTGGAATTTGATTCTTCTTAAAACACTCGTTTAAAAACTAAAAATTTTTATTTTCAATAAAACTAAAAAAAAAGTTTTTATTTTCAATATTACGCTTACTTTATTATTCTTCAACCTAATCTGGAGAAAAGTGGCCCCATTAGGACAAATTGTCTTTGGAGGCGGGTGTTTTTCTCTAATCCTGGTTTTTTGTCTGTTATTCAACTCTCGTCCTTTAACATCTTTTGACTAAAATAAATGGCATTTTTATAAATGTAAAAGCTTACGAATTGATAATGAGCTTGGTTCCAATATTCCTGCATTTTATTGGCACATTTTGAATCAAACTGAACTTTGGTGAGGACTTCGACAAGTGTGGAGAAATCCTTTTCGGAATAGAGGGAGAATACATATGCTAGAAAAGAAAAAAGCTTGCTTTCTAAAAAAAAATCTTAACAGAAAGCTGATAAAAAACCCCAAAACCTCGTAGAAAAACATGCCGGGACATTAAAACAGTCGCTAACAAAAACCATGTCTACCAAAATAATTGCAAAAAAGCGAGAAAATTGGGGAGCGCGGCGGCTGATTAAAAAGTGGAACAAATTAAAACTATAATAAATTGTTTTAAAGTCAAATTTGAGGGCTGACCGAAAAAATTTCTGGAGATGACAAAATACCTTGTAGGACTTGCTGAGAGGGGCAATTGGGTGGCAGGAAATCGTTCTTGTCTACGGAATAAAATAGCCTTCGCAGAGCTTCTTTATCCTCAGATTTCAGAAGAGCTGCGCATATGCAGTCAAGCTAAAAAGAGGCAACTTTTAAAAAAAACTGAATATCGTTTCACCTGTAAAAAAGAGAACTGATTCATTGGAGTAGCAGCTGCCATATTGACGGTCCTCTGCCATCTGTGGGGGGCGGGGTCCAACTGTCGACAGTGTTGGAAAGTGGGTCAACGTAGTGTACAGTTATTACGCCTCTTTTACTTATTGGCATTAGAATATCCTAGATGAGAAATTAAGCAAATAAAATAAACCTAGACCCCAAATTCTACTTGCTTTTAGGTACCAAGTTGCAAATAGAATTATCTTCATATCGTTCAAATTGCATCAGAATATGGAAAGTTGTAAACAAAGGATCAAACGACACAAATACATAAAGAAGAAAAGTAAAATATATTTCATCAATGCATCAAAACGTAACCTAATTGAATCATTTAATGGCAAAACCTTATTTTAACAACAATTCTAGTAAAAGTAACAATTAAAGAAAGACTTCTTCAAAAATCAGTTTACTTTGTAAGTTGATTTCCAAAGAACAGCGTATTATTTCTTTACTAATGCTGGATGATGATAAAATGCTAAAATGATGCGTAAAAGTCAAAAACTCATTACACATTTAAAAACTTAGAAATCAAAGATGTATGCCTGACATTGGCGAAAACAGAAAAGGTTCCCACGCATTGTGATCTGTGGATTGTAGCCACGGCGGAAGATCTCAACTACGCGGAAAGCTCATGAAGCTGGACACATTGAATGAAAATATTACACACAATATTTATTACAATTGCACTTAAAATGACACTTTATGTATATACTCGTAAGTTAAAGCACAGAGAGAAAAAAAATCAAAAGTCTGTAGTCCATTCCTATAAAAATAACCGTAACATAATGCGTTTTTGAGATCTTACGGTAAATTTGTACGTTTGGGATGACAAAAAGAAAACTTCAGCCTTTTAAGAAAAGCTCTTCAGTAGATCAGTGTCGCTTGAGTCTGGCGAATGTGAACTTCGAGTTCGAAGAGATGGTCATCTTCGTCTTCAGGGAAAAGGCGACGAACGTACTCAGCCAATTTCAGTACATACCTGAAATATAGAAATGATTTCTATTCCCTTCATTGTATTGGGAAATGCAGCTTTGAAAAGTTTAAAACTCACTCAAAGTTAGGTCCAGCCTTTCCCTTGGCAACGCAGATTTCGCAGGCCATTTTCTCGACGTCATCAGGTCCAAGGTAGAATTCATTGTCCAGTTTGGCAATGCAGGTGAGGGCCATCACTTGCACAAATCCTCCGTCTAGTTCGACTTCCAGAGGGACCATGATGAATTCGTACCCATTGTCAAGCTGAAAAACAGACGTTCAGATTTTACAGTCATTCAAGCTAACCTCTCGTTCTTTCAGGTGTTCCAATGCTTTCCTAATCTGTGATTTTCCATCCACACGGAAGACAATTCCATTGGTTGAAGAACTTGGGTTTTTGATTAGCGTCGCGACGCGTCCAGGCTGAAAACGCAAGGTAAGTTTTTGTGTTTTGGAATAAAATGTCATGTTTATCCGAAATAATACGCAATTCATATTCACGTGGACATCGCGTGAGATCTCTGGGCGGAAAACATGCAAAGGAATTAACTAACTCACCAATTTGTCGTCTCCACGATGGAAAGTGTTTCCTTGATACATCCTCCTAGCGAATCCAAGGGCATAGGCACGGAAAGATTGGTCGAAAACGAATCCTGGGTTCCAGATGAGAGATCCGTAGCCGAAGACCCAGAGGGAATGGGTTTCTTGATTTTGGTGCATATTTACAGCTTCTGAAAATCTAAGATTAGCAAAAGGATTTAAAAAGAAACGTGGGAGACTGTAAAAATTTACAAAAATGCGTTTAGTGTCTGTTCCATGTTCCATGGGGAACTCGCCCCCTTTTATATCAGGGATGGAGGGGTGGGGCCTGACAGTGGACGGCGTGCGATTGCATCATCCCAGGGTTCGAAAAGCGTACGGCACATGGCAAGCATTTGTTCCCACGTGCTTTTTCGCAGAGACAAGGAAGCAACAAAAAAAAGACAGCTACTTATAATTGAAGGGAGCAGTCCGGCGGATTTTTGAAGGTTGCTTAACTTGACTGTTTCAGTCTGGCTCTCTCATTTTCGTACACTGTTTCGCTACTTGAAGACTGAATTTTTCCAATACAAATAAATTTTGACGTATAGTCTAAAAGAGTTTTTTTCTTCAACTGATTTCTCTTCCATATGAGCTCAAAAAGCTGAAACCGCCTGACTGTCAATTCAAGGCAGACAAATTTAGAAACAAAGACAAACAGATTAAAAATGAATTAGTGACACATTTGGGTGAGAATTTGTGGTAGCTTTAATTTCATTTGCCTCGTCGTTCAGTTTGTGTGGCTACTTTGTGGTCACTCCAATGATCTGAGCGTTCTATCAGTTGCAGGCCGGGTGAACAGCATTTCGTCGGCATACTCCATATCTCAACCCGTAGAACACCTTCCTTTTCGAATTTTGCAATTGACACGTAGGCAAATCTTTGAACTTTGTTTTTTTTCGTTAAGTTTTCCCTGTGTTATCAAAAACAAAAATCCTTTAAATAATAAAGTTTATAATAAGCTTGTCAGTCATCAAACTTTTTGAAAGTAAGACATTGATATTGATAAAACGTGTTTGAAATTAATTTGTTTTCTACATTCTATTTGTAGCCCCAAAAACTCTGATTTTACCAAGTTGCAAATTGAATCAGATCGTTGAGTCAATGTTTACAAAGGGCCGAAAGACTTAACAAATTTGCAATCTGTAGGCAAACGACAGCCTCCCCCTCAAACAATTAACTATTTTTGGATATAGTTTCGGGAACACAAGAAAAACAATTTGCGGCAAAACAAAAAACATGGAGTAACAATTAAAATTGTTACATCATACTGTTTGTAAATACGAAATTCTTCAATTACACTGGTATTTTGATCAAATTTTGATTTCACCCATGGATTTCAACTGTTCGAATGATAAGTTTTGTTGATGTCTTTTGGTATGCTTTATAGGTGCATCTTTTTCTGAGTTTTGAGGCTTTGAGAAGTTGTTCAGAGTGCAGGGAAAACAAGAATTTTAAAATTAGGAAAATGTGAAAACTGTGATTTTAAAAGTTTCGAATCCAAGAATTTAAGATATTTCCAGACCAAACAGGCAAACATCCGCTGGTCTTTGCTACGCGGACGCCTCACAGAACGATCGAGGACGTCTATCAAGGATAGCGGATATATTCCATGCAAATTACGTGACAATCATAATGAAAACCCCAAATGAAAGCAGATTCCATCTATTCATATCATAGAGGTTAATTTTCGATGTTATCATGAAATAAACACGTGGAATGTATTCTCGACTACATTTGAATACAAAACTATTCAGTTTGTTGCATAAATTGACTACATTACGAAATTGCCTTTTGCGTCAAAGGTTTACCTCACTCCTGCCACACACGTCAACAGTCAATTATAGAACAAAAACACGATTGATATGGACGTAATCTTCGTGGGCGTTTGTGTTTTGATTGAGGTTTCACAAAAAATGTAACATGAATTCATATTCCAACAAACAGTGTTTTCAGAAAAAGAAAATGTCAGGGCTGTAGAAAGACTACAGATGAAAAATGTGTTTGTTATTAAATCAACTTCATTTCTCTTGATATGTACAAACTCGTGATTTAAAGCATCATGAAAGCCATAGAAAGAAAACGGGCAGATTCAGTAACTATAAAAGTAACCGTATGGAGTAATGCTGGTATGAGATGATAGGGGAAATGTACAGGAGGGTGATTGGCAAGAAGAAACTTTGGCCTATGAAAAGCAGCTGTTCAGTAGATGAGAGTCGCCTGAGTCTGGCGGATATGGACTTCAAGTTCGAAGAGATGGTCGTCTTCGTCTTCAGGGAAGAGGCGTCGGACATGCTCAGCCAGTTTCAACACATACCTGAAATAAAGAAATCAGTAACATTTCCGCTGCTTTTGAAAAGTTATATACATCTTTAAAAAGAAAAAAAACAACTTACTCAAAGTTAGGTCCTGCTTTTCCCTTGGCAATGCAGATTTCGCAGGCCATTTTCTCAACGTCATCAGGTCCGAGGTAGAATTCATTGTCCAACTTGGCAATGCAGGTGAGGGCCATCACTTGGACAAATCCACCATCCAGTTCGACTTCAAGAGGGACCATGATAAATTCGTAGCCGTTGTCAAGCTGAAAAATAGAAGATAATTGATATTAACTTAGATTTAACAAACCTCTCGTTCCTTCAGGTGTTCCAGTGCTTTCCTAATCTGGGCTTCTCCATCCACACGGAAGACAAGTCCATTAGTCGAGGAAGTGGAGTTTTTGATTAGCGTGGCGACGCGTCCCGGCTGAAAAAAAACATTCAGTTCACTTGGTCTTCTTGATATTTTGCGTGCTCGCTGGGCTCTATTCGTTATCCACGTGCTCAGCGCGTGGAGGAAGTGGCCAATCGACCAACGGGCTATGACTTTCAACAAAAGCAGGCTACCACTTTGCCTAATGTGGTTATTTTAGCCATTAGACAAAACAGAATCATCAGACAGAACGACGGGGATTGCCCTTACCGCCAGCGGCGTCTTACAACAGAAAGATCGCGTGCTGTTCGCTGCAAGAGCAACTAAACAAAAAGGCGCTGTTTTAAAGATCAGTGCAAAAGAGATAGGAATTGAAGCAAGTTTAAAGTAAGCTCACCAATTTGTCGTCTCCACGATGGAAGGTGTTTCCTTGGTACATCCTCCTAGCGAATCCAAGAGCGTAGGCACGGAAAGACTGGTCGAAAACGAATCCTGGATTCCAGATGAGAGATCCGTAGCCAAAGACCCAGAGGGATTGGGTTTCTTGGTTTTGGTACATAATTGTAGTTTCTGAAAGCATTCAATTAAAAGAAGAATTAGAAGGTGAGCGTGGGAAAACTGCAAAAGAGCCTTGAACTGTTCCATGGTGGATGGGGAAGTCGCCCCCTTTTATATCAGGCATGAAGGGGGTGGGGCCTGACAGCGGGCGGCGGGCTATTGCATCAGCCCAATGTTCTAAAGGCGCACTGCAGACGAAGGGCATTAATCCACACGTGGTCTCTTGGGCACAATGTGAACCCAGAAGAAGTTCTGCAAGCTGAAAAGAAGAGAAGAATGTGATCGTAATTGGCTAAAAAACGAGGTTTTCCCTTCGAAGTTGTCTTTGATGCCAAAAAGAATACCAAATGGTTTAGTAAGAAAGAGGTGTCTACCTTGTTGCAAATTTGCCACGTTTGTAATTTATGTTTTGAGCGAAGTTTCTTAGTTTGTTCTATGTTATAGCTTGGCGTTCTAGTGAACGTTCTATCAGTAGCCCTTTGGACAAACAACATTTCGTCGGCGGGGTTCATATCGCATCTTTTCGAACTTTGCTACTGTCACGTAGGCAAATCTCTGAACTCTGATATAATCCACTAGGACCACCTTGTGTGTTAACTTAAAGACATAAATTCTTTAAGTATACCTAACCCACATTACGCTGAAGTATTAAAGTATTCCGTATCACGAGATTTTTGAAATAGAAAAGTACTTACAACGATAAATTCTACAGACATTCCACAAAGTTCGTAAACTTCAACTAATTCAAATCTCCCATTTGCATTACATAAACTTAAAGGGACCGCCAGGCCCACTTTTCAAGGGAGTCATTTTTTAACGATAATTATTGCTTCACAATAACCTGATTATTTTCTAACACGCTTCAAGAAACGGATATTTTCCAAATGGCTAATTACAATATAAAAAGGACCCCCTCGGAAAAAGAGGCAGGTGGTCCCTTTAAAGCCCACCAAAGGAACTGTTTTCATAAACTAAGTAAGACATTTGTATTCTAGTTCAAAGTAAGCTTAGAACATTGACTTCAAGTTATCCAAAACCAACTACCAAAATAGGACCGCACTGTCAATTTTTCCCCACCGTGCCATGATGGATGCCCACATTACATCGCACGTTTTTATGTGACCTATGGAATACCAATCGCGCAGCCAGTCTTACTTTCCCACGCCAGAAATTGCATCAGAACATCGGATGAGTGGTAACAAAAGGGCTTTCCTTGGTGATTCAACGATAAAAACAAATCCCTCCCACACAAATCGCTATACAGAGTTTGTGCCAGGACCCTCAGCGAATAATGCCCTTCCACAAGTATTTGGGAAAAGGCGGTTAATGGAAACATCCGTCAAAAACAGATATTGTAATTAATTAATGTATTGCATCAGCTCAAATTGGAGGACGAGGTTGATTAGATTACGCAGGCTTGTTTCTGTGTGAAGCGGATTTCAGCCAAGTTGGAATAGTCAGACAAGGTCAAACTACAAAACACAGGGCACAAATTGCCGTGACTAACCTTAATTACAATCAATTAATAAATCAAATTGGCAGTAACTAAAATAAGTGATAACCAGGTTATTTTCTGTTAATTTCATTTTCCAAATATTCTTACCATCAACATTCCATGGCATTTTGGCAAAGCTTATTCATTCACATTTCCTGTTTCAGCTATGATTATGCGGTAACTGACTTTTCACGAGGTGTTTGTCCTGTAATAAAGATAACAAAGATGGCATGTTTACGTCAAATCTTCTCCGGAATCTTTTGACGGATGTCATTAGTAAGTAATAAAATGCGGAGGTGGGAAGTGAAAGTTCCGTCCTGCCTCGATTCGTCAGAACACCCGCTCTGTTTACGAGGATATAAACTAAATTTTAGAACATTTCTATCGTCTGATGTAATTCTTTGTCTAGAAAAGTAAGCTCTCTTTTATGCAGAATGAACTTATGGCGGGAATTTGCACTTTATTCATTCTCGTTATATAATTGTCCAAATAATAAAATTGAATTAGGCTTCTAGACGGAACGTCACATCTTTTATGTCAACGAGTTCAAAGTGTTTTACGACTCTTAAATGACATCCGTGAAAAGAGCTCTCTAAATCTGTGACGTACGCAGAGGCGGTCATTTATCTTTATTGCCGGACAGACACCTCATGGAATTCTTTTTCGTCTGCAAGCGTTATCAAATGATAACAAAAGGAGATAAGCTGAAACAGAAGCTGTTAACGAATTTTTGGGAAATTGAGTTCTGAACTGTACAAAGTTCAAATTTTTAAACCAAAACAATCAAGAACTGGTGAAAAGTTAAAGGTAAAAAGCTAAGTAAATTGATTTAAACAGAATTCTCTAGGGTTTTTGTCTTTAATCTTCCATGGTGCCACCTAAATTTTACTACTTCAAGCATAAGGTTCAAAAACTAAAGTTGAAACATCTGTCGTCCTTCAGAAACTAATTCGTTTCACATGTCATCTGAATCGATAATTTAGTGTTATTAAAATAGAGTTTCAATTATAAAATGTTAAAAGTTATGACTTCATTCTACGTTAACTCTATAGTGTTTCGAGTGTAACACTCATCCGTGTAAACTCTGTTTAATCTCTTAATCCTCTCTTTTTGCCTCAATCAGATGCTCTGATGCAAGAGGCTGGGCAAGAAAGTAATACTTGCTATAGTTCAAAGTTAAGTGATCTACAAAAAAGACGACGAAACCATGTTGTTTCTCATATGGGGATAATAGAGGTTCACCAGGTCATAACCCAACTATTAAGTTTAAGAACAGCTTTTCAGTCACTTATTTCGAAAAATCCCCCAAGATGGGTTTGCTTTAATATCATAATAACAAAATTTTGCCCTGAGGTATCCTCTGCTTGACCAGCAGACGCTTCTTTATCAACTTTATCAACTTTTCCTCGACAGTTGCTCATCTGCCACAATTTCTTTTACACAGCTGTTCTTTAAAGACAGACCACGTGTGGGTTAATGCCCGCCGTCTGCAGTGCGTCTTTGGAACATTGGGCTGATGCAATAGGCCGCCGCCCGTTGTCAGGCCCCACCCCTTCATGCCACATATATAACCAGACGACTTCCCCCATCTATCATGAGCCAACTTAGGTCTCCTTTGGCCTCTTACAGTTTCCCACGGTCTTTTCAAAATCTTTTCTCAATGAAGCAATTTCAGAAACTGCCACTATGCACCAAAATCAAGAAACCCAATCTCTCTGGGTCTTCGGCTACGGATCTCTCATCTGGAATCCGGGCTTCGTTTACGACAAATCTTTCCGTGCCTATGCCCTTGGCTTCGCTAGGAGGATGTACCAAGGAAACACTTTCCATCGTGGAGACGACAAATTGGTGAGTAAACCTTTTCTTCAAAAGTTGGCAGCGCCCTGATCTTTGAAATAGCGCACTTTTCGTATAGTCGTTCTTACTGAGGACAGCTGGCGCATTTTTTTTTGTTGGCAGCCGCTCTTGCGAGTTGTCTTCCATGGCCGCAAGGGCAATCCCCGCCGTTCCCACACATTGATCTTGGGGATGTCTGTCGGCTATGTAAATAGTGAAAATCAAACGACAAACCAGGGGATGTTTGCTATAGAACGATGTTTTGTCTTTGAAAGTCATAGCCCGTTGGTCGATTGGCCACTGGGTCCACGAGCTGAGCACGTGGATAACTAATTGAGAGGAGCGAGGGACAGACAGAATATCAGGAAGACCAAGTGAACTGAATGTTTTCAGCCTGGACGCGTCGCCACGCTCATTAAAAACGCTACTTCCTCGACTAATGGACTTGTCTTCCGTGTGGATGGAGAAGCCCAGATTAGGAAAGCACTGGAACACCTAAAGGAACGAGAGGTTAGCTTAACTGCCATGAAACTCTTAACTCAGGGTTTCAGCTTGACAACGGCTACGAATTCATCATGGTCCCTCTTGAAGTCGAGTTTGACAGTGGAGTCAGGCAAGTGAAGGCCCTCACCTGCATTGCCAAGCTGGACAATAAATTCTACCTTGGACCCGACGAGGTTGAGAAAATGGCCTGCGAAATATGCATTGCCAAGGGAAAGGCTGGACCTAACTTTGAGTGAGTTTTAAATTTCAGAAGATATAAAACGGATTTTTAAAACAATCGATCAACATAACTCATATATTTTTTTCAGGTATGTTCTGAAATTGGCCGAGTACGTCCGCCGCCTCTTTCCGGAAGACGAGGATGACCACCTCTTCGAACTCGAAGTCCACATTCGTAGAACCCAAGTCACCCTCTCCTTCTGAAGAGCTTCCTGTTGTAGGCCACAATTCTGTTTGCCTCTCTTGTACATTTTCCCTGTCATCTCATAACAGCATTACTTCAAAAACGGTTACTCTTATAGGAATTAAATTCCGCTCTTGCCTTCACGTGAAGCTTTCTTCTTGCTTTATACCACGAGGTTGTACATATCTTGTTTTCTTTGTTGCTATGCAATGAATAATTTAGACTTTATCTTGTGAAACTTCAAAAACTAACGTCTTGAGGAAAACCAATTATGTTTTGGTTTTTTCGAGGATAAATGTTGTCGGATTGACCAGTTTTCTTTTAACTACATCGGCTATTACCCATTTGCGTGACCAAAAGTGATTATGAAGTGTCGCATTTCTCATGTGCACATTACTTTAATTAAGGGCCACTTTCGGGGGGAATTAATGCACCTTCTGGGTTTGGATTGAAGGTACATGGATTATTTTCAGGTTTATCTTACCGTGTTTGAGCTCAAAACGTAGATAAAACATATTACTGTATCGACTAAAAAGTGTCTCGTGAGTCAGACATCGGAGCTCAAGTGGTAATGTTTTGGCAATTATTGTCTTTATGAAATAGAGGAACTGTCCTGTCCTCTGTCCTGCTGAAAAACTAAACTGTCCTGCTGAAAATGTATATTTTGAAAGTGCATCGTCATTAATTTGGCTCACATTCTTATATTCATAGTAAAATGTAGATTTTAGGGGACGAAATGAAAGAAATGGAATTACAGGAAAGAGTTAGCCCTTATTTGTCTAGTGGTTTCTGTATTCGGTACAAAGGATAAATGGCACCTAAGAGTACAGTAGTCCATGACGTAAAAAAGGACTGACACTTATCTTTATTACTGGATAGACACCCAAGAAATTCCTTTTTCCCGCATTTCTTATCAACCTATAAAGAACCATCGTGTGATAAGCCACACCAGAAACTAGATATAAATTTAGCTACTGCTAATCAGCCAGTGTGTACAAAGTTTAGAAAATCATAACTAAACATTACTTACATTTATCTTAAACTTGTTTGAAGGTGTAATATAGCAACGAGTGAGATTTTTCACTTTTTAATTAGCTCGGAAATGATGCCGAAGTTCCTTCTTCGTTTAATTCAATACCCGCTTCTCACGAGAACAAGAATGCGTGATCGAATTAGCATCATCCTCAGATTCGAACTGATGCAATAATTTCAGAGCTTGCATTATGTGTGTTTTCGAACACAAACACTTAGTTTATATTTCAAAGCCTGGAAAACTTTAAAAAAAACTATTGTAAAGTATATTGAGTGGGAGATTATTAGTCATCGAAAGTCGCCGCAAAGCGCCTTATTAACACTAATCCGACAAGCTGATGCAATTTGTCTGTGTGAAAGAAATATTGAAAAATCGGCAGTTGTTTGAAGTTGAATCTATTTCAACTAATTCATTTAAAACAAATATTTTAAAAGAAATTCAAAAGGTTGAAATAAGGTTTTCTAACTATCAACTTTTAGCTTTGGTCTTGTATGTCATTAGAAGACAAGGATAAATGTCTTCTAGAATGCTTGGTTTCACTAAAACTGAGTTTCAAGTAAGGACTTACTTTTAAAAATTTAACGGTTGTTATAGTCGTTGTAACTACAAGAGTATGAACATTGCTCAAAAAACTGCACTTGGTTAAGAGAAGCCAGAAGTGTTTTACTGTGTTTGACAAACATATGAAAATATATCTAATAAAGAAAATTCGGGAACGTGGTGAACGATTGATTATTGTCTCTAGAGAGATAGAACAGAGAAAAACAATTGCCTCGGCACTTTTTCTCATGTAGGCTTCTTTTCATCAGTCACCACATATTCGGGCCGATTTGAAATCCCCCTAAGGTTTTTATGACATCGACGCCCATCGTTTTCCCATGTCTTCCTTTCATGCCAAAGAAAGGACGTGGGAACAATTAGTCGCTCTCTATCATACCTCTTCGGAACAAGGGCTGATGCAATCACCCTCCGTCTGCTGTCAGGCTCCACCCTTTATGAGAGGTATAAAAGAATGCAAGTGTCTCATTCATCAAACGCTAGTGATAAACGTCCATGTTTTCACACATTCATTTATCATTTACCATTTTGAAACAAGTTTTTTTCAGAATCTTTCAACATGCAAACTAGACAAAATACCCAATCTCTTTGGGTCTTCGGCTACGGATCTCTTATCTGGAACCCCGGATTTGTATTCGACCAGTCATTCCTCGCATATGCTCTTGGATTTGCTAGGAGGATGTACCAGGGAAACACCTTCCATCGTGGAGACGACAAATTGGTGAATAAGTTTATGGCTCTTGTAGTTCGGAAACAACAGATCATATTAGTCAGCTTTGGTAAAAAAAATCATTCTAAAACAATGGTCACGTTACATTTATCACATGTTGCCCATGAGAATGGCATTTTGAGTCACCTTCCGAATAAACAGGGCAACCGGAATGTCAACAATGAAAAAGCAAATTCAGCCTGGTCGGGTAGCTACGCTAATCAAAAACCCTGATTCTTCAACAAACGGTTTGGTTTTCCGTGTGGAAGAGGAATCCCAAATTAAGAAGGCCTTGGTACACTTGAAAGATCGTGAGGTTCGTTTTTGTCTAAGGAAATCATGTTTAACTCTTTCAGCTTGACAATGGCTACGAATTCATCATGGTCCCTCTTAAAGTCGAATTTGACAGTGGAATCAGTCAAGTGATGGCCCTTACCTGCATTGCCAAGTTGGACAATGAATTCTACCTCGGACCCGAGGAGGTTGAGAAAATGGCCTTCGAAATCTGCATTGCCAAGGGCAGGGCAGGACCAAACTTTGAGTCAGTTTTTAAGATAAAAAAGACAATACGTTTATTAATTGCAGATATGTGCTTAAACTAGCTGAGCATGTGAGACGACTCTTTCCCGAAGACGAAGATGATCACTTGAGTTGGAGGTTCACATTCGACAGACCCAAGGGATCCTCTTCCAATGAAGACTTTATGTATTTTTTGAAGGTTTCGCATTCGTAAATGATTGGAAAAGACTAAATCAAGGGCATACAAGGAGTTATGTTTAAGAACATAGGATTCTGAATTAATCCTGCAAACTTAAAGATTTATCGTCAGAATCGTTTATCTAATTTATCGTTAGATTGATAGTCAATGAGTTTGCCTTCACGGTCAAGGTGTTTGTTGACGACTATGTTGGCGTGCAGAGATGAAAGCTTGTATCGTCGTGGTTCAGTTTTGTTTGGGTAGATGTCCAAAATCGAAGATAGGTTAGCATTTGTTGGACTTGGGCCAAAAGTGAGTGTCTTAGTTGTTCTCTCCGGGAATGTCCTGCGGGGAAGAAAAAGGTTGGCCACGAGGATCAGCAGAGCGAAGTACTGTGAGACGGTTGTATGGTTTTCGTCGAGGTGAACCTCGAGCTTATCGATTGGTTGAGTTTAGAAAAAAGCACCAGAGGGTCATGATAGTGTTCTTGCAAGTAAAATGTCTGTATTTTAGACGAGCTTGGCGCGCTTTCAAAAGAATGTTCCAAGGTGGGCAACGGCTGAAGACCTGCAGTTTCTGAAATAAGGAGTGGTAGATTTGATCAAGTTCCTATGGTAGTCAAAATTGGAGAAGTATTATCGTTCAAAAGTGACGTCGAGGCGACTCATGAAAAATGTGTACTGATCCTCAGGCTCTTCTTTATGGGAAGGGGTTATGTGAGAATAAGCAGCGGGAGTTTGCGTTTCAACGCCAAAGGCTTCGTGAGCTAATTGGCGTGAGGTTCTTTAGAGTGCTCGCCGACAATGTGGATGTGTACGCGGGGTACAATAACAAAAACAGCCAAGGGTAGCAACTAGGTGATGAAGTTCAGGTTTTTTGTGGTTTTTTTTTTTGGAAAGCAATGGGTACTGGACGGCCCAGAACTTTGAAAATTGTTCTCAGGTAGTCGCGTGTTCCGTAGGGAATCCGGCGGAGTGGACCGAATAATACTCCATGAGAACAAAATGTTTTTTTTGGCTCGATAAGCGTTCTTCAGCTTACAACTTCATAAAAAAGAAAACCCCTACCCAATGACACACGAGAGTTGGAAAATAGATTTATTATAAAGGAAAATGTGAATAATTATAAAAAAGATGACTATTTCAAAGTGTTTGTATGTATCACAACTTTGGAAACTAGCAAAGGGTAAAACTTTCACAAGGATAGAAAGTATCACAATTATGCAGAACGCATAAAAATCTAGTGGAAAGAAGCTCCAGAACACAAATCGGTGCATGGGCAAAGGCAAATCTACCCAAAACAACGGCTCGTAATGGTGGATGAGAGGAATTTGAACCGGACAAGACGCAATTGCAGCAAGTGAACAGATTAGAAGGCCTATTCCTCGTCGAGGGCCGGGTAGACCGTCTCCATATCCCGCTTAGAAGGGGGCACCAAGTGACCAGGCAGTTCGGAAGGCAGCTCGTGGCCTGAAAACAAGTAATAAATAATAAAACAAAATTTTAAAATCAAAAGGATAAAATTAACAGTTACTTACCCTCCAGTTTCAGGTTGATAAGGTAGTTGGCAAGAGCGAACTCATCGGCGTCCAGCTGACCGTCCTGATCGACATCAGCCAATTTCCAGATCTTTCCGAGGACAGCGTTGGGGAGCTTAGACTTGACCATATGTTCCTTAGCAGCGCGACCTGTAATAGTTTTTAAAATAAAATTAAGTCAAAAAACCAACCAGAGACAAATCCATTGATAGGACCGAGACCTTCGAAAGTACTGTCGGCAGCGGAGCGCTCGCGGTTGACAACCCAGCCAGCCTCATCAGCTCCCTTGTCGAATCCTTCGCCCTGCAAATACATAATCAATGGATGCCTGAGAACATTTTAGGAATAGGTTTTGATTTAATGTTTGGGTAGTAGGGAATGTTTTTAGGGGGATGAGAATTTGCGGAAAGTATTTTGGACAACAAAGGGAATTTTCAAGGAAAAGAACACCAAGGGAATTTAAGGGGGCTACCACTCTGTCGCGACGTCGCAGAAAAACGTACCCAATTGAGGTTGTACTAAAACGATTATAAATAGCAAATGTACTATGAAAAGTAAAACAATAAAATACTTACTCTTCCGAATCCGAAGGGTGTCTCAGCTTCCTGAGCCTGGGAGAAGGCTCCTCCCTTGACCGTGGGAAGGTCGTGGTTTCCGTTCTGAACAATCTGCTCCTCCTTGGGGATCTGAGCCATAAGGCGGGCTAAATGAATTACAATGAGATATTAACAATGGAGCTCCTACCAATATCCGAGGCGAGCATTCCGTCAACAACTTCCAAGAGCTTGGGCTTCAGGGCGTTGAACTTGGTGAAGTCCTGGTTCTGGAGCTTCTCCCTCATTTTGTTGATGTCGGGGAAATCTCCGGGAGAGATGTTGTGCTCCCTCTGAAAAACCATTGACAATTTCAAGTTTATGTGCGAAATACCTGGATCTGCTCGAAGATCTTGTCCAAGTTCTGGATGAGCTCCTTCTTCTTCTTTTCCTTACCAATCATGCTAGGCATCTGCTTGCGCAGCTCAGAAATGATGTAGGCGTGAACCTTAAAAATGAGGTACTAGAAGTTTAAAGAAGGAAGCAAACCTTAGCCAGGCGAGCACGCTTGATCAAATCGTTGAGCTTCCTGAGAGCGGCATTTCTGGGCAGAGCTTGAAGATCTTGGAAGAGATCGTGCTGCTCATCTTGGAACAAACGCCTTAATAACTATGAAAATGGAAACATTTCATTTTACCTATTGATGTCGTAGTGAAGGGGGTGATCCCAGAAGCTGCCAAGGTACACACGAGAGACCTCAGGGGTGCGGAAGACCTAAAAGTGAAATTTCATTATGAAAAAGTCACCCCCAACATAGAGAAAGTTAGAACTATACTTGTGCAAGAATAGAGAAAGAAGATAGATGCATAGAAAAAGTAAACAAAAACTAAATTTGATTTTCTGAGCATCTCACAAGGAAATTGTTAGCTGGATAAGACAAAGACATGGTTAGAATAGATCAGAAAATGAGAAAGTACGCATGAATTCAACATCGCTGGAACGAACCAAGTCATTGGACTTCTCACGGGTAAGCTGAAGAATTATAAACGGGGTAAAAAGAGAAAAGGTAGGTTAATAAAAGCAAAAAGAACAAATTCAAACCTTTCCGAGCGACCACATCAAAGCGCCATAGACGCGCATCAGCTGCTGATGATCGACCATGTCAGATTTGTTGAGCACAATGCGGATCTTGTCCTCGTTTCCTGAAAGTGAATGCATATGAGAATGCAAGTTGACGAACCAGCAAGTGCCTCAATGCAGCGCTTGAATTCATCGGAGATGTCCAGCTTGTGAGCATCGAACAACAGAATGATGCGATCGACACGTTCGGCGAACCACTCCAAAACACCCGTAAAATCGTACCCACGATCGATTCTGAAAAAAATAATATAAATTGACGAAAAAGAAATGCAGTATTATTCTAAGCAACTCTTTGTTATTAATTACAGCTTATTTGTCAACGCCATACGCGGACATCTGACATAGCATCACTCCTATAAAACTTCGAATAAAAGCCAAATTTGCAAATGCAAACTATGATAAAACAGACAGTTAAGTAAAACAAAGGTTACAAAAAATACTTAACCTTGAGGGCGATATAAGCCTTCCTCTAAAATGAATTACTTATGAATTTTGCCTAGAGCTTTTAATGTACCCCCACCTCTGCTTCTCGCCAGACAGGATTCCAGGGGTATCAACAATAGTGACGCTCTCCAGGACCTGGTTGGGCAAAGACGAGCACTGGAAGCGGTTGAGGAAGGCGTTTCCGAATCTGAATAAAATCGATTAAATAGCTAAAGGAAAAACGCTAACCCGCTCAAAGCGCGGAACTGCTTCTTGGCGTCGACGACGAGGGCGTTTCCGGGGATGACTCCTTCCTCGTCTCCGTGCATGACAGCGATGAAGCGGTCGGTGGTAGGCTCGGGACCAATGCGGATTCCAGGGAAATCCTATAAATAACAATTAATAAAAATACAACTGAAAATGAACCTGCTCAAGAAGGTAGCGGATGAAGGTGGTCTTTCCGGTGGAATACTGACCAACGAGCAGGATCATAGGCTTGGCGTCGAAGTCAGGATCATCTGAAGCAAGGGGTTTATAAAATAAAAAAAACTAATTCCTACCGAGGGCTGGGCTGTGGAAATCATGGAATTTGTAGAATTCCTCGAGGGGGTAGAGCTTCTGCTTGTAAATCTTGCGCAGACCATCGCTGACGGTCTCCAGAACCTGGAAAAAAACATTAAAAATGGAAAACAGCGCAGAAGAACAAAAAATGATTAAAAAAAGAAAAGAAAAACAAACCTCCTTGTTCTTCTTCTTCGAAGAATCTCCTCCAAGCCAGCTGAACATTCCCTTCTTCTTCTTGGGACCGACTTCCTCTGAAAAACTAAAATAAGTCAAAAGAACAAAAAAATACTCAAAAAGGAAATCTGTAAAGTGCTTTTTGGTAGCAGACTGAACGGCATAACCCAAGGCAATGTAAACACGCGACAGACGCGCTCAATCGATTCAGATGCACCAAAATCTAAACACAGCCCACAATTAGGCTATAATCTGATGTCAATTCCCCCAACGCATCTCGTTAGAATAGCTGTCAAATCGAGAATGCGCCGCGCAGACTAATACAATGTGAATGTGACGACGAAGGCCAGCGCATGACCTAAGACCGAAGATTTAAAGAACCAAGAAATAAAAATTTCGACACCAGAAAAAAATCAAATAAAAATTGCCATAATTGGCGCATTAAATCTGAAATTGAACACAGAGGGGACAACGGCTAAAACATAAAGTGGACTTCTTTATCACTGGTGACCGTTCGGAGCGCCGTTATCAATCCGAGACAAAAGAAAAAATACTGCGTAGTGTCCGAAGTCAGCGCGGTCAGTGCCCTAAGGTAAACAAGCGTCCATTATTGCGAGGGTCAAGGCGGGAGGGAACACAAGAGATTTTGCGTGAGTGCCTGTGGGGGCGCTGGTAGCGTTGGATCAATAGAGCTCGGGCCGGAATAAAAACGGCTGTGGTCTTCGCGCGACTGAGTCAGCGGTCAATTCCCGCACATTCGCGATCTGTGGCCGGCGTCGACGCGTGTGAGAAGATTAGCGCGTTGCGGTGCCTTGCGCACGAAAGGTTACCGGTTTCGATCAGGCATTAGAAAACCATCGAATGGTGAAAAATTATAAATGCGAAGTAGCGGTCGGTCAAGGTGCCATGGATATTGCATTAATCGTGGCGACACAGCTGTTGCGAACACGTAATAAAAACCTTATGCTGTAACAACATTTCCGGCAAGGAACAACGTCTAACAGCAATTTGCTATGAATTAACAATGCATATAGGAAGCGGCTTGACTAGAAAAAGTGACAGCGTAAAATAAAATCTATGAATTGACGAAAAAGAAAATCAATCGGATTGAATTGGGAACTAAAGCATACAGGCCGAGCGACGAAAGAAGAATACAATTGAAACGGGTGCTTCGTTCCTGTTTGTTATGGGGTGGACTGATGTGAATCAGCTGGGAGGCGGGCCATGAGTCATTCAAAGACGGGAAGTTACGAAACAGCCAAATGACGGGATGGTTTGTAGTTCAGTCACATGAGAAATGAACTCAACCGCAAAAATTCAGTGCAACACGTTTGGACACAGATCAACAGATTTGGAAAGTGCCGGCGGCGTTGCGATCGATGAAATGCGATCAGCCCGAAATCATAGACGGCTTGCGATGAAACACGCGACCTGTTCGCGCTCGGGTCACCATCGGACCAAGCAACAGTGAAAACTGTCACATGGAATTCAAATCAAAAGAAAGAAAATCGGTAAAGTATCTAAATGGGAATACAAGTGGGACTAGGAAATGGCCACACCCGGTGCCAAGTGAAAAGCGAGCGGACAATGGTTGAATGCACCCACAAACTTGTTGCTATGGGCGGGGGCGACATTACAGAAATCGATGAGTCATTATCAGACAGACGGATCCCACTTTTTTGTAAAGCAATTTAAAGCGTGGGACAGGAAAATTCGAGATAAAGTGCTTATTCTCGATCAAACGTTTACTTTAGATTTTAGATAAAAAGAAAATAATAATAAAAAGAATAATGGAAAGAATACAATCAGAAATTACAGAGAAGAGGGCAAAATGAGATATGAACTTTGAGGGTATCACGCAAAGGGCGCCAAGGGCGTTCGGCGGCAACGAACTTTGGTTTCAAACTACAGCCTAACCCAATCCCCCCTTTCGATCTAATTCTTCCTTTTTCATTGGAATTTATGTTAAAACAATGAATTTTTAATGAGATCGTGCTTTAAAGTAATAAATTTTGATATTATAGCTGAAAATGTCAATTATTTCTGCACCTACCCTGACCAACTGTTAGTGTTGTTAGTGTGCTGGTGGCATTTGAAGTGCGTTTCGAAGAGGAAGTACCTTTTTTATAAAACCATGGAGTATCCGATGGCATTGGTGTCGTATTTTGGTGTCCCCTGACTTACATGAAAGCATGATACTTCGAAAAAGAGAAATAAAGTAGTAATTGACACGCAATCGAAACGGGATAAGAAAATTATACCGGGACCATGCTCGGGCGCGCGTACGAAGACTGCTTATCACAGTTCCGTTAAACAAATAAGACTTTGGCAGCGAAGCACAAAGAGCCGACTGGAGTCGCAGACACAGGAAACAGACAAGTAGCGTGTTCGCGCACTTATCGCGTAAACTTGAGGTTACGAACCGTTTTACGTGGATATTTCGAACTAGGTGAGTCTATAAGGTGCATTTCTATGAATATTAAATAATTAAATCATTTGCTACACATGAAAATTTTATTCTAAGTTAAAAGCGAGAAGCGCAAGAAAAGCGAAATTATAGCGATGACTTCCAAGCGTCTGTAAAACGTTCACTGAAACCAAAGATAGATAGCTTTAACGCTTACTGCAACTAAGCCAAAAGTGCAATTCCCTTCTAGAAACTGTCCGTGCCAAACGCTTATCTTACGAAAACTACAAAAAACGCTGTATCATCACTCGCCACCTCCAAATGACCTGATAAGCCCAAGGAACGCTGTTCTGCAACAGTTATAGGCTAATCTGCCGTACCTTTGGTCGAAGAAAGGGTGCTCCTAGGGAGGGTGTTGAAGAGTTTACCGCTGCTTCGAGTGGAAGCAGGAGATCGGCGAAGGGTACCGGAGAGAACGGCCGACGAGGGACGCCTCGGGGGCGCAACGGGAGCGGAAGTGCGGACAACTGGAGTCGAAGGCTCGGACATCTTAGCCTCGGGAAGGGTTTCAGGGCGATTGACGGCCTGCTCTTCTTGCACAGTCTCCACGGCGGGGGAGATGATGATCGCAGGCGCTTCGACTGAAATGAAATGTTGAGATGGCTCTGGGGATAAACGACCTGTCGGGGAGACGGCGGGAGCCTCGACAACAGCACTGGCTGGATTCGCAGATGAGTCAGCGGTCGGGGCGTCGATGTCTGTGACGGCCACTTTTTCTGAGGCAATGTCCTTTTTGTTTTCCTCCGTACCGTCTTCGCAAGGGGCAGATGATGAAATCTCAGAGGCAGAAGTTACAGAAACTTCTTCGGACACATGGACATTGGTTTTCACGGACACTTCTGAAGAGGCAACAGTTTCCTTAGAATCTCCAGGCGAAGATGCAATGGTCTCCTTGGAAGGGGTTTGCTCCACAGTTGCTACCACCGCAACATCTTCTTTCTCCGCACCTTGAGTCACAGCCTTACTTTCCGTAGTAACCTCAACCGAGAGGATTTCCTCCTTGTGAGCCACAGCAACAGGAGCAGTGTCAAGGGGTTTTTCCTGAACTTCTTGTGCAGGGGTTTCTTGATCAGCCACCGCCTTCTTCTCGCAGATGGGTTCAGTAGAAGCCACATCCTGTTCCTTGACTTCAGAAGGCATTTCTTTGACCTCAGAAGTCACAGCAGCTTCTTCAAACTTGGGCTCCGCCACCACTTCAGCCTCCTTGCTTACTTCCTCATGGACAACAACTGGCTCTTGAACCGTTGCCTCCGTGGTGTGTTGCTCTGAAGTCTTCAGTTCTCCAGCCTCCTCAGCCTTCTCCAAGTGGTTGTCAGTGGATTCCGGAAGGCTAGCCCTTTCCACTTCCTGCTCTCCTTGGCTCTCCTTCTTCTCGTGCTCGATATGCTCCCAGCCAGCTTCGGTCATCGTATCCTGTGCGTTGGAATGGTCACCTTTGCCCTGAGATTCATCGATGTCATCCGTGTGATCGATTTTTTCGGCGGCCTTTTTCTCAGCTGGTATTTCGTTCTGCTGCAACTGCTCCTTATCTCCGATGACGCACGCTTCCGTTTCGGTCCCGATTGTTGCATCATAACGGCTCACATTTTCATCCACCATGGGCTCAGCCACAATCGATTCTCCTTCTGCTTTCTTCTCCTGATCTAACTGACCTCCGTTGACATTTCCATTCTCGTCGACGACTTCTTCCGGCTTCTTCTCCTCGACAGCCTTCTGGGGAACTTCTGGCGACTCCTGGACAGTATCGGTCATCTCGACCTTGTTTTCCGTCGCTGGCACGTCGTTAGCTGTCAGCGGCATAGAATTTCACTGGCGACACTAATGTATACAGCCGGGGGCGATCCGCGGACTGTAATGTGGCAAAAAACGCAGACGACCGATAACGCGCCCTTTGACAGCTCTAGGGCATTAATGGCACCGATGATAAGTTAATGCAAGCAAGCGCTTTCAGGAGAAATGATCCCAGGGACCTGAAAACTTTCGATGGCAGAGATAACACAGCTTAGGGTACAGATCACGAGAATAAGCTAACAAAAAGTCCAAAGGAAACAAAAAAGTCCACATCACAAGAAAATCGGAAGGAAGAAAAAAAGACGAAGAAATCAATAGCGTTGCATCTGTCCCGTGTTGTCAGTTAAAGTAAGCTAAAACGTACTAGGTTCCCCAAAAGGGTTCAGTTGATTGGCGTACAAGTCCTCGTATGGATTTTTCACGTCAGGCGGCGGCAGTAGCAGATTCCTAGTTTGTTTTTGAAGTTGCACAGAAACGGGAGGTATCGCAGTGATTTTATCAACCTCGACACTGGGCCCACAACCCATGCAAGGTTAAACTGAAACACATAAGTTTTGGAAAATTGAAAAAAGGCCAGGAAAATGAAAGTTGTGGCAGGGTGGCATCTGGGCACATTTTTGCATTTCGCATTCGGAAACGTCAATCGATCGACGGGCCCGTGATTTCTGTATGCAGGACAATTAACGGCGTTCAGGAGGGGACAATAGGAAAACAGAACGGAGTGTTTGATTGAGGGAAGGCGTCGATAACGCCTGTATTTACTGAGCAACACATTTTCACTACGTTGGACCCTGCGGTCAGAACTTGACCGTATCAAATAGGCATATCAATGCTATATGTTGGACAGAAATCTAGACAACCCAAAAAAAGTTTACCGGTATAGTCCTCGGTCTTCGTGTAGAACATGCCGGGAGCGGTGGTGTAAATGGAATGTCCACTAACCCGCTTCGGTTCGCTGCGTTGTTTCATGCATAATCTGTTTCTGACGTTCTTCCACAGTTCGATTCATCGACTTTGTGAACGAAGAGCGCATTGAGCGCAGAAAAAAGGACAAAAAGAGATTGCAGGCTCCGAAACGTGGGAAACGTTGAATTTAAAAGCCTTCCTTCCAATTCATTGAAAATTAAATGTTTCTTCAACATTTGATGTTTGTATGCTAGTTCGAAAATAAGAAATGCTGGTTCTTGTGACTTTTTGTGGCTGGTGACAGTCTACCATCGAGTAGGTTGAGATTGTATTATTAAAACTATTGCAATAAAAAGTGTGCCCACCGCGATGTGACGAAGAAAAAGGGTAGAAGGTTGAAAATGGTCGGAAATTTGTATAAAACGGTTATATAAACGACTTGGAAAGGCGTTCAGATGAAGGATAATAAGCCTAATTTTCGGGGTCCTTTTTATCTCTTTTTATATGCTAATTAGCTTTTCTCAATTATCATATTATTTTTCCACGCCGCTCCAAGAAACGGTCGCTTACCGAAGGGCTAATTAGCACACAGAAAGGAACGATTTAAGTAAAACTTTAAAATATAAGATTAAAAAGAACCATTAAATAATTTTTGGGATTCATAATATTTACCACAAAATGGATTGCGAGGGCCAAAATGAAATTTTCTTTTCGCATGTTCGTGTTTGGGTTTGTGTCGCTGGGGGCAACGAATGCCTACGTCTCTCGCGGGCTTACTCATAACGCCAGCGAATGCCTTTTCTATTTATTCTTCTCCTTATTCACAATGCCCTGTCATGTTCATGGCCGACAGCTGACGTGTTGTTTATAATCGACGGTACGCCCAATGTCAATGTTTATGAGCACCTAAACGAGATTGACTTCATCAGGAAGGTGACAAATGTGTATGCACTTGTATGACCAAGGGATTATAGACCTTTGGAAATATGGATGTCAGCCTCAATTCTGTAAGGGTAGCTATGGCTCAATACACACCACGATATAGGGCAGAATTTGGCCTTGATGCAGTAATTAACCGTGATTTGATTGAAGATAAACTACAGGTAAACATGGCTATTGCCGACTAACTAAGTATTTAGGGTATTCCATACATTCCGTGCAACCCCTCTTCATTGAACTGTACTCCTCTAGCCACTTTAAACACAATAGCCAAGCAATCGCTTTTGCCAGGAAACAGAAAGCCAGTTCCTGACATTGTCGTACTTATTGGATCATCAAAATATGCTGTTCCCCACACAGTAATCCATTTATTGTATACCATCAATGACTTGTTGCAGGGACCCTTGGAAGTCCTATTTTCACCCGTTTCACCTATTCACACATTCCAAATCAGTATTGGTGGAAGACAACCGGTATTTCAACTCGTTATGGAAAAAATACGTTATTTAGGATGACAAATTTGAAGCAGCGGCCACGCATATTTCCAATGCACGCAGTGGATTTCAGTGCCCTGGAACGTCTTGTGGATCCTTTATGTGAAAGCGTCGACTTCTTTGTTGGTGGGTTTTAGCCATAAGAAAAAGTAACAAGCTTACACATGGACACACGTACACACGTACACAGATACACAGAACCTATGAATCTCGTTTGCGTAAGCATACACATACACACACCCAAATAGGTTAATGGAATTGATTGTACCCTTTTTAAGTTCTTTCTCTCTATTTATAGTAGGTAGAAAATTTCAACCTCTGCTGACCAAAAACGAAATCGCGTTTTTACGAAACCCAGTGGTTGCTAAGGGATTTCCGACGACGCGTTCCGCTGTAGTCACCCTAGTTAGACATGCCCCATGAGTTCTATTCCTGATCTCAGTTGGTGGAACTACCTCCATTGGAATGTTTCTAAATGCACTAAACATGATTCAGAAAAGACAGTCTGGTGGACAGTCCCTTGTGTGTTTGAGCTATCCCTTCCTATAATTGCGGCTTTTCAGGTCACAATGTTTCTGGGTTTGGGCCTCTATGTTGGCTTATCACTGTCATCTTAGCTCTTTTGCTGTTAATTTTAATTTGTATTATCTGTTACGGAATTTATAAATATCGACGTGATGGTAAGTATCACTTTGCGCTAATCTAATGTAGTTTGTAGTTGAATCGTACCGTAATCGGGTAATGGATATCGATCGTCGATTGAAATCTCAGAACGAATATTTCACATCTAAGTTACACTCCCAAATGGAAGAACAAATAGCTGTGAGCAAGAAACACGCAGATGATCTTCAGAAGCAACAAGAAATTTTTCAGGTAAGTTCAAAATTTTCAAGCTATAAATTTCAGAAAAAAATCATCAAACCTTTAACTTTCAGACCCAACATCTCGAATTGCAACGTCAGTGGAACAAATCGACTCCTCCTTCTCAACCAACGCAGCCTATAATAATTCCCTATTATCCACCAAACGACAAAGAAGGAGAAGAAAAAAGAGATAAAAGTCATTTGTATCGGCAATCGGGAGGGGCAGAGACTCCCACAATTCACTTTAAGTTTGACGGAAAAGAGGAAAGTTTACTTTAGGAGTTTCAAAAGTTCTTTTAGATGGAAATTAGAAACGGACGAATTTCCACAAAATTCTTAGATGATCGCAAATTGACTGGGAGAAATGACCTATTATCAGCTCGTGATGGGAAAAACTCAAATCGGGAAAGTAACAGAAAAAGTGAAACTCCTGAGCCAAGTAAAGAAGAACCCGAGGATCAACCAAAAGAAGTGATCAACAGGGACAAAAGTCCACCTCCAACCAAAGTAGAAGAAATTGAAGGTAAAATTAGGTTATATTTTGTTTGATAATTTTCTAGATGACAAAACATCAGAAGAAGGTTCCTCTGAAAATGGAAGTGTGGAGTCTTCCGAAGCAAAGGACTATTCATCCTTGCCTCCAAATCACCCTGCTCGGTAGAATTTCAAAAAACCAAAAATTGGAATTTTAGTTCCCTTCCGCCAGTTGATATTTTATTCCTTGTGGATAGTTCCAGTAGCATAGGAATTACAAATTTCGATGCGGTTTGATTTTCGCTAATTAAACGAATTTTAAAATTGCAGATGAAGGAAAATATTAATGCTTTGCTGGATAATGTTGATATCGCACCCGGTCGATCTAAAATTGCAATAAAATTAATACAGTATGCCCAAGAAACCAATGTGGTTTTCGGATTTCACAAGTATTACTCACCAAATAGTGTTAAAAGTAAGAATTTGTCGTTTAAAACATATAAATTTGCTCAGGAGGAGTCCAGCGGATGTCTTATACTGGAGGAGCAACTATGCTTGCCAAAGCCCTTTCTTTTGCGGCTGGCGTTTTGTACAATGAACAGAATATGAAAAATACAAAAAAGAAGCATAAGTTAATGCCAACTCCACGTCATGACAGGCTACAGGTAGTTCATGTCAAATTTGTTAGTGAAAAATTTACTCAGATTCTTTGTCTGGTCAGCGACGGTGCATCGGACGACAATATTGAAAAAGCAGCCAATTACATACATGAAAAACTTCAAGTAAAGGTACGTGTATGTGAAAATATGGCTCGTTAGTCCATAAAAGCCTGTGACGATTTCTGTATGTACAGCCGCCATACAGCTGCTCAATTACCTCGTGTTCCTTTAGATGTTGACACTAGTCTATAGAATTAGTTTCTAAGGCAAAATTGTGGTTTTTACCAGCCCTGACAAACAAAACGATAACACATTTGGTTTTAGGCTACGGTTTAATTAGCAGCAGTCATGGTCTATCTTATAGATTAGCAAAAATAACTACCCTTGCCACGACCGCCGATCTCGTACGGGTGTAAAACTGGCGTCGCAACCATATCAAAAAGCCTGTGTTTGGTCTTTTTTCAGGCGGGAATATTGAAAATACGTACCGTTTAAAATGCCGATAAACCGATAGCTTGGGCGGCCGCGTAAACATCGTGCACGTTGTTCGTAAAAAACGGCTTAGAATAGTCGAAATAGGACATTTCATATAAAGTTTTCTCCAAACCGACACTTTTAACCTCCAAATTGATATTTTCTCGATAAACTTTCCAAGAACTTTAAGCAAATCAAATAATAACTTTTATCTGTGCCGGTGCGTCCAAATTATTTTTTTAAACAAAACCCGCATGAGAGATCTTAGTTGGGTGAAAATCGGACCAGGCTTCTCCAAAGTCACAATTTTCAGGTCCTTGGAATGGTATCCAAAAGTTTCAACAAGGACAAACTACTCCCGGTTACTCGTTTCGAAGGCTCAATATTTGTGATGACGCAAATTGAAAGCATGAGTATTTGGATCTGGAGACAACAGGTGATATATTACAACTTGTTCATTACATATTGTGATTCAGAAGCTGTGGGCAGAAAACTACAGCCGTTTCTTCCAGAAAGAATAATCAGCTATTTCCCAATTTCTGTCTTTCAAAGTGAGAAAAAATGGTGTTTAACCCCTTTCAAATGTAAAATAATCGAATACCTTCTGCTCTGTTAATTAATCATCATCCCCAGACGTTCTCTGTTTTTATGCAGACCTCCCCTCTCCAACAATTGACATTTGTGTCCTGTTTGTTTTGTTTGTTTATATGTCTGTCCCTATGTAGCACGCCCGAGTGGGCATATTACGCCCTCTTTTGCCTGTTGTTTGGCTTTTCCGCTTTCCTTACTAAGAGAGAAACGAACTAAGAAAGAAACAATCTAAGAAATATACAAACTGTGACAACGAAGAAAGTAGAAGGTGTGGAATCAACAGTGGCCCAAAATCCGGGCGTGATCGAGGATTGTTCCATCAGAGTATCGAATCTTGGTTGTCAGTTTTGAATTTTCAATTATCACGTCTGAAAAGACGCAGAATACTCTGGTTGTCTGGCAGGGTAGCGACAAAGATATTCAAACCCGTAAGCGATCGGCGGCTTCGGCAAGAGTAGTCCCATTGCATACAGTTCCTTTTCGACGGTTCCTTTAACGATTTGGGTACGACTAATGTCCCATAAGTTTGTATTTCCAGCTGTTCGCAATGTATTAGTAAAATAATCTTTATTCTGTATTACTTCATTTAGTGAGCAACGTCGTTCTAGATCTACAGAACGCACTCGTTCTGACGTGAACCCGGCAAGATAAAAAGCCAGAGAGCTGTGCATCGGGAAACTATGACCACTGCGACCTGAGCAAGAGTAGGTAGACAAACACATAAAATACTAGAATACTGCCAAGTGGCTCAGACGGCTACCCGTTGGCACTGATGCTGCGATTTTGAGCACTGCGGGCGAGTTGAGAGGGAGAATAAGGGAAGATCACAATTTGTACGGAGGGTGGTCTAGGAACACCGGTCTAGTCGTTGTAGAAGACTGACAAAAGATGACCCGCTTGGTGAGCAGTGAAAGAGTGACGTCACTGCCTTCTCATGTAAGCGTTCCGGCTCACATTTGGACGCTCTGCTTTGCATTTGCATCGCAAGATGCGCATGTAGGTGTGTCGGAATCTGAAAATAACGTTATCCAATCAAATTGGGTGAAAATCAAACCTGGCATTGCACAGGGCATAGCACAAGGGGTTGATTGTTGAGTTGATGTAACAGAGACAATAACTTATGGTAAACAGAATATCCGGGATAGTCTTCGGGAAAAACGCCTCCCAGCAGACAATCACTAAAACAAATTTATTTTAGTGGATGTTTACAGTATACTTACAATTGTAAGGTGTCCACGTCACTATGAAAGCGAAAAGAATGGCTGACAACGTCTTTGCAGCCTTGCTCTCTTGTTTTCTTTCATTCTTCCTTCTTTCCTTTTCACTTTTCCTGTCTCCCGTCATTGACATTCCTTTTATAATCTTTCCATTCTTCTGAGGAGACTGGGGTTCTAATGCTGAAACCCAATTTGTAACCCATTTTAAAAGAAAAATCGGACCTTTTTGACTATTCTGCCGTCTAGCTAGTTCTGCATGTTCTGGGTTGGCGTCGCTCTTCGACCGCACCCGGCTGTCATTTTCCCGGACACTGAAAGCGAACATAAAAATGTTGATCACAGACCAAATAGTTTTTTTTTCAGAAGCCAAAGACCATTAGGCCTTTAAGTCCCCTCTGAAACTCACTCTGTCACTGGAGAATCAGTTGTACTCAGCCGTACACTTGGACGTCCTCCTTCGTCTTTAAGTTCAATCAATACCTTAAGTTATTTATTTTAAACCAGTTTTTAAGGGAATTTACTGTATAGGTGTCCAATGCTGGCCTATCAGTTTTATCCCTTCCTCTGAATCTTTGAGATCCATTTCTGGGACTTGTCTCAGCTTGGGTATCAACTGATATGGAATCCTGAAATTTGGCAATTGGAGATATTCAAAAAAGAGCTACCTCTGTTATGGGAACAGGGGTGCGGGGAGGACTGTGTTTGTTCTTTTTGCAAGTGTATAAGGAAGAAGACATGGAATTATCGTCCACATTAACAACAGCAGCCTGCAAGTGTTTATTCATCCGGAAAGTTCAAGCTGCTTTTACCTCCGAGCTGTCTTCGGACGAGCTTTGAGACTTTCCAGTGCACATTCTTAGCCAAGAAGCACGTTTTCTGGATTGCAGAGAGCTGAAAACAACGGATGAGGACATCAATTCAAGTAGATAGACTGTTTTAGGGTTTCGATTCACGAACTGAAACTAACCTCTTCCTGTTGGCTAAACTTTGGCTGAAGGCGTGCCACGCCTGTCTCTTCACAGACCCTCCCCTCTCAGGCTTCGACATGGAACTGGACGATATATCTCTACGTATACTCCGACGAGGAAACTAAAAATACCCATTTTCATTTCCTTAAAACTTAATTCTTTCATCGTGCAAGGATTTCCAGGTTGCTCTATCTATTTTCGGTTGCAGGGCTACCTTCTGCGGAGCGGATCTGGTCCTCCGCGGAGCCGGATCCGAACTCAATTTTGCGTGAGAATTGTGAAAATTGGACTGAATGGCCATTAGTATCAACCATGTTCTAGAATAGAATTTCTTACCTGGGACGCCTGCAGTCTTCCGAATTCCTTCTGTCTCTTCTGGGTCTCCATGTACACTCTAAATTTTGCATTTTAAACAAGGATTTGAATTTAAGCACCTAGCGTAAAGAATAATCATAATAGTGACAGGAAGGTAAAAAGCGGCAATTGCTGTTCCGACCGTAACGTAAGGATTGGTTTCCAGAAACTGCACAACGCAAGTTCCTGGCTCTACAGTGAATTTTCCTAAAGTCACATTGATTAATCTACATTTCTCTTTCCGATGAACCTTCTATGTAAGGCCAACTAATGATCCATGGAGGCCACAGAATGATGGATATGATGTAGGTACAAGCAATCATTGTAAGGGCCTTCTTGGTTGTCCTTCTGAAACATATACTTCTTCAATGGATGGCGGTTTGGCTTGCCTTGGTCTGTAGGTCAAAGGTCTTGTGACAGAGAAGTAACGATCAAAAGAGATAAGCAATAGATTTAAAACAGAAGCATTGCTCATCAAGTAATCGACACATAACCTTAACAAATTAACCTTAGAATCTAAGGGAGTCTTCTTACCAAAATTGACACATAGTGTAGCCAATACCCCAAGACCTCATAGCTGTGTAGTAGGTCATCAGGGGGATGGAGATCACACCTAAGAACCCCTTTGTTGTGAACATGGGGCAATGAAAATTACCTATTGCAATGTCAGCTACAGCTAAAGAGAAGAGAAAGTAATTGCTGATGGTCTGCAGCTGCTTGTCTATTTTGAAACTGACCATCACCTAAATATTTGAATTAGATCAATGCAGAAACATCTTTTACCATTAAATTCCCGATTGTGGTCAAAACTGCGAAAACAGCTCCGATGACGACCACGGCGGCCACCCGCGACTCTTCATGGTAGGGAAAGTCGGAGGAACCCGTCGGGTCCACCGGCAAAGGCACGGCAGACGTGTTTGGTTCTGTGGAGGACAGCGCCTGAAAGCGAAATTAAAGAATCTTCATGCTTCAATTTTAGTGGTATATTAGTAGTGGAAATTTGCAAATTTTATGGTTTTTTTAAATAAAGAAGCAGCATAATTTAACTATTTTTTGGTTTTTCAAAACACAGATGCATTAGCGTAAGAAATTTTTCTGTGAAAAGTTGAATTGTTTTTTTTGGCGTGCCATGTATAAAAAATGAGTTTAGGGTCCTTCCAATAAATAGGCCAATTTTGAAGTTTAATAATCTCGTTTGTTGTTAATAAAAGTTGCACTTATACTCCTCTTTTTGATCTTAAGATTTTACACAAAAAAGAAATGAAACATTAAAAAAGGTCCCTGTGTAAAATTACCGATGTTAATCTACAAATAGTGAAGTAAAATGTGTTTTGGACAGCAGGTTAACTTTGAAACTGTTTTTGTTGCATATAGGCGTGGCAGATATGAAAAAGATTTGAAACATGTATAACATGGCCGATGTTTAATCAACAAATTTAAAAACAAACTACGTGTTAAGTTGAATGGTTGAAATTGTTTGAGCGATAGGTCGGCTTCCGTTGACATTATTCAGAATGGGAAATTCACTTAGTATGACACTATACTTAATGCATGAATAAAATTGTTACATAATTAAAATGGGCTTTTAAATTTCAATTGTTAAAAAGGAAACATATTTATAAAAACTTGTATGAAAGCGACTTTTTTCAGTGAAACACTCGGTAAAAACAAAAATTTGAAAAATGGAACACAATGTAATTCATTTTTCCGAAGCTGACAGAAATGTTTGCAGGCTACTGTGGTGTTAGAGCTCCGACATTGTTATTCCCTTAAAAGAGATCAATTGTTTATGCAGAGAACAAACAAAATGACATCCCAGGAGAATTTCATCATGGCTTAGCACGTTATTTATCACGTTTGACCCGATGTTTAAAAGTCTGGGAGGTGGTTTCGCGTAACAATAAAGTTGCTCGGGTGGTCTCTCGTTCCGGAGAGAGTGATAATCGACGACAAAGGAATAATAGCGCGAGCGCAGACGAATGAGCCGATGCACTGCTGCGCGACTTCCGATGCCGGAGCAAACACTTTTCGATTCGCAGTTTGGGGTGACCCGGAAGGGTGACCGCTCAGTGATGTCATTAAGATCCGGCGATAGAGTTACACGTTAATTGTGCATTTGCGAAAGTAGCTAAACTTAATATGAAGGAACCGAATGGCCTCACTAATGGAATTACTGTCTCCAGCCATTTTGTACTCACAATTATTAAACTTATACATTCATTCAAATTATTTCATAGGCACCATAAAACTTACCTTACTTTCTCTTTTGCTTTTTTCAACGTTGAAAACTAATCTATTGATTCAGATTTTGTAGTATGACACACAAGTATAACCGATTTGAAAAAAAATATCTACGACCCGTTTCGGTCCGTTTTATATTTGTTTAGAAAAAATCCCCATAACATAACAAAAAATCCAGACACACAGTGCAATATTTGAAAGAAAATCTCACTTTTTTGTCTTTTGGAATGTCTAACTTCTTACCAACACTTCAGATCCAACAATCGACTTTTGGATCAATAACATTGTTTTTTAGAATCAAATTTTCAATAGAATAGACTACATTGTAAAGAGTTTGATCCATATTGAACGAAAATACAAATTTGACCAATTAAAATTTTGAGCCACGCCCACCACAAGTGAAAAATCGATAATCCCCGATTTTGGCAGAACGACATTTGTCATCATTTACCTTTGAAAAAAGTTAGAAACTCAACATTTATGACAAATGTTCCTGTTATATTAGAGGTGATGTTGGGGCTCACAGAGATCTCGTGTTAAACTGTAACGCCAGTAGTTTTTCTATCTTTAAAAATGATTTTATCGGCTATAGAAGTAGAAAAAAGTGGAATTGTAAGTATTAAAAACGTAATTTACTCGGAATAAATCTGAATAGTTTTTTTAGAATGGATTTAACAATGTTCATTTTGTTAGTAAAAGTTTGTGTTTTAGCCTGAATCTGCCTTTTTAAAATATCTTTCGCAGTTTCCATAACTGCTGAACAATCCCCAAAGCTAGAAACTATTTCCTCTTCGGCTTTCATTGTTAGCTGCATATCGCAGAATGTCGTTGAAAGTGGCGCACTTGTAGTTCCCAAAGTCTTCCACACAAACTTAACATTGTATACTTTAAAAAAGTCTATGTTTTAGTGTTTTAAACACGTATGTTGTAATCGTATTCGTTTAAATGTACCTGCATGACCATGTAGAACAGTTGGGTGTTTTTGAAGGGCAGCGATGTGGCCTGCCCGTCAACGGGGCCGCCCATCAAGGTATACCTGCAATTAAACAAAATAAGTAAGGCGACTTCAGCAAATATTAAAGTATTCTCATAAAGGTTTAAAGAGTTGCCTTAAACACGAAACCGTTAAAAAGTGAAACTTGACTTTTGAAGATGTAGTCAGAAAAACACAAAGTTTCATGTTTTTTCGGAAAGAATATTGACAAAGACCAAAAAGAAACGGGTAGGTGAATGATAATGCAGCAGCATGGCGCGTTTTCCGGCTGGTGGACGCCGGAAAAGACAATGAATTAGAGCTAGCCTGAACGAAGAGAAAGTCGGTCCCGGGGACTTTTTTATGTAAGCGAAAATAGATTTTGGCTAATAAAGTAGTTTTTTTCATAGAAGAACAACGTTTTCTTCTTTTTCTAACACCTAGTGGTGTTTTTTTTAATCTCGCCAAATTTTCTAACAATTCCAGAATATTAAAATTTTAAACACAATAATACTTGAAAAACTAAATGTCTAGTTGTAATCTAGTTCTCACTTCCACCTTTTGAAGAGAGCTTTGAAGGAAAATCCTCGTCAAAACAAGTAGCGAGATTGACGTTCAACCAAAACGGGAAGATTGCGCTATTCCCTCGTTTAGATACAATTCGTTAGCTCATTTAGCTTCCATTAATTGAATCTCTAAAAGGGCATCAATCTGAGATTGTTTTTTCACCTAACTATTATAGCTCGCAACTGAAACGCACTTTTGTCATGCCAATTTTTAAACCCTTTTCCCTGCTATTTTCAAATGATAATTGAAAAAGACATGTTTTGGCTTGGCAAAATGGGCTTTCCAATGTCTATAAACATAGAACAAGGAAGTTGAGGTGTCAAAATCTGTTAGGAAGCAGCTTCTGGAAGATAATTTTCCATTTTTTTGGGTTATTGACCATGACGTTATATTTAAGGTACTAAAGGCATGTTTAAGTAACACAGAAAGTTTTGTACTCTGTGTTGACCGACTGAGGCAGTAGGACCATGACAAAGAGCCTCATCCATGCGGAACAGCGGGGATTTATGGCCAGCGCCGGTTATGGCTGGAGGTCTTGGTTTGATTCCGAAAACGGTACTTTTCGAAAGACGAAAAAGACTTGAGGGGGAGTTGGGGGGGGGGGGGGGCAGTCTGAAAACAAAGGTGAGGAATGACAAGCACGTGTGTCGCAACTCATCCCATGCGGACGCCACATGACGTCTCCTTCGGCGGGAACTCCGTGAAGTCTTATTGTGAGAGGATGTCATTTGGGGTGTAACGAAAGGGCGACACACACACGCACTTCATAAATCGCCGACACTCTGCGCACATGTGCTGAGAGTTGAAAGAAATCGCACTGCCCCGCAGACAGATCCAATGTACTTGCTTATTTATGTTGTCCGTCTGCTCCACATGTGAATTTATGCTTCGGAATCGTAACTAAGTCAACTTTATTCTTTTTTTCTTAGCCTCTTTACCAAACATGTTTTTTATGATAAAAATAGCAAAGAATTTCCTACAAAACAAAACACTTTTAGTAGACATGTTCTACTTTGCAGTTGATTTACCTTTTAAAGGGAAATTTAAAGACTTTTCATGTTTTTAGTTCAGAAAGAAGTCATCAAATGCAAAATTTGCTGAAAAAATAAACGTTTCAACTTATCTATCCATGAAAACAAGTCATAGTTATCAAATATCCATTGAACTGGTTAAAATTCGGGTAAGGATTTTAATATAGAAGGTTACCTTGAAGTTTTATAAACTATATATAAAAAAATGCTTTTGAATATTTTAAACAATGTTGGAAAGCCGAAGAAATTCAAACCAAATTTCAAGGAACGTCAAAGGAGAGCCATAAGAAAAATTATTAAAAATGATAATTAAAAATAAATATTTTTAAAATTTAGTAAAAATGGTATCAATTGTAAAACTGCAGGTATAAATGTTATGCGTGAGGAAAAGTGCATATTTTCTAAGGAAAAAAGTGATGGGTTTCACCTAAAGTCAGTTTATCTGTCCATGAGAACACTACAAACTACAAGACAAAAAACTATTGTGTTTGTGATTCTTTTTAGCTCCACTGAATATAAATGATACTCAGGTAAGCAAGAAACCAAAGCCATTTAAATAAAGTGTGATTAGAAGTGGACAAAAAACTGGAATTCATCCGCAGAGAAAATGTTTTTAAAGGTCTAAAGGTATGAATTTCCGATTGTGAAATAAAGGAGTGTGGGTTTTGTTTTGCGATATAATACCTCGTCCAGGAAATTGTTGGCAGTAAAAAAGGGCAAAAGTCGAGATTGAAGTGGGTTTTCCAGTGGCTTGACCGGGGTAATAAATGAGCAGCGGCCGTTCTCAGGCGGCTTACTTTGTCTGCTAGCGGCATGCCAGCAGTTCTCTCAGTGAGTACGTGGTTTATATGCTAATAGGAGTATTTGCGATAGGAGAGGCCGAAAGTAAAGGGGGGCCATGTAGATAGACGACAGAGTGGTCCGAGAACAATGGCAGAAGAGCGCCCGAGCGGCGGTGCTCAAGCTGCCAATCAGCACAGCTCCGCTCTGCCTTCAGGTGGAGGACTCGATTGGATTGAAGACGATTGAAAAACGTTCAAACGACGATCGGAGGATGAACCCAAATAGTGAAGACTACAGAGCGCTACGGTGTGATGATCAGCAGGCAGGTCACAAGGGCGCTGCGCAGGGATCGCACGCATCGGGGAGGCCCAGAGATTTGCGGCTCTTCTTGAAATGATCCTCAAGATGAACGCAAACACTGAGCTGCGATGAACTCGGGGCGTGAAAACTGTAAGTGAGCCACTTCTGCCAGTTGGTTGTGAAGGGGATTGGCAGAACGGGGGATTCAGCCGTTTTCCTATCTCATACAATCCACGAAATTTATAAAACAATGAAAAAAATGTTTCAAATGCCATAAAATTTAACAGTTACTGTTATATGAATTGTTAGTCAATCCAATTTTTAAAAAAAATGCTAATTTGTGTCAAAAAACGTCGACATCAAGATTGTGGCAAAAATTGGCATTTGTCGAAAAACTAAGGTTGGCGAAAGGTTTTCTAACTTTTAAGAGATTGAAGTAGAATTAAGACATCATTTCAAAATGTATTTTGTGTTAACCATATTTTAAGGTGATAAGGAAATCGGTACATTAAGAACTTAACATCATAATTTTGATTTTAGAAGGTGGGCATAATATCAGAAAACGGGTCAAAACTGCCAACTGTCCGGAAAGTGGGAGAAACTCACGCATTTTTTTGAATGTATATATCAGTAAGATTAAAATTTCGGAAACATTGACATATACTCAAGCGGGACAGCTGTGTTTATTGAAGACACAACACGGGTCTGGGGCACCAAACAACGGAGGATTAAGGAAGAACGTGGGCACATCACTTGCGAGACACGAGACCCGGGAGCACACTATGTGTTGAGGAAGGGCGCGGCGACCAAGACCCATTAGCGGGAAATTACCGTCTACGGTAGCAGGAGAAAAATAAGACCGGACAGCTACCAGCCAATTTGTAAATTGGCTAATGGAGAGACGTTGCAGGGGAAACGGAGTTTGACGGCGGGCCAATAGGCGACTGGGGGACAGGGGGAGATGGCGGGGATTTATGGGTAAACAGCGAGGTCCCTTCTCTGGTCATTCGCGTAATGTTCTCATTGACATCGCCTTTTCTATTTACATGAATAATCATCTTCCGCCGTCTACCAAAGACCCTCGTTTACGTCAAGATTGAGTGAACGGCGCCCGGTAAGTGTGCAACATGGCATAAGTAGCGCACGAGGAAATTCTAGGAAAGGTTTCCTTTTTTTGGACGAAACACTCCGTTGTGGGGGCCAAAAGTCTCTCTGGTAGAACCCCATTTACTGTTTTGTTTTTCAAAGTGTGCCTCGAATAAGAGCCTCGCGCCGCCACCGTCCGGGCGGCTTTCATTTGGGCCTCGTAAGCCCCGGGTGTGATTTATAGACGACGTTAGCCGTAATCTGTCCACAAAAGAGACCCGGCCATTGGGAAATGAGGAACGCTGACCTGATGTGACCGAAGGGCGACGACGGATGTCAATCCACAGCACCAGTTGGCAGCCGGCTGACTGCACACGTATCTCACCAGGAAAACACCAAAGCGCCAGCGGAAGAAAAATACATCAGGCAGGTACTCAGGGTTCAGGATTTGTCTCTAATGCCTAAGTAAACAGCAATCAATACAGAGCGCTTAAGAAATGCGTACTCTTTATTTTGTTTTTTGTTCCTATATGGGAAAGTACATAGCATTTCGCAAAAAGTAGGTGCTTGGTCAAACATTAAACATTGAATAACTTGGCGCCTTACGCAATAAAGGTACCTTTTTAAGCCTTAGTTCTGAATCAATAATATTATACAAAGTTTTACCTCTAAACCCAGAAAGTTAAAGTTAACGAAAGGAATCTTTTGTTTTGTTTAAATAAACACAACAAAAATGTAAACACATGTGTTGAAGGAATACTTTTCGCAGGCTGGCTATTAGTTTGTTTTACCAATAATTTTGAAAGTTGCGTGTGTTAATAAGTAAAGCGATAGAGTGTGAGAGAACAAATAGTAAGCTCTTGATTTGCAATGGAAAATAGCGTGGATTCCTCAGAAATGTTTGGTGGCTGGTGTTCCCTGTGAAATTGGGTTTCAATTGACGGCAGAGTCTGGCGAATGTCTAGAGAGATGTGCGCAATGACTTCCTCCAATCGTCTTTTAAAGTGTTACAAGTCAATTTTGGTTATTCAGTTGTTAGTGAAACAATAAGAAAAAATATTTTTGAAGAGTAAATGTTCAGATATTAAAGAAAAAACTTCCGCATCGAAAATTTCACATAGAACCAAAAGGTTCCTTCAAAACCACTTTCAGAAAGAATCGACAGAGACTAAGAAATCAAAGATATATTTTAAAATTTTAAATTAGCCACGGTTTTATATGAGTCAATCTATGTAACACTTCCATAAAACCTCTATAAAACCTTCTAAAGGACAAAATTAAACATTCCTAAAGTGCAAAATGATATTAACCAGTTTTTGGAAAAGGGTTTGTCACAAACGTGCCCCATAGTTCAACATCAAATGATTATAAAATAATCCACCATCTAAATCTGGTCAATCGTGGAAAAAAAAGTTTTCAAACTCTCTGAACGGTAAACAATTTGTTTTATGCGATCATAGTAATTAATGAACACAAGGGTTTTGTTGATCATTTGTAGATGTCTGCTTTTTAATTTTTGCCGCTTTGTGAGCTATAAAATGGCTATTAAATTGGGTAGTTTCCTGTTGAAATTGAATTTCGGTAAAAAAATGTTTTGTTGAACCTTGAAACGGGTACCTAAGTTTTGTATAATTTTTAAAAACGACATGGCGGTTATTTTCAAATGATTTGTCACCCAATTCAGATCGCTTACATTACGATTGAAACTGTATAGTGTTGTGAAGTAAATTGCGGCTGAGCAATCAATCGAAGACAGTTGTTGGTGGAGGCAGCTGCCACCAGGACAGAGTACGAACGCCGAGCACCGTGTTCGCGCACGGTGTGCCGGCCATTCCGTGGAGGCAATCTGCATGCGCAATGTCGTTCCGGCAAGAGTTCTCATTACTCTAACGACGGTGAAACGAGCTGCGTGCAACTCGACCAATGACAGGACATAATCACAGTGTCTGCACGCGGTTCGTTCTCTTTATGGGGGCAATGACGGTACTTGGCGAGAAACCCGCATGATTGCAGGGGAACTGAGGGGGGAAATGGAGCAAATTGTTTAATTAGAAGCTGATGGCAATAAAAAGATAGGGATGTTTTCAGAAGACAACGCCTGAAGAAATAATGTGGCTAACACAATTATCCGCAATCCGAACCACCGGCTGGCATACAAATTCCGAAGGAAATGACCACACGACACGACAAGGGTCGCGTTTCTGCCAGTTAGAAGGCCGCGCCAAAGCCTCGGGGTGATCATATGGCGCATGTCACACAAAGGTTTAGGCATATCAAACAGAGGGCTTCTGGGTCTTCAGGAAAAGGGGACCATCTTCTTTTTTTCGGCAAACCCTTTGGCAGATACTAAATTGTTAGTGTCTATTTCGGGGAGTGAACTACATGGAATGCCAGCCGAATGTTTTTTTCAAGAGCCCGCAATTTCCTAGCTCATTTTACCGGACCAAATGGGCCATTCGCGAAAGGTGCGTCACAGTCGAGAGGTGGTCAACGAAGCGTGACGTCAGCAGAAAAGAGCGCGGAGAGGGAGTTCGGACCGATTGCACTCGTAGGCGGAGACATGGACATCGGATGAAGTTTCTTGCAAAAGTGGAAGGAAGTTTGGCTCGAGGGTGTTAGCTATTAAGAGGGCGGTCGGTTGTTGTTGGCGCGCATCGATATCAGGCCGAGAATTGGCGCATAAGTTTCCTCCAGGGACCGATTGTCCCCATGTCGCTTCTTTTCGCACTCGAAAACTTTCGAGTTTCCTTGGCTGGGAAAATGGGGTCGCCAACGATTACGCAGTAAACTGAGGTGGAATGTGTAGGAGCCGGGGCATCAGAGTTCATCGTGAATCATGAAGGAAGCCATTGTTTCGACTGAGGTAAAAACCGTTGTGGATCGAGGACACAAAGGCATTTAGGGGGGTACCCACTTGAATAACGTGAACTACCCCAGTTGCAGACACACCTCCGAATAATAACATGATGACAAAAAGATCTCAAAGAAATGTAGAACTACCTTATCTTCCGGCCTTATCAAAAGTCTATTTCGGATTGACTGCGGGTTAGTTTCTGGAAATAGAGCGCGGGCCATTCGTTGAAAGAGTGGCATGTCAAGCGGAGGCCCAGTAAACACAAGTTAATACTTGGAGAGGCCCAGCTGATTTTATCAATAATTCGTGAAATTTGGCTTGGAATGCGGCAAATCACCCCAAAAAACGTGAACTTCAATCACTCACCATGCCTCTTGAAGCAGCTGCTGATTCCCGCGATAAAATGCGCGTAGTGTTGGCGGTTGGAAGGAAAACAAGCGGAGACAGTTGTTCTTCTCGAGTCCGGAGCTCCGCCCTTCAGCGAGTGACCCCTCGTCATTAGTCGTTTCGGAAAATCCAGCCCGGCAGACGTCAAGACTAGTCGGCGAAATACGCTTCACGGAGCATTGGAATTCACTTCAGCTTGCGTTACGCCGACAGAAATGGCAGGCAAAGGTGATTTGAAGGCAAAATGGGCGACAATAGAAAAACTGTACTATTTTTAAAACTTTAGCACTTCATAATCCTTGTTCTCACTTCCAACGACCAAAATGTCGTTCACACGCTCGAATAACGACGAACGAGGATAAACGACCATAGAATTCCCGAAAACTCTCGCGTTTCATTCAAATTTAACAGCTTGTTACAAGATTCAAGAGAAACCACACACAAACACACACACACACACACACACACACACACACACACACGGGTGGCCCAGTTACTGTTGCACCTGTACGGATGTTTGGTCGACCTGTGTTTAGCCGATTGTAAGTTATCGTCCTACTATGTGTATTTCAAGTCGGATGCAATTGATTTCTGAAACCTTTGTTTGTGGATCTTCACCGGTGTCAAGTTATCGAACAACACGAAACGTCAGCTACACCCACGATGTTGAGTTTGTTACGAACAACATTGTTTGTTCGAAAGATTTACTGAAAACTGGGAAGATTTGAAGATGTGAGGTATCTTGTGAAAGGTATGGGAGAGTCTTGAGCAAGGGCGGGGAAGGCATCAGTTGTGGTCGGTGTTCTCGGGGACCTCGTACTGCAAGAGATGCTGAAAATTTCAATTTAAAGTGGAAAAAATATGTTATTTTCAATTTTCTTTGTGATTCATTGGTTTTTAATGATTTAACGAACTTACAATATTTTTGACTTCCAGTCCCTGGAAGATAAGTCCGCAGATGAACTGCGCGAGCCAGGCGCAGTCTTCGGCACGGACCACGCGGCTCTCCACAGGGATTTCAGCGACATCGAAGCAGTAGCCTGCCCTGAAAAATGTAAATAAAAAAAAATCAACAGTAATATTGCGGCCAACACTGCTCAAAACGACAAAAGAGTAAACTGACGGCACGAAACAGATGGTTTCTAGTACTTGAATACCAATCATTCCGGGAGGGATGTCATTTGCAGCCGGCATTCTGAAACAGAAACATTGTTGGTTGTTGGCCAGGAAAAGAAAAGAAAAGATATGGAAGGGAAGCTAAATGGTATATAAACGAACTATTGACATAAGATCGCTTTGCACGTCTCACATATGGGGAATGAGTAAGACACAGCTGGGTTGGCCGGCTGTGAAACTAGAAAAGAAGCGGTTCAACTGTTTCCTTCAGCACGTTTTCACACGGAAACTTTAAAGTTTACGGTAAAGGGGGGGGGGGTGGGTACAGTTAGAAGTCACCCACAATCAATCAACAACCAGGATAATATCAATTTTTTCCATGGAAGAATGGGGATTGGTCCTTAAACTTCAAAAACTGACATACAATCCAATTTTGTATTCATTACTTTAGGGAGGGGGTACGCCAGGGTATTTTGATATTTGTAATTGCGAAAAAAGGTGAAAACACTATTATAAGGAACTAAACTGTTCAAATGAACAATACAAAGATCAGATGAAAATTTAAAATGCCCAATGGCACCATTGTGCAATATTCGAAACGATAGGAAACTGTTACGGTAAAAAGGATCTACGCGTAGACAGGGATGTTGTTGATTTGGAAAGAGAGGAGAGAAGGTGAATGGTGAGTCGCCGGTGCCGGCCGTGCACGGGACGTAGGGAGACAAAGATCACGAATGTCCCTGTACGCATGTTCGCACAAATTGTGAACGGAAGATCTTGCTTTCAAAAATAGTTTGGGTTCATTTTGAATGGAGTTTAAAGTGATTGAATTCGCATGCATTTAAATTCAACTATTGTAAACTTGGATTTCTAAGTTCCAGTTAGCCGGAAACCACTTTGTCTGATTTGATTTGTCTTTTAGAATTTAGGTTGAAGCTGGGGTAACATACTAGTTGCACAGAATCAAGAAGATTTAAATAATGAGGATGTAATCAAGATGGTTGCTGATTTGGAAAGGGAAGAGGGGTGTTCAGCGCTCCGAATGGTGAATAGTCGGTGCCGGTCGTGGCCGAGAGCACCGAGGTAAGACAAAGAGGGCGAATCTTGCGTCTGCGCACGTTCGCACCATTTTTGAATCGAAGATCGATTTAGCATAGGTCATCGACCGCGGTGAAGCACTTTTGGACTTACTATTACGAGCTTTTTTGGATTGGGATCTAAAACCAACCCATTGACGTTTAAGGAGAATGTTTGGTTCTGAAATGCAAAATAAGGATATCTTGGACCCAAGCGAACGGCAGAATATGTTTTTTTTTCAAAATTCAAACACATCCACTGATATTATAGTGATGAGAGCTACTACATTCCTTTTTTATAAACCCACAATCAATCATCAACCAGGATAAGATCCATGTTTTCCTTGGAAGAATGGGGTTTGGTCCGTAAATTTCACAAACTGGCATTCGGTGAAGTTTTGTATTCACTACTTGGAGGAGGGAGGGAAGTGCAAATAGTTATTGTGGTTTTTTCAATTGCGATAAAAGGTGAACAGACTATTTTAGGGAGCAAAGCTGACCAATTCAACAATGCAAATGGTAATTTTCAGATGACAAACTTAACCACCCAATGGCACCATTCTGCAATAGTCGAAACATTAGGAAACTGTTATGGTAAGAAGGATCTACGCGTAGACAGGGATGTTGTTAATTTGGAAAGACGGGAGAGAGGTGGTCTACGCGGGCGAATGGTTTGTCGCCGGTGCACGGGACGTAGGGAAGACAAAGATCGCGTACGTCCCGGTGCGCAAGTTCGCACAATTTGTGAACGAAGGATCTAACTTTCAGAAATAGTTTGGGCACAATTTGAATGGAGTTTAAGGTTACTGAATTCGCCGAAAAAGCACTAGTTTTTTGATTTTTGGGTATATGATGGTTCATATGACGCTTGCTTCTCTCAGTGCACTTATATTCAACAATTGTAAACTTGGATTTCTAAGTACCAGTTAGCCGGAAACAACTTTGTCTGATTTGATTTGTGTTTTAGAATTTAGATTGAAACTGGGGCAATAATTGCGATAGCATTAACACACTAGTTGCAAGGAATCAAGAAGATTTAAATAATAAGGATGGAACTGAAACTTTCCTCACTTGCAACTGGGTACACAAGATGGTTGTTGATTTGAAAAGGGGGAAAGGGGGGTTCATCGCGCCGAATGGTGAATAGTCGGTGCCGATCGTGGCCGAGAGCACCGAGGGAAGACAAAGAGGGCGAATGTTGCGTCTGCGCACGTTCGCACCATTTTTGAAGTGAAGATAGATTGAGCATAGGTCGTCGACAGCGATAAAGCACTTTTGGACTAAATAGTGCAAAATTTTGTGGATTGGGATCTAAAACCAACCCATTGACGTTTAAGGAGAATGTTTTGTTCTTAAATTCAAAATAAGGGTATCTTGGACCCTACCGAACAGCAGAATATGTTTCTTTTGTTGTTGCAAGATTCGAACACATCCACTGATTGTTTTTATATTATTATTTAAAAATGAGAGCTACTACTTTCTTTTTTATAAATGGAAACAGACTTAAATTGGTTTTGCTCCACACGCTCATAGTTTGTAAAGATCAAAGAGGCTGATAACATTAGGTAGATTTTCTGAAGTTGTTTGTGATTCAAGAAAGGAACTTGTGCTTTTCTAATCATTCGGTACATGCCTAAAAAAGATACATTGTCATCCTCAGTGGTTAATTATAGGCATTCGCAGTATTTTCAATAAGTGATTCATAAAAGCGGAAGGTTTTGCGATCGAGCGGAATTCAAATTCTGAAGGGGGGAGGCTTCTTTTAAAACTGAAGTATATAAAATTTTTCAGCGTGTTTGTTAACGATTTTTAAAATATAGTTTCTTTAAAACACGAACTACCAACCATGGATAGTAGTATGTATGAGTTTATTCATTTTACATGTTGTATTGTTCCAAATAGTATACCCTTTTTTACATTTCTCTTAGAACAATACAATCGGATTTCCAAAGGGCATATTTGCTCAATTAAAATTATTATTAAAATGAAAGTGCATTGACATGAATCAGCGGAAATACTTTGTCTTCAATTATAAAGCACGTGTTTGGTTCCCATAATCATAGATTGTCATCCCTAGCAACTAATAATAGGCCTGAAGGGGAGAATCCGTACAAAGCACTATGGAACCTATAAAAACACTATAAATATTTTTTAACTTTTTAAAAACGTCAACATCTCTAGTAAAAAAGAATTTATAAATGTACCGGTTTATTTCAAGATCACTCTCCCAGAAATCTCATCCTCTCTTCGAGTTCGTGAGGGTGAAATTCCCTTTCCTCAACCCTTCTGTACTGCTTAGTCGTACTCATAGTATTCGGTGAATCACTATGGTAGTACAAGACGCTGGATTCTTTAGGTCTAGTGTTGCTTTTACCTTAAATTGTTTTTCACCCTAATCTTAAGACACTGACCGCAAACACTCCTTATCCAACAAGTTCCAATTACACAGAAGACGATACCACACAAAATAGACAGCAGGACAACTGAAGTTGATAGCCAAAGAGGAACATGGGTCGTCAGTTCCCAGAAAGACATGTCGCATTCGAAGGAGCCTAGAAAAGTATGAAATTTATAGGTTTAGATTCACCTTCTTGGGTGAATCCGCAGGTTTTCAGTCTCGGATCCATTATTTCGTTTTCAGATTGAGATACAGGAACTAGGGTCCAATGGGGATCACCATCGCTATCGTGAAGAGGGTAGTTTAGATATCCTCCTCTGACTGTTCCATCTCCCACTCTGAAAACTAGAGTTCACTTTTTACTTGAAGTTGTTACTTGAATTCAGGGTGCCGCTTCAGTTCCTCGGCGTCTAAAGATCCAGTAACATAATATGGAATTCTATCAATATCCGCTGTTGCTCTATCGGTCAGCTTTGAAATATCAATAGCAGAATAATCGGATTGACGACTGTCGATTACGACGAGATAACGCCTAAAAAATTTATAAAGTAAGTATACATCCCATTTTGAGAGAGTCGGATTTTATGTTCAAACAACATTCGAAACGAACTGAATAATTTATAGCTTGTTTTTAACTTTTGTTTAAATTAACCTTTCACATTGTTGATCGCCCGTATGTACATTGGTTAACAGTGGCCTTTTCCAATAAATCTTATTTTTGCTTATTCTTTACTGGAAATTTTAGGCTTTGAGGATACCACTTTAGATTAGAAAGAAGTATTGCTTCAAAGCGATCGTAGGGAATTTCCTTATTTAATTTTCTTTTTGCTCACTAATTGGAAAAGCTATTTTTATCTGGGCACGTCTCTTTTTCCTTACCTGTTAACCCAATTTGAATAAAACCCGCCGGATTTGAATACTGTTAAAAATGGATCTCTGTAATTATCCACCCATTTCATTTTTAAACATTGGTATTATTCTGTTTCTTTTTGATTAGACTCAAAGTTGGTTTCCGAGGTATCAGAGGTCCAAAATAGGAAAATCAACTAATTTTGGTGATATCGATTTTCGTCCCTGATATGAAGTCATCGTGTTCACACTTCCAGTGGATTTGGTCCCAAAAGAATGATAAATTTTAGAATGCCACAAAATACCACAAAATATAAAAATTTATTTTTGAATAAAAATTTCAAAAAAAAATTAGAGAAGAACTGTTTTAAACGTTGACCGTTCGGGACATACGGCAAGAGATGTTTCAAAAACGAAAAATTAGCTACTTTGTTTTCTTTTGTTGTACAAAGTCCCTCTAAAACACATTGGTTTGATAACCTCATGTTGTTTGGTTAGATACGGTTTGAATCAAAATTCGAAAGGAAGAAGCACCTACCATGGTTCCTCAGTGGGAGGTGGCTGAGAGTAAGAAATGTCAATCAATCTCTGATACTTCTGCTTTCCAATATTTTCAACAAAGTTTGTAGGAGGATTGATTGAGCAAACTCGTTCTAGTAAGTTCCACGGTCTGGAAACAAGGAAAATTATGTTTGGGGCATTTTTTACCTTCTAGCAATGGGCGTCCATTTGTTCCAAATATCGTCCACTTTGGCTCGAATCTAACAAAATTTTTGATTTACTGTATCGTTACAACAAACCTCAAAGGAGTAATCTCGCGGCCGTCTGTTAAGATTAAACACTAGTGTGCACATCCAGTCGCAAGCAAATTGGGGACACCTTAAAAAGTATGCCTCAGTATGTCTTCCAGTTTTTGATTTTACCTTAGTTCCACCTCACTATAAGCAGCAGTTTCAATTGGTTTAGAACCGTCATTTCCAATGTAGCGTATCTAGAGTAAAGTAAAGTAGGCTTGAAAACCAATATTTTACCTGATAAGCAACAGGACCTAGTTGCTTTAAAGGTTGGAAGACAATTGAGGCTGCTGTATCAGTTTCAACAACAATTCGAGGTTGTCCCACCTAAATGATATTTAAAAGAAAATCAAACAGATAGTAAAAATAAATGGTGTTAACATTATTTAAACCAAAATATACGATAAACGCAACAAACTGACTTCAAAGATACCCAATTATTTGTGAAAATTCAAAATAGATTGCCAGATATCTGCGGTTTTAACTTATTTTTATCCAGTTTCATCTAATGTGTTCAAAACGCTTGTATTTCTATTGCTAATGAAAAATCTCTCACTTTATATTTATAGGGGTGTGACGACCATAAAGGCTATAAACCAACAACTACAAACATACCACGTATTCTCCTTGTGTTAAAGTCGAGAAAACACTCCAAGCTGTTTTCTTTGTAACAGGCGTTGCGAATTTACCCGGCAGTTTTGACGATTTTGTCTTGTCGTTCTAAAACAATACTTAAAAAGTTCTAAAGCAGCACAAACCATTACGGTAGTTGTGATTGAAACGTTATAACTACTTCCAGGATGAAGATTCCTGAGTAAAAATTCTTGAGGTTTTCCAGGCTCCCCTTGACCATTCATTGTAATTTCTTTATCGACATTATCCGCACTGTGCAAGGTTTTAGCCCAAATCTGAAACACCAGTTTTTGAAGCCTACATAACTTTTTACCATGAATTTTGCATTTGGCGCCGGTAACCATTTCTGTTTCCATGTTAGTAGAATTGAATTCGGTGTTTTCGATTTCTGTCTCAAAACGTATTCATCCTCCGGAGAAGACAAAGTGGAGAAGGCTGTCCATGCCAAGTTACCGTAACCATAGCTTGTCCCAGCCTAGAATTTCCAGTTTTACCTATGTCTAACCCACAAACATGCCTGGATTGTGACGTTGTACACAGTCCCAGGTGACAGCCTGTCAAGAATAATAGATGTTTTCGGTACAGGGACATTGAAGGACTGTTTTTTGAAAGAAGTCTTCATTTTTGGCACAAATTCATATACGTTGACCTGCAAATACAAGAAGTTTTTTCAAACTATAAACTTACCAAATGCTGGGTTATCACTGCGTTTAGAGTTGTATCCAAAATCTCTGGTGTGTTCCAAGAAATTTCTAGTGAAGAATCAGTTTTTGAGAATAGGGACATATCCGTGGGGGCTCCAAGCCAATGTAATGCTAAACAACAAAGTTTAAATAATCCGTAGTTACCCAAAAAAATCTTTTCAGAAATACGTAATTTTCTACAACTAATTCATAGAAAATAGATGTTGTACTCGAAAATTTATTCTAACAACGAAAAAATCCAGCTTGTTCAGTACGGTCACATAAAATATGCTATACAAGAAAAGTTGAAAATTCGCTTTCGAAAAATGCTTACGATGTTTCATTTTCTGGTTAACATATTTTTCAGTCACCCGCTTGGTAGTTATGGGCGCGTTGGGAAGCTGAAAGAGTAGCTCGGTGGCCTAGTGGTAGCGCGTCCAATTACCGTTTTGCACTGGTATGGTTCGAATCCCCTTAATGTTTTTCTTTTTGCTTTTTGTATGTTTTATAAATTCACGAACTTTCTGTTTTAAATTATGTTCTGCAAATAGTTTAAAAAACTGAAATATTGTCATGTTTATAATTTTTCGATTTTCAAAACAGAATTAAGAGAAAACATACCCTTGTTTACTGAAAAATTTAAACATAGTACAAAACAATATTTGGGCTCATGCACTACTAAACCACAAATGCAGATCTATGACTATCACACGGGAGAGAGCGCGCGGTCACATAAAAATGCGATAATTCAAAAACCATGGCTCCTAAATATAAGCCAATTGATTTTGTGTACGGCCTTAAACTACAAATAAAAGATGGTTACATTAAATCAAACTAGACGATTTTCGTTCACTGTTCAGGTTGGTTCGCTATTTAAATATTTAGACGATTAACCAAATAAAGCTCGAGCAACTCCTAAAATGGTTTTTGTACTTACATGCCAAACTTGTAGTTGCCATATTGCTAGCGTACCAGAGACTCACATCTCCCTAAATTAATGTGTTTTAAGTTCTATGACGCAACATACTTCAAATGCTTCCACAGATGTTCGATACGTAGTGTTTCCATTGAGACTGGCAAACTTGAAAGTTCTCGTCTCTGCTGTTAGATTTACCGAGACCGAGGTTTTTGTTAAAGGAACCGAGCCTTAACTACAAGTTTAAGGCAAACTGTTAAAACTAACTTCTCATGACAGAAATCATAGCTCTTTGCCAAGTGGATCTATTGGCTTTATCTGCCGGCATATGCCAAAGCACAGTGATAGCATCGTTTCTGACATCTGTGATCTCTAGGGGACTCTGCCAAGGGTCATCTTCAGAAAAACCTAAAAGACATAATACTTGTTCATTTGCGGCCACGTTTGTTGAAGGGGGACGTATGTTTTGTATTCGTCACTTACATAAAACGGTGACGAAGAAGCAAAAGACGATCGCTGCGCCGTGGACATTTCTCAGCATTGCTGTGCGTCTTGATCAATACTATACATGCCATGATTGGCATCAACCTTAATGTGATCGCACCCCACTCTGTCTATCACTTCGACATCGATCAATCACTAGCAAAGACCTCGAAGCACTCGCGTGCGCGAAAGTTGCGAGAGCGTTGTTATCACTTGACTGCCACACTGTACCCTCCAGGTTGGCAGACAAAACCGGAACTTGGTTTCGTAAGAAACAACCAAACTTCAAAGGTTTATGGTTATTCTTTCAGGTATTAAACAAACAAAAATACAAGATACAACAGGATCAAAAGATTTAAAAAAACCGAGCTTGTTGATTAACAAACTTACTCAAAACCATTGATTATCAGCGATACTGAACTTCAAGTTTAAACGAAAATTTGTTTCTGAAAAAGACAAGAAAAGAGATTTTCATTCTTGTTGATATTTTCATCTCACTGTTGCATATCTCGTTTCTCAGGGGTTTGTACGAACGCCCTCTAAAAATGTTTTGCTTGGACATCAGAATCAACATTTATTGCTGAATGACGTCATTGCGTAATCATCGCATAGGATAAATATAAAACTCCCATTGTTTAAAGAACCTCGTTTTAATTAAAACATTTGCAAAACAACAAATATTAACATACGTTTTTGGCTGTGTAGTTCCTTTGCTTTTTCCCAAAACTTTTTTCTAAGTTTTTTTTACTGCCTTAACCCTGGGGCGACACACAAGAAACCAATAAAAACAGTAGTGTTTGAAAATCAATACACTTTCAAAATAGTTTTGTTTAAAGTAAATTTTGTTTTAGGTTTTGTCCAAACTCGAAGAGATTGCATTTTTCCTAAATCCATTAAAAAAATGTATCTTTTTTTCACACCAGATTCCGTAAACATATTATTTTTAAGTCTTCTATGTATTATAATTATTTTAGCGTTTTGAAAACAACAAATTCAATCATTAGTTCGATCATCCTTTGCGTTAACAGCATTTCTTTGTGACATTGCTGTAGGATCAGCGTCTCAATCAAAGCTGCATTTGTTGACATTTTTAAATTTTTAAAACATGAACAGAATTATGTTAGAAAATCGATATTGACCTGAACCTTTCAAAATAGCTTTTTTTGTCAATTTGCTTGTTCACAGTCTTACAAACACATTAGAGATTAAGATTTTTCTATACAGCAGGGATGTCATATTGTTGCCTAATGTGTCTAATTCACTCCAGATTACACATCTTAAAATAATTAAAGTCTTCTATGTTTCTATAAGTATTTTTTTCGCTTGGATAAATACAAATTCGATCATGAGCTTAACAATGCTTTGAATGATTGAATTCCTTTGTACGATTGCTATAGTATCAGTGCTTGATTCACAGCTGCATTTGTTGACATTTCCCTTCGAGACCAAACTCTACACGCTTTTAAATTAATCCCGCTTTTGAGGCCATTCCAAGTAAACAGCAACGCTTTTATCCCACAGTACTGCGCTGACGCGCGTCCCCATCAAAACATTGGTTTAGTATGCAGAATATCTATTTTCGCTCAAACGCACAGAATTCAAAGTCCATACTAAGGCTTATAAACATGTCGCTTTCTATTATTTCTCCAAGGACGCGTAAAATTAGACACTTTTGAATGTCTCATTCTGTTTGGCTTGAATTATTCTACCGATTTTTAATCGATTTTGGTCATAAAAAATTCCCAATAATCTGAATTTCAAACAGAACTTTTCCCGCTTTTGTGACTTGTTACTTTACTTTCAAGAGATATTTTGTCAAAAAAGTTTCAAATTTTGCTTTATTTTAGAGAACTTGTCTTTGGAGATGTCTGCTACTGCTGGAAAGGTAATAAATGATGTTTACAGAAAAGTAGAAAAACAATTACATTTCAGGTAATCACTTGCTCGGCGGCCGTTGCTTGGGAAGCCGGAAAGCCTCTTTCAATCGAGACCATTGAGGTAGCTCCCCCGCAGGCAAACGAGGTCCGCGTTAAGGTAAATACCTCTTTTTATATAGTTTATCCAATTATGTTAGATCCTCTACACTGCCATCTGCCATACTGATGCCTTCACCCTCAGTGGAGATGATCCGGAGGGTCTCTTCCCCTCGATCCTTGGTCATGAGGGAGCAGGAGTTGTGGAGAGCGTCGGAGAAGGCGTCACTGCTTTCCAGCCAGGTTTTTTCAATTAGGAACACATTTATCTTTTCTTTTCAGGAGACCATGTGATCCCCCTCTACGTCCCCCAGTGCAAGGAGTGCGACTACTGCAAAAACCCCAAGACCAACCTTTGCCAGAAGATTAGGTAACTAAAATCTAAATTTTTAAGTCTAAGTTATCTTTAGGATCACCCAGGGTAGTGGAGTCATGCCCAATGGATCTTCCCGCTTCACCTGCAAGGGAAAGACCCTGTACCACTTCATGGGATGCTCCACCTTTGCTGAATACACCGTTGTGGCTGATATCTCTCTGTGCAAGGTAAACTTTTCTTTCAAATTCTTTTCACACTTGTTTTGAGATTGACCCAACTGCCCCTCTGGAGAAAGCCTGCCTTCTTGGGTGCGGAATCTCCACCGGATATGGAGCTGTTCTCAACACCTGCAAGGTAGTAAAAACAAATATTTTTGAGTTTTCTTAATATTTTAGGTAGAGCCCGACAGCACTGTGGCCGTTTGGGGTCTTGGAGCTGTTGGACTGGCTGTCATCATGGGGGCTAAGGCCGCCGGAGCCAAGCAAATTGTTGGAATTGACCTCAATGAGAGCAAATTTGAGAGCGGTAAGCAAAACTCCTTTTTTGTAAATCTATTTGTGTTTCAGCCAAGTTGTTCGGAGCTACCGAGTGCGTGAATCCTAAGACCTGCCCTGAGGGAAAGACCTTCCAGTCGTGGCTGGTGGATACCTTCAACGGAGGTTTCGACTACACTTTCGAGTGCATCGGAAACGTTCACACTATGGTAAACTTTAACCTTGACTTTGTCTATCAGTTTTTTTTTCAGAGGCAAGCCTTGGAGGCCGCCCATAAGGGATGGGGAGTCTCCTGCATCATTGGTGTTGCAGGAGCCGGCCAGGAAATCTCTACCCGTCCATTCCAGCTTGTGACTGGACGCACCTGGAAGGGAACTGCCTTTGGAGGTTGGTTTAAGCGTTTTAAAAGCAAACATAGTTATAAAACCCTAGTTTTTGTTTTTATTAAATTTAATTTGCTTTTTGCCTCACCTTTCTAATAAAATTTCTTCAGGCTGGAAGAGTGTTGACAGTGTCCCCCGCCTCGTCCAGGACTACATGGAGAAGAAGCTGAAGCTGGACGAATTCATCACTCACCGCTTCGGATTGACTGAAATCAACACAGCATTCGACGTCCTGCACCGTGGAGAAAGGTAATTAACTTCATTTCCTTAATTTTCTATTGAATTTTCAGCCTCCGCGCTGTCTTGGCCTTCGGTCCTCAGTAGCTTCAGTGACTGAAGGCTTCAGTCACCCTTCCTTAGAATTCCATTCTTAACCCCATTGCCACATAATTGTGATACTTTCAAAAATAGGGTTTTTTTACTTGTATGTATTGTAACGTTATTAAAGTTCACTTTTCTTCTTCTATTAAGAGTGTCATTTGATTTCAATTTTATACCGCTATAACTATGTTTGTTGTGTTTTAAATGTAGTTCTTAGCATGTCGGCTGGTGCGGACTGTGTGCAGCATCATCTAGAGGCCCTTGAACTAACAGATCCTGAACGAGAGAAGAAAGCCAACTCCCTAAAGGACGATGGAAACAATTTCTTCAAAGGTAAGTTAATGTTTTAAACGTTTACAATTTCAATATACTCACAAAAACTTTCAAAACTTATAAATCTTTTTGTAGAGGGCCACTTCGACGAAGCTATCAAAGCCTACTCTGCTGCCATCGTAGTCCGCCCAACTGCAGTTTTCTATGCAAACCGGTTTGAGTTTTCAAGTAAAGACTAAATTAAACTTGATTTCAGAAGTCAGGCATACCTCAAAAAGGAGCTTTTCGGGTTGGCTCTAGAGGATGCAGGAAAGGCCATTGAGCTAGATAAAAACTACGTCAAGGTGACTGAATTTCTTTATTTCAAGTAACTGTGGCACTTAAGGCTTACTTCCGCCGTGCTTCTGCAAATGCGGCCTTAGGAAAATTCCAAAAGGCTCAACGTGACTACGAAGCTGTTTGCAAAGTTCACCCCAACGATTTGGAATCGAGGAAAAGGATGGATGAATGCCGTAAACACGTGAAAAGGATAAAGTTTGAAAAGGCAATTTCAATGGATCATTCAAAGAAACCTTTGACTGAGATGATTTCCCTCGATTCTTTCGGTTTGTGCTATCCTTTCATCTTCTCAATCTTTGTTTCAGAAGTGGAGGCCAGTTATGACGGTCCCCGCCTCGACGGACCCATAACCATAGAATTTATGAAGGAATTGATCGCCACATTCAAACGACAAGGAAAACTGCATATCAAATACGCCTTCAAGATTCTCCTAGAAATCTACGCCTTCTTCAAAGAGCAGCCTAACATGATTGAAATTGAAGTAAGATATTCCAAAACCTAGAAAAAATCCCTCTTTTTAGGTAGCTAAAGAACAAGAATTCACCGTTTGCGGTGACATCCACGGCCAATTCTACGATTTATGCAACATTTTCGAACTCAGAGGCCTTCCCAGCGAGACAAATCCATTCGTTTGTTTATTCTTCTTTTTCATATATGTGAAATTTTAGTTATTCAATGGAGACTTTGTGGATCGCGGATCTTTCAGCGTGGAAACGATCTTCACTATGTTCGGGTTCAAGTTACTCTATCCCAATCACTTCTTCCTCTCTCGTGGAAATCACGAAAGTGATGTCATGAACAAAGTAATCTTTATTCATTTACAACGTAACCTCTTGTTTCAGATGTACGGGTTTGAAGGAGAGGTCAAAGCCAAGTACAACCAGATGATGTGCGAATTCTTCACAGAGATATTCTGCCACCTGCCCCTTTGCCATCTCTTAAACCGTCAACTATTTGTGGGACATTACTTTGGAAAATTGAAATATTTCCTATATTTTAGGTTGCCCATGGTGGTCTCTTCTCCGAAGATGATGTCACCTTCAACGACATTCAGAAGGTCGATCGTGTCCGACAGCCTCCTGATTCTGGAATCATGTGCGACCTCCTCTGGTAAAATTATTCGAAGTTTTCAAAATTTTCATTGTTTTCAGGGCTGATCCTATGGATTCTCTTGGCCGCGCTCCTTCAAAACGTGGAGTTTCTTACCAATTCGGCCCTGATGTTACCGAACGCTGGTGTGAATTGAACAACGTTCAGTATGTAATCAGGTACAATCTAGATCAGAAATAGTTTTATTTTCCTCTTTTAGGAGTCACGAAGTCAAACCAGAAGGCTGGGAGGAGCAAATCGGAGGTCGATGCTTCACCCTCTTCTCTGCGCCCAATTATTGCGACACAGTTGGAAACATGGGTGCTTATGCCATTGTCACCGGTAGGAACATGAAGGTTAGTTTAAAATATTTTCGAAGTGCTGAAATTACTAATTCAGCCACGGTTTGTCTCATTCAAATCCGTTCCGCACCCGGCAGTTCCGGCGATGAAATATGCAAGCAGTCTCTTCGGTCTGTAGACCTTGTTCCACATACCTACGTTCTCCGTTACAAAATACACTTTCGGGGTTTGCGATCTGAAATTTGTAGGTAATGCATGTTGTCATTTTAACTGATGTTACTGTTTACCCATGTTCTTGTTGTCTTAGTTGTCGTCGTGATTTGTTAATGAATGATTATCATGTTAAATTTTTTCCGAGCTGTTTTTTAACTTAAAAAGAAGCAAAGTAACCAAAGTAGGGAAGAGTGGGGAACAATCTGAGTTTCCATCCCTGGTACTTCCAACAAAGGTTCCTCAAAGTGGTGCCGACCAGAGCCGGAACGAGCCGTGAAATGCTTAGATGGCGTCCCTCAGGTTAATCAAACGAGTTTTAATAGATTAAACTTTTTTGAAAACCTGAGAAATTAGTTTGTAACATTAACACTAAGGATTAGATCGACAATTGGCCTCAAAACTTCGAAAGTTTGTTCTCTCAAGTAGGAAAGGCAAAAGCTACTTTTTTCGGGCCGACTCTGATAAAGCTAAGTTGCCTCTGAACTCTAGTTTTTCCGTATCATTTGGTGAAACAATACAATTATAGGAAACAAAGAAGTAAACACCAGAGTTGTCCAAAAAAGCATACAAAACGACTAAAGGTGAATCCGAAAAGTGATAGAGTATTTGAAACTAATTTGGGTTGTTAAGTTAAACTGAACCAAAGAGTATCGGATAATAACTACAACTAAACTGAGGCTACACTGAAACCCGAGTGTTTGCTATTAGAAGTAAACCATTTCTATTTAAATGTTTGTCATTCAACTGTCAGATTTTTTTGGTAAAATTGTAAGGCAAATGACTTGAGCAGTTTGTATTTACACACTTTATTAAACCAATATATACATTTTTACAATAGGATTCATCTAAGCAGTAGCTCAGCTACTCCTGTTGCCAGCTTTTCTTAGGCAGACTTGTGATGCTGAAATAGAATTGAGTTGTTTGTTTGAATCTTTCTTACTTTGTGAGTAGAGTGCTTTCCGTGCTTCTTGTGGTGCTTGTCATGGTGATGGTGGTGCTCCTTGTGGTGCTTCACCTCGTGGTGGTGGTGGTGTCCATGCTCGGCCTCGCTCTCAGAAGAAGAGCTGCTGGAAGAGCTGGAGTCCTTCTTGGCCTCGTCGTGGTGGTGGTGATGCTCGACGTGGTGCTTTCCGTGCTTCTTGTGATGCTTGTCATGGTGGTGGTGGTGCTCCTTGTGGTGCTTCACCTCGTGGTGGTGGTGGTGTCCATGCTCGGCCTCGCTCTCAGAAGAAGAGCTGCTGGAAGAGCTGGAGTCCTTCTTGGCCTCGTCGTGGTGGTGGTGATGCTCGACGTGGTGCTTTCCGTGCTTCTTGTGATGCTTGTCATGGTGGTGGTGGTGCTCCTTGTGGTGCTTCACCTCGTGGTGGTGGTGGTGTCCATGCTCGGCCTCGCTCTCAGAAGAAGAGCTGCTGGAAGAGCTGGAGTCCTTCTTGGCCTCGTCGTGGTGGTGGTGATGCTCGACGTGGTGCTTTCCGTGCTTCTTGTGATGCTTGTCATGGTGGTGGTGGTGCTCCTTGTGGTGCTTCACCTCGTGGTGGTGGTGGTGTCCATGCTCGGCCTCGCTCTCAGAAGAAGAGCTGCTGGAAGAGCTGGAGTCCTTCTTGGCCTCGTCGTGGTGGTGGTGATGCTCGACGTGGTGCTTTCCGTGCTTCTTGTTATGCTTGTCATGGTGGTGGTGGTGCTCCTTGTGGTGCTTCACATCATGGTGGTGGTGTCCATGCTCGGCCTCGCTCTCAGAAGAAGAGCTGCTGGAAGAGCTGGAGTCCTTCTTCTCCTCGTGATGCTCGACGTGGTGCTTTCCGTGCTTCTTGTGATGCTTGTCATGGTGGTGGTGGTGCTCCTTGTGGTGCTTCACCTCGTGGTGGTGGTGGTGTCCATGCTCGGCCTCGCTCTCAGAAGAGGAGCTGCTGGAAGAGCTGGAGTCCTTCTTCTCTTCGTGGTGATGCTCGACGTGGTGCTTTCCGTGCTTCTTGTGATGCTTGTCATGGTGGTGGTGGTGCTCCTTATGGTGCTTCACCTCGTGATGGTGGTGGTGTCCATGCTCGGCCTCGCTCTCAGAAGAGAAGCTGCTGGAAGAGCTGGAGTCCTTCTTCTCCTCGTGATGCTCGACGTGGTGCTTTCCGTGCTTCTTGTGGTGCTTGTCATGGTGATGGTGGTGCTCCTTGTGGTGCTTCACATCATGGTGGTGGTGTCCATGCTCGGCCTCGCTCTCAGAAGAGGAGCTGCTGGAAGAGCTGGAGTCCTTCTTCTCCTCGTGATGCTCGACGTGGTGCTTTTCGTGCTTCTTGTGGTGCTTGTCATGGTGATGGTGGTGCTCCTTGTGGTGCTTCACCTCGTGATGTTGGTGGTGTCCATGTTCGGCCTCGCTCTCAGAAGAAGAGCTGCTGGAAGAGCTGGAGTCCTTCTTGGCCTCCTCGTGGTGGTGATGCTCGACGTGGTGCTTTCCGTGCTTCTTGTGATGCTTGTCATGGTGGTGATGGTGCTCCTTGTGGTGCTTCACATCATGGTGGTGGTGTCCATGCTCGGCCTCGCTCTCAGAAGAGGAACTGCTGGAAGAGCTGGAGTCCTTCTTCTCCTCGTGATGCTCGACGTGGTGCTTTCCGTGCTTCTTGTGGTGCTTCTCATGGTGGTGATGGTGCTCCTCCTTGTGGTGATGGTGATGCTTCACTTCGTGGTGATGACCATGCTCCTGCTCGCTCTCGGAAGACGAGCTACTGTCGGAGCTGGAGGACTCGTTGTCCTCCTTGTGATGGTGCTCTTCCACATAGTGATGTTTTCCATGCTCGTGATGCTTCTCGTGGTGATGATGGTGATGTTCCTTGTCGTGATGGTGATGATGCTTGACACCATGATGCTTGCCATGATGGTGGCGATGATGCTTGCGTCCGTGGATGTTGTTCACAAAGTGGAGGAAGCCTGAATTTCAGATAGAACTGTTCCTTAATCCATTTAACCTGAGAAATCAAGGGAGCCATGGCTGGTCCTCTGCTTGAACTCGTGCTTCAGAAGATGCTTCTTCTGCTTGTCATCAAGATCAGCGAGAGCAGACTTAACCTGGGAAACGGTCAGTCCATCTCCGCCGGCAGAATGACGGTCAAAGATTTTCTCTGTAGATTTTGAAAATTAGAAAGTGTTGGTTAATAAACCAACTGAGCTGTTTAAGAGAAAGGGTCGAATCGTGAGCCATCGCAGGCAGCTGTGCTGTTGTGATAAGTATTGCCACCGGGCATCAACTTTTATAGAAACTGTTTTACGACTCATTATCGGTAAAAAAAGAACCGTCAGAGCTGATGCAACTCCGCCCAATTTTCGAAGATAATGTTTTTGTAGCGTTTGGGTCACGTGTGATCTGGACACAGTGAATTTGTGACCCTGTTGAGCAGAGAACTAAAATGGTCTCATTAGTTGTATTTTGCCAATTGAACTGCTTCTTGTGGATTCTTCAGTAACCATTACTTGAAATATTTCCCAAGTGTAAAAACGTTTTGATTCATGTTTTCGTCAAAGAAACTTACCTGAAACCAAAACAGAAAATAAGTTTTTGTTCATATCATAGTAAAATGGGCATTGTCAGAATTAAACGCTAAAAACAAGATGCGTTGTTTTTAGGGGTTCTCTTTTATCCCTTAAGAACACTTACCTTTAATCAAGTACACGTTTTGAGAGGGTTTTCTCTTCTGAATAAAACACTCAAAACTTATCAATGAAATGACCTCTAGTAATGAGGTATCCTCGTACTTTTCCTATTTTTGTGTGTCTGTACTTATGCAATAAGACCATCTATTTTGAATTTCCACAGTTTCATTGGAGAATTAGCCAAACTACCCAAATATATTTGCAAAGAATAATTTGGCTCTTTGATCTTACTTGGACTTCCCAAAGAGTTGCACAAAGCCAGAGTATAGATATATTGTTTTAAAATAGACAGACATGTTTCAGCAAACAAACTGTTAGTTAAGTTTTACGCAGTGATTCTTTTTTATTCTGATCAAATGTATCTGATGAAAAAGAAAGAAAAAGCGTTTCTTCAAAGACAGTATAGTGTACTTTTAGACAGTTTCTCACATAGCCAATTATGGGCTAGAACCGGCCTGGTTTAATTGCTGCCTTAGGTGTGTATTGTAAGACTGAGTCCAATTTATGGCCAGGCCATCAGATTTGCCCTGCGTTGATAGTACAATTAAAAATATTCTTGGGCTACGGCCGGGTCGACATGATCTGTGTTGTGAGACAATTTTGAGGGCCGCTCCGCTTTTTTGGCCAGACTTTTTTTCAGATTTGCGAAGGTTGTGCAGGACAATGTACATTTCGTGTTCCCTTTTCCGTTTTCCCTTCGCCGCTTACGCTGCAAATAAACACCGCTGCCTGAGCAAGGACTGCCAAATTGTCGCAAGGCATGCTACATTGTACCGTCCCTAGCTATTGTCAGCCCCCTTTGTCCAACAGAAATCGATGTCTACCACATACACCCGCTGCACGTAACAGGCACATCATCCCCCTGCGTCTCTGCGTTCCCACGCTTCGAGGCGATGGTCAGCCGACCGCCCGACGGCACAGCCAATAGATGATGCGTAGATTTCGCAATGCCTGATCGAGAAAGATTTCTGAACTACTAGCGGGGTTGTACAAAAAGGCTGGCAACGTTTTAAACAATCTTGAATGTGTGAACAAATATCTGTAACTTTTCAACCAATCAAAAACCGTGACTTGTTCCCTTCAAACACCAGAGGATATCCTTGCAAACATATCGATTGTTTGGTTTGTGGGCGCTCCCAAAATACACGTGCTCTGGCAATTACTGCAGATCTGTTGTTTACGATATGGTGCGTGGCAGACGGAGATCAGCGGTGGCCACGTGCGGCCTCCGCTTTACAGCAGCTGATGGCTTTCCGATAAGTCTTTAATGGCACAGATTACGCAAATAACGGCCATTCCATAAAGAACAGTGGCCAATTGTCCAGAGTGGATAGAACAAAGATCCAGTTTCTGATCTGAAATCAAAAGTAGTTTGACAAATTCCTTCAAGTAACGTTTTTGTAACTGCCATTTTTGGCAAATGTTTCAATTTCAATTAGCGGGGCGACCCCTTTCTCTCAAAGCGCAAACGCTGACCTCGTATAGCAGAGACAGGTGCGCAGTTCCCCGCGCGATGAAACACACGTTTTTGTTTCGAAAAGAACGGCCGCAAAGGGAGATTCATGCATCGGACGCTTACGCATTGGGAAAAGCGGTTTTTGATACGGTAGTTTCCTAAGTTTCAATTAGATCAATGTCGATGCTAGTACGAGCTTGAAGTTCAGATGTGGCCTTGCCCGAGTCAGACTTCTTGCCAGACAAACATCGAGGGTTTTAATCCACCCCAAGCAAATATTTTTGTTTTTTCAAGGTGCTTTTTCTTATCATTTAACAGTTTACAGTTGATAGTACGTAAAAATAGTGGGTCCCACTGGTAGGACAAAAGAACTTTTAAGAGAATGTGCCCGTTGGCAACAGGTTGTTTCTTTGAAATATTGTACACAAATACTTTTAAATGCAAACTTTAAAATCAAGCATTTAAACGTGTTTATTCATTGTTTTCAGCTTTTGCATCAGAGTGATTTGTCAGAAAAATTCAGGATATGTTCGTTTGAACTCGTTTACAACCGCGCTATGCGTTTTTGCTCTTGTGATATAACTCTGTACACGATAAGAATGCCAACAATGCCAGCTGTGTGGAGACCAGTGACGCGTTCCAATCATGGTCCGGAATGTTTACTACTTGACAATCAGGGAGCAGAGAAATGAACAACCCGAAAAAGGAAAGACCGACTTTCCCTATAACGATCACCCGTTGAAATGGGTATGTTACGATTATGTTGAGAGATCACAATGAAATGCATAAGTAAAAGTGAAGAACAAATGTAAACTACAAGGGGCCTGCGTATGAAGAAGTCCAATCCCGATCAAAGACAGATTGAAGCTGTTCCCTGACACTTTGAGAGTCGTTGGAAGAAACCGCAATTCCTACACCAGCAGTGTTCACAAAGTAGTCCCCAGCCCAGTTAGAAGTTCCTGAAATACTGAAAATTTGCTTCCGAAGTTTAAAAAATACCTATGTATCCCGTTTTATCAGTCACCATGTACTTGTTATGGTTAACCCGGGCAAATTCAATCTTTTCCTGTTCAGGAGTTGCTGGTACAACGAACCACTTCTGAAATTCAGAATCAAAGCTAAAATTAGGGGAAATTTTACAATTGTGATGGATCCACCGCTTTTAAAAGCAGGGGTGATTGTGGAAAGACTTTTCAAGTAGAATTCCTCCTCAGAACGGGTATGGTTCCATTTGCTGATGAGGAGTCTTACGGAAACTCCACGGAATGCAGCCTCCCGCAAGGCATTGTCCAAGTCAGGCCAGTATCTAAAAAAGTAAAAGAATGTTAAATAAGTCTGTTTTCACCTAGAATTCTTGGTGTAGATAGTTGCTGGGATAAAGTCCATAACAGCCACACAAACGGAGCTTTTCGCCTGAGAAATAAGGTAGACAATCGATTCCACGTCATTTGTCCTGTGTTTTGGATTGAAGGGTTTTGGAGAACTCTAAAATAAAATAGCTAAACTTTTCAAGTCGAACTTACAGAAATGTAGAGGTTGGACTGGGCTCTATTAAGAATAAGGGGCATTGAATGGTTGTGATTGTAAGGAGTCCTGTAGGAAATGGGCCATTTATCCGGAATCTTTGCTCCTTCCTAAAATTAAACTGACCCAAGTATTCAATTGCTAAATACCTCTCCCAGCTTCCAATAAACAGCAAAAATTTTATAAAGATCAGCAGCCACACAGGGGCAGTCCCGAATTACAATTCCCAGTTCCTTAACCTGAAACCAAATTTTAAAGTTATTGATTTTCCCAAAGGTACCTCAGTCAAAGACTTCCAGTCCATATTAGCAGATCCGAGATAGATGTGCCTTAAGTCGACAATGATGAATTTTGTGTGAAGAACTCCGGCTCCCAAGAGATTTGTGAAGTTGAGAGTTCTAACCTTAACACTTTAAGGTTGAAGCTAATTCATTTAGGAAAACCTGAGCAAGTCCTTCTTTCTCTAACCAGGCGGAATCAGAGTTGTCTGACAAACCCTTGGCCATATCCTGGGCTATATTAATCTAAAATGACAAAAAGAGAATTGTGAAGCAAAAAGGCAATTACCTTAACACTGCGACGACCTGCATTGGCTAAAGCATCAAACACGCTATGACCAGCTTTGGCAGTAGGATAGGAGGAAGATCGGAGATTCCAATACAAAGCAGCAATTTGAACACTCTTTTCAGCGTTGTTGATTAGGTCCTGTTTAAATAAAGAATTTTTTTATAAAATTTATTTTACCAGCCATTCTTCGTGGGTTTTACTATGAAGAACAGAGCTGTTGAAACGCAATCCAGTTGGGATGGACTCAGTAATTGACATTCTAAAGTATGAAAATAGAAGTTTTGGAAAACCAGAATTACCTGCATGGTTGTTCACAAGCCACAGGCAACTTATTAATTGAAATTAGCTCGTCATCGTTGATTAATGGATAAAAAATCAGTGCAATTATGAGCAAGGATATAATGGAGATGGGAACACAAGCTGGTTTGATGATTCGGTTTCTTGAATTCCTGAAAGTTTAAAAGTGAAACTGATACGTTTTTTCAATAAACCTAAAACAAGTGTCCTCCTGTTTATTCTGTTTTGATGTAATCATTTGTGTATCAAAGAGATCCATTTCGAAGTTTGTCATATCCGCACGCCCATCGTGCGTCTAAAAGCATTCAATTACATGGTTCTTAGATCTTTGACTCTAATCACATGCTTAACAACCAACCTCTCCAATGGGGATCATAATTGTCCGTCAAAGGCCGGCAATGCGAGCTAGGTATAAAGACGATCAATATGCTGCAGCGAGGACTTGCTCACCCGCGAACCTCAACACCATCATAAAGCCACAAGTAGCAGAAAGGAAAGCTCTGTGCTTTTCAGTGTAAACCAAAGTATGCGAAACCACGCGACCTCCGCTCTTAACCAAAGTCTTGGAAACACTACAAGTTTATTGAAAAAACCCACGTTACAGAGAGAATCAAAAGGTTAGAAGCCAGGGGTGGTGGAGATCTGATACACAACAATACTCAAGAGTCAGACAGAGAGATCTAACTAGGGGGGGGGGGGGTTACAAGTTACTTATACAAAGGTGGGGGTTGGAGATTGGATTCATTCGTCCTGGACGCGAACGGTCTTCTTGGGGGGAGCCTCGTCTCCGCTGCTCTCGGCGGCATCCTCTTCTCCGGAGTTGTCCTTGTCCACTGGAGCCTCCTTCTCCTCTTCCTCCTCGGCATCCGAGGTCTTGGCGGCACGCTTGCCTGGAGGACGTCCACGCCCGCGTCCACGTCCACGGCCTGCTCCGCTGGTCTTCTTCTTAGCCTTCTTCTCCTCAAAGTCCTAAAACCAATTATTGATTGATTCTTTCGGGGTTCTATTACGTCATCGCTGGCGGAATTCTCCGAGCCAGAGTCTTCGGACTTCTTGGCTGCCTTTCCCCTTCCGCGGCCACGACCACGACCGCCGCCACGGCCTCTGGTCGGCTTGGACGTTCCCTCGGCAACGTCACCAGTCGAGTCATCATTCGCGTAATCTACGTTCGTAGCCGCAGAACGACGCGGACGGGTCGAAGCGATCGAGTTGGTTGCATCAGCAGCCCTGGCTCCGCGTCCACGGCCACGCCCTAAAATGAAAATTTCAAGGATTCTCATAACAAATTACCACGTGGGCGTCCCTTTCCACGAGTTGCTGGCTCGGTGGCCTGCACCTGCTCCTGCTCGGCATCGCTACCATCGAACTTATCGGAATTCTAAAAAAAATTGTTGAAACATCAAAAAGTTTTAAAACAAACCTCGCTAGCGGGCATCTTCGATTGTTGGGTGGATTGAAGTCTGACGGTTAGATAGAACCCAGACCTGAACAAAAGTTAGCAAATGAAATACATATCAATGAATAAGGTATTGTAAGTGATTTAACACTGTACAAATAACAAAAGAATAGTGTACCATGCGTTTATTAAAACAAACGTATACACTTGTATACACTGAGTATCAAGAGAGTTGAACGAACAAAAACAAAACCAATGTCAGCCATTCTTGTCCCCTAATGAGGACTAGAGGTATTTTAGAGATCGATTAAATACACAACAATTTGTTTGGCTGATACTGGCGAAACATTCAGGCGGGCACGGTCATAGTAAGGATTTAGTTGTCGCTGGCACGGCCACGTTTTTTCGCGGGAGCGGCAGCTCCGCGCTTCTTCGAGGGCATGACCTCATCCCCGCTGACGTCAGCGTTGTCATCTCCAGACTCTCCGTCGTCCATCATGGCCTCCTCATCATCCTCAGCCTCGGCGTCGGATCCCTTGGCGGCGCGCTTAAGAGCCGGGCGGCCGCGTCCACGACCACCACGGGTGACCACAGCTCCCTTCTTCTTCTTTCCGAAGTCCTGTAAAAGTTAAGCGAAAAGATGGGCTAACTTACGAAGTCATCGTCATCGCTGGCAGGGTGGTCAGAGTCCTCAGAGTCGGACTTCCTTCCCTTTCCTTTGCCCTTTCCACGGCCGCGGGTTCCCTTTCCCTTGAAGAGTTTTCCGGGAACTTCATCATCGATCTCGGCGAGCACAGTGGAAGTATCCGGATTGGCATAGTCGACCTTGGTTGTAGTCGAGCGTCGAGGGCGAGTGGAAGCAATTGACTCAGCAGCCTAGGAAACCGATTAATCACCATACAATTTTCAATGATTACCTCAACAGTGACTTTAGTCCTGGGAGTGCGAGGAGTGCGAGGGGTGGCGTTGACGGCAGCAGCAGCTCCTCCACGTCCACGACCACGTCCTAAAAAGTGTCATGTTTATATAGTTCTTTAGTTAAGCTCACCACGGCCTCGTCCAGCCTTTCCACGAGCGGGGGCTTCGGCAGGGGCAGGAGTCTCCTGCTCAGTCTCAGTTGTCTCTGCAGGCTCGCTCTCCTCAGTTTTCTCAGGCTCTTCTTCCTTCTCTTCCTTGGCTTCAGCCTCTGTCTCAGCAGCGGCAGCGGCAGCATCCTCCTTAGCCTAAGACAGTTGATCTTTGGTATATATCACTTTTGTGTTACCTGAGCGACTTCAGCGTCATTTACTACTTCCCAGTCTTCCTTTTTCTCTTCCTCAGCCTCCTCTTTCTTCTCTTCTTCTTTTTCCTCCTCTTTCTTTTCCTCTTCGGTCTAAAGTCCATCTTAGCGTCATTAGCAAGTTTTAAGTTACCTCAGCTTCCTTTACAGGTTCAGGAGCCTTTTCCTCAGAAGCTTCGGCAGCAGGAGCTTCATTGGAATCGGCATGTCCATTTGTTTCAGCAGCGGCAGCCTCAGAAGGCTCCGCAGTTTCGGGAGCGGAAACAGCCTCGGGAACGGTTTTCTCTTCTAAAAAATATAATAAAATTTTGTAAAAAAGATATTTTAAAATCAATTGTTGGTTAAATAAAATAAAAATTAACACTTACCAACTGCCTCTGCCTCAACCTTTGTCTTCTCCTCCTCCTGAGGGACAGCCATGGCCTCGGCAATATCGGACATTCTAAAAAATCAAAATGTTATTGTAAATGTGTTTAAAAAAACTAAAAATAATCATAGAAAACCATTGGAACAAAAAATAAATTAAAAAAATGATTTGTAAGCGTCTCTGCGGAAAGTAGGATCACGCCATCCAAAAGCGACGCTAACGCCAAAAAAGCCACAAAAAACGCGATATCGATTTTTCTTCTGCTTTCAGAGTGTAGACACTTAATGTAAGAGTAAAAGTAAAAACTTATATGGAAAGAAAAATTAAATGAAAATTAGAAGCACCGCTCACCAACAACAAACAACGCGTTCGAATTTGTTTGCTGGGGACGACGCCAAGAAAAGAACGCGACGCTGCCAAGCCATTTATCGCCTGCACATCTTACTCGATTACGGTAGGTGTGATCGCAGCGAAGAAATATTGCCGCCCAAACCCCGCGCTTTGCTTTTTTCCTCATTGATTGATTATTTTACGTTTTGCTTTCTCTGGCCTTGACCTCAATAATTAAGGTCATATTGATTTCTTTGCTTTTTAGTGAAACAATGTTAAAAGCGTCTTTTTAAATTTAAAATTACATATGAAAAGGGCTTTTTGGGGATTTATTGAAAATAATTGCTTAAAAAATATATAAATTGAAAGTGCATTATTATATTAAAAAATATATACATTTTTATTTTCTTGAAACTTTCGAAATAACATTTTTTAACAATAAAATCTATGTAAAAATTTCAACCCTTTTTTGTATACATTTACTAATTGAAATAAGTTTTAATTATATATTTTGTTTAAAAAAAATTATAAGTTATTTCATTTGAAAGTTTCGAAATTACATTTTTTAACAGAAAAAAATCAAATCTTTGTAAATCCTTTTCACAATTAATTTGTATGCATTTACTTAGTTATACAATTTTGTAGAGAATGCCTCCGCAGTTTCCCGAATTCAGAGGGATACGTAGAAGAGTGAAGAGAACACTGAAGTATGGAATTAAACCTAACACTTCCCTAAGTGCCCCTATGAACGGTAATAATTATAAAATTAAACGATTTCTTTTTTTCATTTAGATCTAGTTATGGACTACTTTCACCACCACTCTCCCTATGACTACTTGCGTCCTGACATCTCAGCCAACATTTCTCACAGAGGACACGCCGACCCCTTCACATTCGTGGTTGCCCTAGTCTACCTAGAAAGAGTTAGAGCAACTGACAAGGTAAGGCTTAAAAAAACTTTCTTACCATGTTTTCCAATTAAGGAGTTCTTCGAATCATCAGACCCTGCCGATCTCTACCTCCCTGCTTTGGTTCTAGCCTCAAAGTTCCTCTATGACCCGGACGTCGTGGATGCAGCCTCGAATGCCGATTGGGCCGAAGTGGCCGACATCACCCTGTCTCACATGAACAGCCTGGAATGGGACTTTATCAAACGATTGGTAATTACCTACAAAATCAACAACAAACTTTCTTTTTAGAACTGGAATACAATGGTCAAGGAAGATGAATTTGAGAATGTTCTTTCCAACGTAGAGACTTATGTAGCTGATCACAATCTGAAGGCCTCTGGAATTGCAACCTACAACGAACTGAACCACTTGGGAAGCGCAGTAGCTTGTAAGGACTTTTCTTTATATTATAAGAAGTTCCTACTTTTAGGCTCCTCTTATATGACTGTACTTCGGGACTTCTTCTCTTTCATTGGAGTCATTGGAATTGTCTACACCGCTGCCGTCTGTTCCATCTTTGCTGTCCCCAAGGCTATGGAGGTAAGGACATTTAATCCTAGTTCAAGACTTTCTTTTCTTTTGTTATTTCAAAATTACAGGCGGTTTCTACCCAAAACACCTCCACTTCGTCCGTCTCATCGCTTCCTCAAGGAAACTTCGGACTGAATGAAGACATGGCTTCAAGCTGCCCCTTTGACCAGGAGGACGTCTGTGTGCCATCAACTTCAGTCATGTTTGCCCCAAAGCTGTCTGGGCCTTCTGCACCTCCCTCGAAGCCTAACGGTGCTGTCTCAAATGTGCCTTTGCCCTCTTCTCTCATAGAAACTGCCAATATCTACTCTTATGCATCCCTTCTTCTTATGAAAAACTCCTTGCTCACTTCCCTCCTAGACCCTATTTCATTCGCCAACAGTTTGATTGTCCCCGTTTCCCTCCATGACCGCCATCTCTTAGGCAAGGACTATTTCAATAGGACTGCATTGGACCTGTGTACCTAGTGCCTTCTCGTTTTTCTTTTCATTGTTGTTTCAAATCCAGTTTATCAAACTTTCACGTGTCTTAGGAACAGTTTACGCGTTTTTATTGAATTCGGTGACAACACTTGTTTAGATCGTGTCTTTTGGAAAATAAAGGTTGGGTAGAAATGTGTGTTTCCTGTTCGACCTACGTGATAGGCTATGAATGAACGTGCAACCTCGTAAAGAGTCGATTTTCGGGCGCTATCATACGGGATTTGCGAACCAGGTCAATGCGCATCCGAAGTCCGCCTCTGCGCAAAACCGCAAGTCGGCCTCGCTCTCGTAGTTTCATTTTTGGTGCCAGTTCGTGTAAGATACTGAAGATTGATTTGCAACCTTATCTCTAGGTCCCTTTTTCTGTGCTACAGTAATCATTTTGGCAGACAAATTGCACACATTGCATGGAATTCAAATGTACCCCCTTCAACAAATTGAAAGATATTTGTATTGCAAGTTGAAAACGCATAAGATGAATGAACAGTACTTTTATGTTTAAAAGATTTTACCTTTGTTTTTAAAGTTCAATTTCTGAATTACCAAAAACTCAGCTGCATATGACTCACTTGTGAAATCTTTAGACACATTCACCCACATATTGGGGAACATCAAACTACAAAACTTAAGAGATCTAGGCAAATGAGTCCTGGATCAACGAAACCTGTATACTTTCCTCAAGTCCACCCACATGTTTTCGATTCTTTCGAGACAGTGTACATGTTTTTCAAAGCTAAAAAACCTTTTATAGAACTCAACTGTGGCATGAGAGTTTGTGTGATTGGAGCGGGAGCGGCAGGCCTCCCCTCCATAAAGGCCTGCCTGGAAGAAGGACATGACGTCGTTTGCTACGAGAAAACGAGTGACCTTGGCGGACTTTGGAATTACCGGCCAGACAATAAAGACGTCGGTTCGAGGCCTCAATCCAAGAAATGACTTATTACAGACTGGTGCGACTGTGATGGAAACAACGGTTGTGAATACTTCAAAGGAAATGATGTCGTATTCCGATTTTCCGCCTCCTGCAGAATGGGCGAATTTCATGCATCACTCGAAAGTTAACGAATACCTTCACATGTATGCGGAAAAGTTCGGATTGTATGAGTACATTCAGTTTGAAACTACAGTAGCTAAGGTTTATCACACAATCGATTGATTCACAAAAAAGTTTAGGTTGAAAAAGATGGCGAAAAGTGGATCATTTTCCTGGAAAACGGGCATACCGAGCAGTTTGACAAACTTATGCTCTGTACTGGACATCATGAATTTCCTCAGCAGCCACAGTTGCAAAGTAAAAAAAACAGTTCAAAACTTTAACTATTTTGTTTTAGATCAAGATCAGTTTTCTGGAGAAATTATGCACGCCTGGTCTTATAGAAACAACGAAAAGTTTAAAGACAAAGATGTTTTCCTACTGGGAATAGGAAACTCTTCACTAGACATCGCCGTTGATATAGCTAAAATTGCAAAATCTGTAGGAAATGTCCCCCTGAACTCTGAAAATGCATTTTCAGGTAACTATTTCAACAAGACGTGGAACTTGGATTTTCAACAGAGTAGCTCAAGGTGGAATGCCTTATGACACCCAATTCATGACCAGGTTTTCAATCTTTAAATATTTTTTTAATAATACTTTTTAAAGATACTATAACTGGATCATGGACACAATTCCTTGGACAGTTGCCAATGACTTCATGGAGCATAGGTGTCACCAAAGAATGGACCACGATTTGTATGGATTAAGGCCTAACCACAGGTACTTTAAAAAATGCAATTGAAAAATTCGGTTTTAAGGTTTTTCCAACAACACCCTACTGTAAATGACGCACTAGCAAATCTAGTTTGCTCTGGGTACATAACGATTACGGTAGTTTTTCAGAACTGCTAAAGACCAAAATCATTTTCAGGAGGATGTGGAAGAACTTCAAAAGGACTCGGTTGTTGTAAAAGGAGGAAGGGTTTTCTCTTGTGACATTTTTGTTTTCTGCACTGGATACACCTTTGGATTCCCGTATATGCCAGAAGGAATTGTCCCAATCAAGGTTTTCTTGTGAAAAAAGGGAAAGTCAATTATTTTAGCAACACGATGTGGAATTGTACAAATACGTCTTCCCATTGGAACATCCTAACCTAGCAGTTATTGGATTAATTCAGCCAATTGGTAGTATCGCTCCAATTGCGGAGATGCAGGTACTTTAATAGCTTGTGATTTTTAAATTTATTTATTAAGGCAAGATGGGCAGCCTCAGTCTTTTCGGAAAATGTCCCTCTTCCAAGTATTCTTGAGATGAAGGCGGATATGAGCGAAAAGAAGAGAATAATGAAGAGACGATACTTCAACAGCACGAAACATACAATTCAGGTGAGATTTTAAAGTTACTAAACAAATGGTATTTTTATGGTAATATAACTTTTCAGGTTGACTATGTAAAGTACATGGATGAGCTGGCAACTCTTGTGGGTTGTAAACCAGATCTGATCAAGGTAACCCCAGGTTTTTACATTTGATTTTAAATCTTTTAGATGCTCTGGAAGGATCCCTACTTTACAGTGAAGCTGTTTATGGGCCCCAATGTTCCCTATGTCTACAGACTTGTTGGACCGAACTCATGGAATGAGGTTTGTTTGGACCATTGAATTAGAAAATGGGAATTTTTCAGGCCGAGGTGGCTATCAGAACTGTTTCCGAACGTGTGAAGAAGCCTCTGAAGAACAGACAGTGTCGCACAAGGAAGCATAAAAAGAGAGGCCACACTGTAAGTAACACACACCACGCACAGAGGGAGAGAGAAACAAACAGCGACCGAGAGAGAGAGAGAGAGAGAAAGAGAGAAAGACGAAGAGAGAGATATACACATACAGACACGTACACGTACGAATACACACACAAACACACAAACACAAAGACGCACATAATCATAAACTCAAACACTCATACACTAACACACGCACACACACGCACTCGTACACGCACACACATTCCCACACACACTCACACACACGTACACACAAGCACACACAATATCTTCCTCTGATGGTTATATATTTTGTTTACCAGCAGGAGGTTTGCTTTCGGGGATCTGGAAAATCGGAAGTTAAGACATAAGAATAACCATATTCCTTTCTATCGTCCAATTTTCCTTTCAGGACGAGTACTTCCGCTACGCTTCCATGAAGTGGATCGCCGGTTGGTCAGCCGTTCTCCTAAGTGCCGGTTGTTTCCTCTTCTGCGGCTCTCTAATGGCAGTGCCGGTCTACGTCATCCCCGTCATTGTCTTCTTTGTCCTTTTCTCCTTCATTCTCCTCTGGTTTGACCTGCAGTACGATATGTCAACAATCCTGTGATTAGTGCCGGCTGTGCGTTCCCAATCCGAGTAATCCAAATAATTATCGCTTTCTGGTCAGAAATTGGTGCTAGATTTATATAAATCGATATGGTCTTATGTTGATTACAAGCAAACGAGGTCGCAAGCCAGTCCGAGTGCAGATTTCGCGATTGTTACGTAAGATTGTTTGCGCAGGCTCCACCTGCTGTGTCACGTGCACTGATCTTTGGCACAATGATCGCTTGGTCTTGGTGGGGGTGGAGGGGGATGTGCCTTAGATGTGACCGAAATGCCAAAGAATTACGTAACCAGACGGATAATCGCCGCAATGCCTTCTGTGTTGCGATTATTCTCTCCGTTATCAATAAAAGAGCAGATAGCAAGGGTTTGTCCCATCGATTCATCCGGACACTCTGGATGCTTCACAGATACTTTTTATGTCTTTTGCGTGAGTTAAATTTCCATGAAAAACCACTATTTTCGATGAAGTTTTAATCTCAACGGCACTTTCGCTAGATCCGAACTTATGTGACTCCAAGAAAACAATGCAGTGTGATGATTACGCCACATGTTGTATGTTCAACAATGGGCAGCATGGTGAGTGGATTGGATCGATAATATCTAGGTCAGTCATTAAGGCTGCTGTCCATTCATCGGAGGAATATGCTGTCCTGGACAGGATTCATGTTGTCCGCCCGGGTTCACTTGCTCTGATGACGGATGTGTTAGAGTAAGTAGAACGAATTCTTAAATTGAAAAAAAACATCTAAAAATCAAATATTATTGTTTTTATGTCTTCTGTAGAAAAACATTAATATTGAATTATCTGTAACAAAACAAATTTTGATGAAGACAAAACTTTTACATTTTAAAAACTTAAAACATAAACAAACATGTTTTCAATATTTTTATTTTGTGTCAAATAAAAGGGTTATCATTAAGACACTATTTTTCATAGAATTGAGATCTATGCCAAAAAAAACTTTTATTTCCAAATTAAAGCTTTTTGTGCCAGATAGATACCTTAACTACCTTTCCTTAGCGTCTAAGCCTTGGCCTTACTATAGCCCTTAGCTCAACAATTTTCTTGGTTCCTGTGTAAAACCAATAACTTTGCTAAATTTTTTAAGGCATCCAGACAAGATTTCTGAGTAAATCCAGATTTTTTCCATTTGGCAAAATAGGTTTTTCTACCAATTTAAACACCTACACCCTAAGGGGCCCTTCTCCGTTTTCTGCCATTAAACCTTAACCACCCTAACCTTTAACGTTAATTTTGGTTTCAATCTAATAATAAGATCACGCCTCATGAATTCCTCAAAAGAATAAAAAAACACTCAATCTCCCCTGTAAACTGTGATTTTCGCATTGTGTAATATTCAATTTTATAATTCTAATGTAATATAAAGTCAAGAATTTGATTGGAACCTTTTTACTTAATTCGAAATTTAAAGGTTAGGATAAAACATTTTTGAAAAACCCTTATGAATTGGACCACTTCCCTAGTTTTCACACATTTCTGCTAGTAGTATTTCTGATTTAAAAATTTCGTTTTCAGGCTTAGGTGCTACTGAAGAAGATTAACCGCTGAAGATTACAGCTTTATCATTCCACACGGGTTTCATTTGTAAAATTATGAATATTTAATAAATCTTAATAAAAACCGTCGGTTTCTGCACATAAATCACTTTTTCTATATTTGACCTGAATAGTTTAATACATCCAATAAATAATCTAGCTGTGAAAGGAGTGCAATGCGTTAGCAATTTTGTTTATGTAAATACAGCAGGAATGACAGAAGAAACACTGGGCTACAACGTGAGATGAACCACAAGTGAGCTGGGAAGTCAGTTACATGTATGGGAGCTGCGAGAATCTGAGAGAGTGCGAATCGTATTGTTAGGAAGCCATCGGTGACTTTACGAGACACCAGTGGCAGCGAGGTTGAGAAAGGAGGAGGATGGAACCGAACCCGACATGGCTACGTCGGGCTTCGGTCCATAAGACACTAAAGGAGTAATTGCCACAACAATTGAGGTGAAGTGTGAAAGTGTGCCTAAAACTGCGCTAGACCTATCACCGGTGGCCTGCCTGACCGGGCAAAAAACGAATCGCTTGATTTGATTACTTAGTGATCACAGGTAAAACGCGAATGTAGCTGTGTTGGCACGAGGTTCGGCGGTAGTAAACCAGTTTGACTAGAATGTACAGGGAAAGCAAACGGTTGGCAAGTGGGTAAGTGTCAGACGACGGAAGCAAGACGGGAGGCTAGCTGGTCTTCTTTGAACGCTGCTTCCTCCTGCTCCACGGATTTGGTAGCATCGCGTTCAAGCTGATCGAGCTGATCCGAGTGACGCTTGGCAAGCTGCTCTTCATGTGCCTTAGACCTAAAAAACCATTTAAATCAGCTTAAGGTTGTTGTTACTTGACAGCAAGACGTCGACGACCATCAACAAAAATCTTCAGATTTTTCTCATTCATTTCCTTAACGCGCCGATCTCTTTCAGCCTTTGTCTTGATACTCTTATCCTAAAATTTTATTTATCCTAAAACAGTTTTTGTCATCATACCTGTTGGATTAGCCTTGCGTCGTCCATGCTCTTCTTGGTTTGAGACGCCTTCAGTTCCTTACTTTCATTCTCCAAGTATTCCTTCAAGACGCCTGTTTGAACCTTTTGGGCATCAACCAGAAGCTTCCTGAAAGATCATTTAGTTTTCTTGACCAGAATCATACTTTAAGACATCATACTGCTCTCGGATGTGACTCTTCCTGAGCTGGAACTCTTCGCTTTCGTGCCGACGGACCATAGCAGACCATTCGTCAGTTTGGCTGCTGACCAGTGACCGCATCTGAACGCAAGGGGTTAAACATGGTTTCTAAAAGGTGCTTTGTGAGTCAGTGCAAATTAAGTTCTCAAGCTTTAGGCATTCAGTGCAAATGTTTCGGGGAAGGGTTCGAGTGCTAACCCTGTCGCTGTTGGCGAAGTCAGAGCTACTGCTCCCATCAGGCGTCTGCTCGGAAACCGACTTGCGCGTGCTCTTGCCCTTCTTCGTCGATCGCCGGTTGTGCGTGATGAGTTTGTCGACATTAGTTTGCTGCAACTCGCACTGTGTTAATTTCTCTTAATCCTCGCATCACAAGAATCTCCACAATGAAATTAATGGGGTAGAGGTTTAGTGTAGTGCAAAGCGAAAGCAGATCTCCCTACTGGGGCGGCAAATCGAGAGAAGAGTGAATTTAGCCTTAGTTTTAGTCGCAAGATAAGCAAAAGCTTGTTGAGAAGCAGAGGGAACTGGGGTTACCTCCACCCTCGTGGCTATCAAACAACGGCGATCACATGGAAGCGTGAGAAACTTACGATCCACGCAACTGAACGCCGACGTGGTAGCGGCAACTAAGCACAAGTTGTGTATAATCAGTTACTTCGGATAAAGGTTAGGATAGCATTATGACCACATACTAGCAATTGAAAGAAATAGGTACCTGCTGCTTCTGGACACTATCCCTCTGTTTCTGATGTTTCTTCTTCATCTCCTCTTCCTCCTTCTGATACCTCTTGGTTGTCTTCAAGTAGGCCTTGTCCTTACGAAGCTCATCAATATCGATCGGGTCCATCTAAAACACAATGATTTTGAAGAAAAGAGAAATTGAGAAGGATTCTGAAGGTATTCTTCAGCTAGCGGCGGTAGTCAATATTAACGGCATACGAGGAGAGAAGGCAGGGGGTAGGGCATTGACGCATTCCCCGGGGACAGGTATAATCACCATTCTCAGGTATTGCTCAAAGGTACTTATTAAGGAAGCAGGATCCTTCGCCAATCATGCGGGATGGCATCATGCCAATCGGGGGGGGGGGGGGACGGTTTCGCAAGCGCACACCTCTAGTCGGCCCTCGTTGCGTTTCATCGAGCCGTCCCTGTTACGGGAGAGCGGGGGTGGAGCCGAGAGAGAAGCCCCCGCCGGCTGCTGCCCAGCTGACACCTTGTTCAGCATTAAGCGTCTCTTTACCGAAGCGGTGATTGCAGCCGCCTAATACACAGTGATATTTGCCAGAATATCAGACAAATTATCTTTAAAAGGATTACCTTAAACTTCTCAACTGCGTTGTCGTTGTTGTTCTTTGGAGCGGCTCCAGAAGGACCAGCGGTGTCGGATCGAGCTGAACTTGGCTGAACGTTCTTCCTGAAACATTAAAGTTAGATAATTTTTTTGTGGTATCATACTCATTTAAGAGGTTTGCCACAGATCCATTAGACTTCTGGAGGACCTTTGACTTGGGGATCACTTTAGGCACTTCTCCAATATCTGAATCATCCACACCCATGTGAGCTAGGGCCTCCTCGCGTTTCTTGATCTCAGAGAGGTATGCTCGAGGGTCCGCCAAGGCGTCGACCAATCCACTGAGTTCATCAGGAACGTAGGTCTTGATCACAATGTGGACGAAGAGGATAGGCACAAGGATTCCGCATTGGTTGGTATCAGATCGAAGGGCAATGTGACGGTAGCCAGCCTGGAGACCATCCAAGGGCAGAATTCTTTGACCCAGTTGTTTTCCGTTCTCATCGTAGACGGCAAAGCGGAGAACTGCTAGTTCAGGCAGAACAACCTGAAAATTTCAATTTCAATTGAAAAAGACTTTCAAAATACCTTTCTGAAAACAAAGGGGTCCTCGTTGTAAACAGGGTTCAATCCATTCGCAGGGACTACTTTTGTCTTGTGCTCCTTTCTGATGGTATCAGTTGGCAAACCGTACATCTCAACTTCTACGTAGGTTCCAACTTTTCGGTCGCACAAGAATTGTCCAGCAATGACCTGAAAACCCATATGATCCCACAGAATTCAATTTGACGTACTCGAACACTGCAGTGAGCTGCGATGACTCCATCCACTGGTGATTCTGAGAATGGGTCGAACGTCCTGTCAGGTCTTCTCATGAAATCCGGTTTCAGAAGGTAACTAAACTACATCTTTAGCCTGAAATGTTTAATTGCTTACCCAGATCCACCGTTGTATTCAAACTTTCCCATGTTCAGTTGCATATAAACATCAGGAGTTTGGAAATTGAGGGAGACCATTTGACAACCGGCATTCCAGAAAATCTGAACCCTTAGTTTACAAAGACTTTGAAATAGCAAAACCTGAGGAAGGAAATTGCTGGAATCAACTCTTGCGCCCTTCGGGTAGATCCTACTTAGCTGCCGCTTGTTGTAGTTCACAAACTCAGGGGCAAACTGTTTCAAGTACCCAAGACCAGTAGATTCAGAGAATGATGACATGTGGAAGTGGAGGTTATTAGCTAAAATTTGCTTGTTTCCAATTTTCTTAGGTTTTTTACCTTCTGCCACGTCAAATCCGCTGAATTTCACAGGATGAGTGTAATTGATCATTGACGACAGGAGAGGGTGAATGTTGGTTGTGGCCCCTGTGTAATGATACTCAGCGAATATTCGTTCCTCCTCTTCTTTTGTCAGAACCGTCTGAAAAACGCCGACTTTTCATAGACTAGCCTGAACATCTACACTTGCATTACCACGAAAGCTAATTAAAACAAGCCACGTAAAACAGGTTGAGTTTAAAAAAGCAAAAGGAACGGGCATGTCAGTTCCTAGGAACACCCAAAGCCATGACAAAAAACTGTTGATAACTAATGGAAGCATAATAGACGAGTGCTGTGAATTGTTTGCTTGTAGTTGAAAAGGAGACACTGTGAGAAACATGCGGTTGGTTGGTAGAGGTTGAATTATAAACAGGATTTGCATGCATGCCTGAAGAACCATTACAATCGGTGCCGCACTAAACACCTTCGATATAAAAAATGGAAGCCAGTCAAAATGCGCGGGCAGATCCAGAAAGAACGCACACCACTCCACACACCGCCATAGAGAAACGACCGTAATAGAGAGAAAAAGGTTGCATGGAGCGGGTGCGGGTTGGTTCTCGTGCTCGACGGCTGTACTAGCCTTTTTCTTGCCCCTGGTCGAGGTGGTTCGCGGCAGATCTAGCAGCGCTGCTGAGTCGCTGTGGTCTTCTCGGCCCGGTCTTCGGAACGACCTTTTGTCCATCCCACTTCGGTCAAAAGTGTCGAGTTCCTGACAGAATTTTGTAGACGTTCGGTTAAGAAATATTTGTTTTATATTCTTTTGTTTAACTTGCGTTTTCAGATTTCCACTGAACGGTTTTAGATAGCTACTACCCTCAATTTCTTTCTTTGTTTTAAATCCCTTTTATAATTCATATTTTTCTCCTGTAAGTTTTCAGCTGCATTATAAAATCTTAACCATTAAAATGCATAGGAAAAAAGTCATGCTCTAGGAATTGGCTGAAAATGTGTATGTGAGTGTGTAAGTGAGTGAGTCTGTGCGTGTGATTCTGTGCCTGTGAGTGTGTAAGTGGGTTTGTGTGCGTTCGTTTATTTGTTTGTTTTTGTTTGTCCTATGATTCAAAAAAGTTCCTATGACCTAAATAACTAATTAGAAAAGTTTTGGGCTTCGGTCATTTTGGGTTTCGGGTCACGGTAGGTATTTTCAGCGAAAAAACAAGAATCATAAATATTTTTAAGCTTATTGAATTTTTTGAAAGATCTTCAATTAAGATGAAATATGTTTTTAGTAGTTTTTTTTTCAAAATGTAAATTTTAATTAAAATACAGTTTATTGTTCTGAAAACAGTCGACAATGACATATTGGTAAAGACTGTAAACTTGTGTGACTTATCGTAACCCAAAACTGAACAAAAATCTCCTAACCCCACAACTTACTGAAAATTATAAATTTACTTTTTCAGTAGACTTTTCAGCCAATCATCAGATTATAACTTTATTCCTATGCGACATGGCATACTTTAGTCTTTCCAACACGATCCCTTAAAACCATTAAACGTACAGATTAAATGATTTAAGAGAGGAATTCTGAGTGATTCGAGGTTTTTCGATACCTTTGAGACATTCAAAATTTTAGGTTTCCGATTTTGCTTTAAACGTTAAATATGTTGTATATAGACCTAAATAGTAGATTAATAGGCAATTTGGGTCGTCTGGATCACTTACCTTAAAACCTTAGCTACCTTAACCCTTAACACATATCTCGGTTTAACGTCACTGAAACCCCTAACAGTTATTATTTTTTCTTAATCCTCACATCATAAATAACATTTTTGTAATACATAGCAAGAACGATTTTCCTATCTGGAAAAAAGTTACGATGGCTTTTATCACCAAAAATCCAAAAAAAACATGAATAAAGTGCCCTAACTTTTGACAGGGGCAAAAGAATTTGGCCGGACTACACTTGGTACATTGCCCATGTTTTTCTACTTATAATATATTTTTTCCAGATTTTTAAAATAAATGGTTTTTGAGAAAATAATTTATTTGTAAAATTAGCGCGCGGTACAGATTCGTGGAATTGCAACAGAGAACCATTTAAACGCTCTTAACAGGCTATGTTTAGCTTTACAACTTGAAATATATATGATTGCAACATTTTGGACGTTTATTTGATATAAATACCCTAGATTTGTGTATGTTTTCGCCTTTTTGGACGAAAAAATCGATATTTGTTGAGATATATGCCTGTCAACTTTCAGGATTTTATTTTCATCAAACACCATTAGCACCATTGAATTCCTTGTATAATTTCGCGTCGATTCATCTATTTTTGCTTTGAAAAATCTTTTCTCTGAAGCGCACATCAGTGAAAGACAACAACCTCGCTTTTGCCCCTGAAAATTCAAAGTTAGGGCACTTTATTCATGTTTTTTTGGATTTTTGGTGATAAAAGCTATCGTAACTTTTTTCCAGATAGGAAAATCGTTCTTGCTATGTATTACAAAAATGTTATTTATGATGTGAGAATTAAGAAAAAATATAACTGTTAGGGGTTTCAGTGACGTTAAACCGAGATATGTGTTAAGGGTTAAGGTAGCTAAGGTTTTAAGGTAAGTGATCCGGACGACCCAAATTGCCTATTAATCTACTATTTGGGTCTATATACAACATATTTAACGTTTAAAGCAAAATCGGAAACCTAAAATTTTGAATGTCCAAAGGACTCTCGATTATCTCAGAATTTCTCTCTTAAGGGATCTTACCAACAATCATCATGTCAATCATTCATGTTTGTTAAAATAAAAATTATGCTTGTTTTTAACGCTTTTCTACGTAGAAGTAAGCAAAAGCTGGGTTTTACGACTTTTAAAGCCAATGTAGCTTTCAAAAAAGCAAAGATAAGAAGTCCAATCAAGCGAATAAGAACTACAAAATCTACAAAGAAGATGTTCAAATCTCTGTTTTTTTTTTAAAAATCTATACACGCGTACGAGCGAAACACTGCAAACACATACGTCGTTTGCGCTTGAAAACTAACCTGTTTCTTGGCGAATCCCAGTGATTTGAGATTTTTCGAAATGAAGTTCTGCTTGAGTTCAGGATGAGCTTCATCGGTCTCCTTCGAAGGCATGTCACCTAAACAGAGTGTTAAAACAAGGTCGGTGGGTTGAGTTTGCGCACGGGACTCCGGTACGGAAGCGCTCCATGCAATGGAAAGGTCTCGGGTTCACTTCTTGGACAACACATCACGGGAGAGGTAAGTTAGGTTCACATAGCGGTACATATGGAGGTGCAACCCATTTCAACTGAACATTACCAAAAGTGCAGGTCGAGTTTTACAGAGAGAAATGAAAATGGGTAAAGCTGGAATTCTTTCAAAGCATATAAAAAAGTTTAAGCCATTTAGCAAAGAAAAACATGGGCTTTGTCACTTTTCTGCGTGCTGCATCAAAGTGCTTGACCAGTCTAGGTAAAGGCAGAACAAATATCTATTCATGCTTGGATTTCATTAACCGCGTGACCTCTTCCACGGATAGCTCACCGAACGGCTTTTGCTGAGGGAGGGGAGCGATGGGCGACGCGGCAACGACGGGTGGCGTTGCTGGCTCGGCTTCCGGATGAGCCCTCTGATCACCAGCTGGAAGTAGGCCACGGTCACAACATTGTCTAAGGCCGTGCAGAGCCAAGAAGACACTTCGTTATTTTCGATCAAACGACAGTATGACGTCATTATAAGAGTAGTGCTGTGAGACCTTAGAGACACGTCAATTCGTCCCTGCGCGGCAACCGGTGGTCATGCATCATGCGCCGTAGAATTGGTGCTTACAACGCCAGAGGAGACATGAACCCATGCGTCTATGAAAAACGGGACACAGACCTATGGGGGACGAAGGCTGTCGCTTCGAGATTTGGAGCACGGAACGCTGGGAACCCTTGTGTGCACGGAAGACAATCTTCTGCGAGGAAGCGGGGGAGAGAATCGTGGGTGCGTCAAACGACGTTCGTGGTCGTCGCTGGACATTGCTAGATGACTGGACGGATGGATCGTCGTCGTCCGAGGTGTCGTCATCTACTGCTATAATAAGCAACAAACGGTGCGAACAGTGGTAGTGGAACAGGGTGAGATCATGGCGCTTGGGTTATGCGGTCACAAAATAGGGTACATGCACCATTCCGTGACTTAAAGTGACTAATTCATGAACACAACTCGTGCCTTTCCAGTGTTATACTTTGTTACAATTCTATGTGAGTTCTCTTACTTCACAGAAAGGTGTATGCCAGTGAGGGTGGTGTCAGTGAGGGACAGACAAGGATTTGTGAGATATCACGCTACCGTACCTCTTTATTAAAAACAAAGGAAGCTACTCAATTTCTACGGGCGCTGAGTGTTGCTAGAACATAAAATAAGCGGCAGCTGCACGCAACTGAGGGTTTAGGATAGCAAGTAGTGTTAGTCGTAGCACTCACGTGGTGACACCGTGTCTTCTCCTACCACCTCCGGCGTCTCGATCACCTCATCCTCTTCGTCGAGCTTTCCTTCCCTCAAAAACTGATCCAGCTGGTGTTTCTCGATCTCGGCTTTTAGCCTTTTGTTCTTGATCAGAATTTTTCTTTTCAATCGGTTTGGCGAAGGAAGAGGCACTCCTGGCTCCAGCTAAAGATTTACATTTTACCTTTTTTTACCCATTCTTACGGGAAAGTCGTCAAACGGTTTCATGAGCAGCATGTCGCCGAAGATGTCCATGCAGTACTTTGCCATCTTCAGCTGGTTTGACTTTGAGCAATGGTTTTCGAAGGACAAGATAACCGGGAAGTCTGAGCGGGCAAAAGCTGTGTCACGGATTTGGTAGAGAACATCCTAAAATTTCATTTTGAACCACTTCGCCACGAAGTTACCTTGAAAAAGACGTCAGTGCACATGGCCTTTCCGTGGGTGATGATCGGCTCGCCTTTGTTTTCACCCGTACCGTCCCAGCAATCTAATTCAATGCACCTACAGCCTGATAACAGCACCTGAAAATGGAATTAGATGGGTCTTCTGAAAAAAATACCTGACGATAAATATCTGCCGAAGACTTGCCACCGTACTGTCTACCCGTCAAATATGTGTTGTGCGAACTGAAATGAACTGTTTTGGAACAGCATATAACTATTTTTTTCAAAAATAATTAATAAATGAAGCAAAATAAAGTTATGACTAGAAACAGGTTATCTTTTTTAACTGTTCTGAACAAATAGATTACATTTTAATTATTTAGAACAAATTGTGGTATAAAAACCCGTTTTTTCTATGCTTTCACGTTACTTTTTTGACACTTAAATTAGCAAAACTAGTTGATTAAATCCCGCTTTAAAAAAACTTAACTTTATCTTGTGTTTCAAAACTGCAATTTTTAAAATAAGTTATGCAACTATTAGAATTTTTAATTGACCCAACTTTAATAAATTTTTTTTAAAACGTTGAAAACGTAAATATATGTTTTTAGCGAAATCATTTATGATTTATTTGTGTTAACTGTTTAAAAATACATTTCATGTTTAACTGAAAACTTTAAAAATTATAAAAATTTAAAAACAGTTAAGGCTTACAAAAGTAAATGAAATCTATAGCGATTCTCATTTAATTAATTTAATTTCATTGATTATTCAGAAATAAAAATGTTTTAAAGGTAGAAAAATCGTTTAAGATTTTCATACTTTCGAAATGCGTCGCGGTTAACAATTATAAAATAATATTCGTTAAATTTTCTAAACAGTAAGTTCCTTTTGATAATTTTATTAAAATTTTCTCGGTTTTCAAAAAATTAGCTTTTAATATTCTTTTAACTGAAGTAAGCTAAATTTTTCAATGTAAGAACTGGGTAAGTGGGTCAAATCAGGCCGTGCGGATAATTGTTTTTAGTCAACCGGGCCCGTGAAATAATAATGAAAATGGTTTCTTACTAAATGTGATACAATTGTGATTTATCAAATTTCTTTTTTCCACTTGAGCCCTCAAAAGAAGAACCCTTCTTTTTACCTATTTATATAATAGTGGCAGAGGGGCTGGTCGGTATCTTGGTGAAGGTCGATGCGATCCAAAAACACAGGTGCATTTTCGTCCGACATCAGGTACCGTAAGAAAGCATCCCCAGACATTTTCCCTAAACCCCCCTGTTCATTGGTGTCCCCCAGCCACCCACCATTCTCGATGTAATTGGAATCGCTTTCGTACTTGGCAATGAGTGTTTGCACCCGATTATTATCGTAGAATGGAAAAAGGATCTCATTGAGCCGGGGATCCCTCTGCTCCTCATTCAAAAAATTGATTAACCTATCCTTTGTCAGGTACTCTTTTTGGCCAGACCTAAACTTGTTATCTTATCTCAGAAGTAGAGGGTACTAACAATTTCACAAAAAGTTCCTGGACGTCGGTTCGAGGACTGATTTTATTGAGCAACCTTAAAAACTTTTCAAAAGTGAGCATCTCCACATCCAGTTCTTCTCTCTCCTGAAGAGGACGATTAGGAAAGGAAATAGACTTTCGCAGGACAAGGACATAGAAGTGTGCTTAACAAGTGCTACGAGACGACATGCACTGACAAAGAAACAAATATCTCACACATGCACCTTTCTCTTGCGGTTGCTCCGGCACTTGTAGATGGAGCTGATCTTCTTTCCCATCGAGCGGTTGATGGCCTTCGGCACGGTGTACTACAAGACACTGCTACCGTACAACACAGAACAGAGATCAAAACCTCATGCATAAATCAGGTTTTGAACACCACTTTTCAAAATAGAAAAATCTTTGTGCTAGAAAGTAGAAGAAATCTTGACGTCACAATCACCGCAATATCGAATGGCATGCGCGTCCCCCCTTGCCAAACCCACCTTGTCTCCTCCCAAGCCAAGATCAGCCAGACATTTTTGAACCATCTTCTCAGGCTTACCCGAAGAAAACGTTCGAATGAGGTTTTTAATCGGAATTTTCTTCCTATCATTCACACTCAATGTCAGCCATTTCCAGCTGAAAAGTAGCTGGTTCCTTGGTTTTCTGCGGGTACTTACTACTTGATCAAGTTTGTCGTGGGACACACATGGCGGATTTTCGAGTTTTTCAGTATTTCATTGATACCGTTCCGCCAACCCTGTAAGAAGATTATACACAAAACAGGGGAACCCTACTTTGGCAACTTCCGGACTCTCTGCAACAAGGAAGAACCCTTTGACGTTCACAAGATCTTCGCCGTAGGTGATCCAAACCGTTCGTTCTTCAATCGTCTCCCTGGAGCCTCGCTGTTCCAACTCAAACAGAACTCGTCCGTCTTTGGGTGGCTGGGCTGACCGGGCCTCCCAAATCTGAAAACTCAGTTACTCTCATTGGCATTCTTTGTCCACCTGTCCCATGTCAATAACAAATGCATCTCGGCCTTCGATGTTCCAATGAAGGAAGAACCCATATTCGTCGACCTTTACTTGGGCGTTTAGGTCCAAGCAAGTACTCTCCTGAAAACGGGTTTTAATATATTTCAAGCCAAAAACCCACTTCATCATATCTGTCGAACACAGAACCCTGGAGGAGAAGGGAAGGAATATGCGGTCGCCAGTTGAACGAGAACTCTTTGGCCATGAGTGGCCTCTTCTCAGGTTGGCTGACACGCGGTAGACCTTCTACCCGACTTATACCATGCCCTCCGGCGGCTGAAAGCTCATTTTAAGAAATCAATAAGGCAATAAAAGACGTAAAGTTAAAAAAAAGGTGTAAGATCCGTCTATAAAATGTCTCTTGTCACGCCACAACCCTGATAGCGTGAAATGATTGCCAGCGAATGCTCCCTTTGGTCTTGGAAAGGGTCACTGCATCGGGGAGATATAATAGCTGTCCATTTCATTTATTGGTGCTTTTTACATTAGTATCAAACGGTAATCAAGGATTGCACTTTGGCATTCATTCCGATCGTGGAAATGCATCCAATGAACCCGGAATCGGTTACTAATTCGAAAGGCTAACACAGTTTTGATAAGAAAAAGCAAAATTCGACAGTTTTTTTAAAACTCCACTTATATTTTTTGAAAATCAGCGTGAAGTTCCGTGGGCAAAATATACGGCAAAGAAAGGCTGATGTTTGCTCAAAACATTAACAAGACTTCCACATCGAAAAAGAGAGGAAGTAGTTTTGAACTTTTATGTACTGTATCCTAAACGTGAAAAGGAGCACAATTCCATTTCTAATACAAAGGGTGATTTTTGTCCTAGCAAGTCCACAAAATTTAAAATCCTGTTTAAGAGGAATAAGAGCATTTTTCAAAGATTCGCAGATAAAAGTTACCTTTCAGGACAGATTATAGGTTTTGGAAGGAAAAAACAGGTTTGCAGATTGAAATCTAATCGTTTTTAAAGAACTTTGGAACAAAACAAGTAGCCGAAACAAATAAGATTATCCTAAGCCCTAAGTGCGATTGACAAGAAGTACCTGCTGCGTCGAAGGAAGAGTTTGTGATAAGGGTAGAAAGCGGCAACAGTGGCACAAACACCCGGGGGGCATCCGCAAATCCCCAGAGCGATAAGCGGTATCAAGGACGCGATTAGCGATTGCCCTATTGGGCCAATATTCTTTAAACGAAAGTTTAAAAAGGGGGCAACAGCAGAAAATTGTTGCAAGCAGGTGAGAAATCGAAAAAAACTGGTAAAGACGAGGGTGGCAATTTATATTGGAATAATATAAAAAGAATAGTATAAAAAAAATAGTGGAATAATATAAAAAGTATTGGAATAATATAAAAAGAATAGTATAAAAAAGAATAGTATAAAAAATTTGAATGTTAGGGAGAGACACCCTCACAAACTGAAATATCATGCGATTTGAATAAGACGAAATCGATGAAGAATAACCGGTTTCACCTCCGATGGGTCACTTTCGGCGCCACCTCCCCTCGCTGACATCTATTCGCGGGTAGAAAAACAGCCCCAGTTTACAAAAACATAATTTAAATAGGGGTTTCTTTAATAGTTGTTTGTGAAAGTTTCGAAATATGGACTTTGAAAAAGTGATTTTCGGTTTTAAACGAGGTTCCAGAGTTTAAAAAAAGAAAATACAGTTGAAAACTACGCAAAGTAAAACTTCAAGGGGGTAAAACTCACTGTTGAGAAAACTTTTGGCAGAAACAATTAGAGGTAACTGGATATTTTGTTATTGCAAAAAGAAGACAGCCACACAAATGAAACAGACAAGACGAAATGACAAACAGTTTCGACATCTCGACAAGGGATTGTTAATATTCAATGCCTGGAAATCAATTCTTATGGTTTAAAAGTTTCGAAACTGCCCATAAATGTGAAATAAATTTGGATTTGACAGAAGGGGCCACTGTTTCTTTTGAAACAAGGAGAAAATGAAGAAGTTTGGGTTGAAGACCTAGCGAAATGTGGGACCACTAGTTGCGTCTTGGAAAAAAGGTTCATTGGATACCGCTGGGTCCAAGTGTAGACAAAAACTCCGATCGAAATCATATAGAATGAGATATGAGAGCGGCTGGAGCGGCGCCCTGCATAGAAATTAAATGCGTGTGATTTGCACTTTCGGCCGCAGGCGCTGAATTTCAAGAATGTCTAGGGGGTAAGCGGAGATGGCGCGAATGCTAATTTGCGACACATTCCCAATAATTGCTACGACTTTGGCATAAATGTTCACAAGTAGAGAATTAGCACCGAAAAGGCTTTCACGTCGGATGGGGTACAGCCGTCTGCTCCAAATCTACTAGTGCGCGGTGTAACAGGGGGATGTGAAGAGCAATAAAAGAGGCAATGACTCGGCGGACAGCCGGAAAACAGTGCTCGATAAAAGGTGACACCGGTGCCTCATTGTTTTTCATACGGAACACTGGTCGGGAACATTCGACTGTGTCTATCAACGATGGGTTCAGTGGGGAACCAGAAACCTTTCAAATATTTGGCTAAAAAACTGAAAAAGGGCAAACATTTTTGAAAAAGTTTAAAATTTCATTTTAAAGGGAGACAAAAGCTTATATTTTAGTTGGACGGCAATATTCTAATCAAATATGCTAATTTTGAATTCCGTTGCTTGGAGGTGTTAAAAAATTGTTCTAATTTAAATGGACGGAGTACCAAAATAGTGAAAAAAGGTAGTTTGGCCCTTTCAAATCCATTTTAAAGCAAAGTATTGTCGAAGAGCCGGAATTTTAGCTAATCGTAAACTTATGTGCCCAGCCGTCGTTTCACAATATGCCGCATTTTCGCACAACGTGAAAGACACATTTTCAAAAACTATTCCAAAAATAAATATCAAGGCAATTAATCAAAGTTCTGTATCTCAAAGAAAAAGAGCCATATTATGTGATAGTTTTGTCTCCACCTCGTTTATAAAAGCGGGAATGTAAAACAGAATGAAAATCACCCCTCTTAATTTAAAAGAAATCTGCGGTTATTAATCTTAATGCAATGTCTAGGTAATCGCAATATGTTCGAAAAACATGTGCGTAGATTGTCTAAGAGATGGAAGTGTACTCAAATATGTAGTCATTTGCAGTTCAGTTTTATGTACTTAGCCTTACTCAAAAAACGGAAAAGGACAAAGAAGGAGGAACTAAAAATCAAACACACGATGAACAAGTTTTGCACTTTCTGTTTTTGCACAGCCAAATTTAAAGCTAACTTATCATCTGACGATGTATCGAACAAAGATGAAAAAAAGGATGTTCTCGGTTCTTGGACTGATGACGGGTTTGGATAAAAATGGTTATTAAGCTTCCTCTAAAAATTCGGTTCACTCCGTTCAATAAGCTGAAATGACTGCCTGGATTTTAATGACGCCAAAATGAGACACTTGAAAATGGCAGAGAGTGCGCATGTCGGCAGGACTTGCTTCCCATGCGGTGGCTTCATTAGAAGGTAAGCAAACAGGCAGCCCAAACAGTGGCTGGGGGAAAATGCTCACCGCCGGGTTCGTTGTTGGGACCACACGTGCTTTCGCATACTTCTTGGGGGCAAAAACGAGAAAGTCTATTTCTCGAGCGTCACATTTCATCGGAACTACGCTTTCAACGGTAGAAAAACAGAGGAGGTGCAAGGAGAGCAAAAATGCAGCCAAGAAACCGCAGTTCACAAGGGTTCCAAGAGCATTTTTGAAAGCAGAGATTTTTTTAAACTTGAAAATGTGATAACTAACAGATATTTAGTGTTAAAAAGACCTTCAGCCTCCTTTTCAAAATGAGGATGACGTTTATTCTAAATCACTCATTTCAATTAAGGTTTTTAACACCGCTCTAAGCAACGCTTTTCCCAAAGGGGTTGATTTGCATAAGAATAGCCTAGTTTTTTTAAAAGGAGGCTAATGGTCCGTTTAATGACACTTGAAGTACAAACATGGCAAACATTTTGGAATGGTTGGGCTAGGCTGAGACAAATTGAAAGGAGAGCCAACCCGAGTAGACCCGAGACGACCCAGCACCAAGAATGGCTTGTAATAAGGGCCGGTAAATTTGGGGCTTAGGCCGGTCTGGAAATTTCCTTAGACATGTTTGCCTTAGTAACAGAATTTCTTTGAAAACTAAATATCAAGGATGTTCCTTTCTCCGGCTTAAGAAGGATCGAGCTCATATTGAAAGTAAACAACGATACCTAAATTACCAATTTGTCAAATTGCCAATTAGGATCGCCAAAAGCCATTAATGGGAATCCTTCTTTTTGAACAATTCGCTTATCCTATGCTAATCCATTTGTAAAAAAGGAGCGGTCTTGGATATAGTTACCCTAACTGTAATGAACAAATTAGGATTTAGCGGATGATCCTTTTAAGGCAAGAAGCTAAATCTTAAGTAAAGTTTTAAGAAAACAACGATTTGCAAGGAAACATTAAATTTTTCCTGGAAGAGCTCTATCATGGGACGTTTCTGTTATTGTTGCTGGAGTCGGTTTGTTTTGTATGTTTTCAGGAATTGTGAATCATATGCAAATTACTATTTACTTCCAGAAGCTCCATTCCTTGAAGTTTCTAGAAGAAAATAATAATTTATACAAATCGTAATAAACGAGACGGCAGAAAGCGTTCGAATAAGAAACCTGAAACAATGCCGTCTGCGTGGGTTTGCGCAAAAAATTGAAATTCTTGATGACAAAGGCGTCAAGGCGCCGCCAGCGGGGGTTACCGCAAATAGCGTTGTCTCTTGATTATTTGTGTTAGTCACACGCGCATTCTCTGGGTAATGGGTTTCACTTGCTGACGAATGCTAAATGAATAGAGGACAATTATGGAACAACTAGTGCACAAACTATATATGCCCTAGGATGAAGCATAATCATACCTTTAGTTTTCAGAACTTCAAACAAGCAACAGAAACAATTTTGGCATAAAGGAACAAAGGAGAGTGCTATGACGTTGCTCTCAGTCAAGAGGGTAATGGTAGAATCGGCACGGCTACACAGCTAGTGTTTCAGGTGATTCGCGCTGTGTAAATACTGACTGCCTTGGCCAATTAATATCTCCAAAACCGCCAGGATCGAATTTATCCGGGCGATTCAATTGTACTTTGTTTTTGCTGGGACATCTTTCTCAATTAGCCGTGACGTCAATGTTCATGGTAAATTAGGATCAAAGCGAACACGGAGGCTGCAGGGCTCAACGGCAGGTTGCAGCTTTGTTGCAGGTATATAAGTTTTCGTGCTGTTCAAAGAGATATACAGAAAAGGCATACAAAGAGAAAAATGTAGAAAAACATAAGGAGAGATTCAGAAGAATACTAAAAGGGAAAGAGAAAAAGAGAGACGCAGATACAGACAGAAACAAACAGACAAGGCAGGGATAAAGAAATAAACAAGTAGAGACAAAGACAAAGTGAAGGTGAAAGTGACAGACAGGGAGAGTGCGAGTGAAACAGAGAGAGAGAGAGAGTCAGAAAAAAGAAGGCAGAGAGACAGACATAAAGATAAACAGAAAAAGAAAGAGAGAGAAAACAGAAAAGATGAACAAAAGATAGATAGAGACATACAGAGAGAGAGAGAGAGAGAGAGAGAGAGAGAGAGAGAGAGAGAGAGAAATATAGTGAGAGAGAAAGAGAAAGAGAGAAAGAGAAAAAGAGAGAGACAGAAAGATAGTGAGAGAGAAAGAGAAAGAGAGAAAGAAAAAAAGAGAGAGAGAAAGAGAGCGAGAGAGCGGGAGAGAGAGAGAAAAGAGAGAGAGAGAAAGAGAGAGAGAGAGAGAGAGAGAGAGAGAGAGAGAAAAGAAGGAGAGAGAAAGAGAGAACGACAGAAAGACCACCTTTATATACATAATACCACGAAATAATAAAATATCTGATAGTATATACTGGCGGTCTTGTTGTAAATTAATTGAGACTAAAAGATTTTTGGGTCTTTTAGTTAAGTAGAAAATATCCAAATTGTTCGACCTTTCCACTTTTTCTGTAAAATAGGAGCAACATAATTGTGATAAAGAAAAAAACCATGAAGAACAACAAGAAAATATCAAAACGATTGTATATATCTCACAAAAAGGACAAATGTTAAGTGGGAAAGGTTTCCCAAAAGCAACTGCAAAAAGATAAGCAAAAGTCTGGCTGCAGCGATATGGAATGGGCGCTTCCTTGGACCACGCTGCGACTAAACAAAGTTGTTGACTTGGATCCCAGGTCCGGGCGAGTGGACATTGCAGTGCGGGACAAGCGCAGCCTCTCCGCCTGCATTCACGCGTAGATGCACACAGACCACATACTCTTAGTGAATGGCGGGGAACAGCGCCGCCACAAAACATTCCCAGCAGAAGGCAACTTAAATCCGGCAATCGGCGGGATCTCTGCGCCAGAATAAAACTAAAAATTGACGAAAAATGAAATTTTCTTTTTGTTTTTAGTTTTCAATCCTTTGAACCTTTCAGAAAGCAATACAAGCCATTCTAAAATGGAGTATGTGTTTCTAATTAACAGAAACATTTGCTTTTGGTTTGGAAATAGCTTAAATATTTAACGAACCTTCTGAAGCAGGGAAAAGTACTGAATGGGAAGGTCACTTATCTTTTGCCTCTTGCGGAGGTGTAAGTGCGGGCAATTACCAAAATGCCGCACCAAATGCCCCAAATTAAAGGTTTTCAAAGGCGACAGACGGGAACAAAGGTGAGATGAAGATCATAGCAACCACCTGCCCACAGACACACAAAGGACTGCCGACACGGGGGGTGCGTGGCCATAGTTGACGGTAATGCGGTTGCCGTGCTTGAATAGACAAACCTGGTCCGATCGAATTTCCATTAAACTTTGATTGGCACTAGCATTTGATCTGCGGCGACCGCTGCACATTTAGCGAATGGAAACACGACAAACCGAAAGTGACTCACCCCCTGTTGGGTTGATTTCGGGAATCTGGGGTTTGTTTTTCGAAGATTGGAAATAGTTGTAACCAAGGGTGAGTGTGGTGGCGAAAACAATTGATTAGGGGATTGGGGCGGCGACGAAAACGGTTTGCAAACAGGAACGGCCGGAACGGTCTGGAGGGAGGAGGTAGAATTAAAAATAGAGGGCGCAACATTTCGGAGACGAGCTCTTAGGCGGGAAGATGGCCGGCTATCAATCTGCCTCTCAGGTATTCCCCCGTCGCGGCCGCAACACGGACACTCGTGTCTCGCGGGATTCCCAGTGACACGCAGTGATTCAGTCCCGGTCGTTGAGTATCGTGGGAATCATGGTAGCAATCAGATTAGTCATTTTCTAATCATGGGAACCGAGGGAAATTGTAATTAAGAAAAACAACTACTCAGCTTTCCTTGCAACAAAAGAAAACTTTAAGTAATGTATTTTAAAAGAGCGTTATTTTAATGAGAAATAATGTTTACCATAAAAAAGGAAGATTTCCATTTTTCCGCTTTTTAAACGGTGATTCAGCCGTTTATTTTATCGTTTTCAATTAAATTGTGAATTATTAATAGCAGTGTAATTGCCTAACCGGAATGTTAATTTCCGGCTTGTAATGTTGAGTCTTTTATTGCGGAAATTTCGGAAAGAAAACACTAACGGCCGTGCGGCGTGCGCGGTAATGGGCAATTTAGCGCTCTTAAGGAAAAAAAGAGCAGCGGGCGGCCAATAAAAATTAGGAAGACAAGCAACACAACCAATTTTTGACATTTTTGGCCATTTCTGTTGCTTCCTTGCCGTCGGGAGAGTCCGAGAGTTGCGCTGTCCCGCATAGGGACTAATCCTATCGGACGGAGCGCCATTAAAGCGGCGATCAATAAAGGCGAATGGCTATTGATCTCGAGGGGAGCGGGATAAACAGTGGCCCACGGGGTTAAGGGTCGGCCCAATGGGAATTTCACCTGCGTTGTCGTCAGACACAGGCTCGCGCTCAGGCAGGGCCACGCAAAAATCAATGCGCGGCAGGCGATACGGGGCTGCATACGGATATGGGCCAAACTAGAGCGGGGTTCAAGTAGGGGACAAGAATGAAAACGGCGCCCCAAATGACTGCGTATTAACGTCGTCGGCCAAGGTATGATTGAAGCTGTCGCCGGAGACACTAATCAGTCGCAGAGGGGCTATTAGCATGCGCACGCAATAATGCGCCAGCAGCCGTGCGCCTTAATTGCAATATATGAGCAGTTACCATTTTGTAGCGCAATTTCGCTTAAGCCAATTACGCTCACTCTCACTGACCGCCGCTCGGACGCAAGGCGATTGTTTGCAGCGCAAGTTGTAAGATGAAGCGATCACAAACAAGTTTCGCACTCCCGACACCCGCGGAAATATTCTCGACGGAACACTGAATTCTCCAGAGGCCGCATCATCCATAATAGTCCCCAGGCAGTCGCAAAAACGATTTTTCTTATCGAATTGCTCTGTGACTAAACAGATTGGCTTCACACGCAATTATCGAAAAACCGAATCCATCCTAAAACTAATATATGTTTGTCAAGGCGCATCACATGCTGGTCGTATAGGTGAATAATTGCCGTTTCCCCTGTTTACTCTTATTTTTTAATCGTCGTACACAAAGTAATTGCATCTTAGGTACCGAAAAAAGAAATCTGGAAAATTCGGATGCTAAGGAATAGCAAAACCAAGTTTTTTTCTAAAAAAAAAACTTGGTTTTGCGGGCCAAGCAAAAATTGGTAAGCCGGCGGACCCTGACCGTCCTCATTTGGAATTTACCTAAACAAAAGTGCTAAAACTATATAAAAGTAAGTGATCTTGTCGCGTCGAGGCCTGAATTATGGGAATACGGGCAGGTATTTTCCACTCCTGGGGACAATATAAAAGTTTAAAAAAAAATTAAAACTGAGTCTCAGTTGTTCAACAACAGAATAAAGTTTTTTTTAAAATAATTAACTTTTTTAAAATTTTGTTAAATATTATCCAAGCACGTTCTAATTTATTAAAATTGGTGTACAATCGCAAAATTTTTTAAAGTGTCTCAAATTTTTTTCTTTCTCTAGAAAACGCAAAATTGAACTGAAAAATCATCTTTTTATATTTTCGCTTAAAAAATTGTTTTTGTAAGGAAAACAGAGATCCTAAGAGTAAATTTAATAGAAGTTTCTCCAAATTAAAAGAATTTCGAAATTTCCAAAGAACTGAAAACCGCAAAATAAAAAACTGACAAACCCTCTTTTGGGAACATGTTGATTTTTGTTGTAACAGTGTAATGTATCTTCATAATGTTTCCAAAACGGTTAATATTTATATTCCCAAACAATGGCTAAGTTTTTTTCTGCATTACGGAGTGTTTACTACTCAATTAGAGTCATTACAACGGCCGTATTCAGAATGAGGCCACTTTTTGCAGATCAGCCACCCACTTGAAAATTCGCAGAGTGAGCTATAGGCAATTGAGGCATATACTAACCACGTGCTCTGCCGAAAACAAAAACATGAATACAATTTAAAAATGTAGGCGTATTGCAGAAGTGCAAAAGAATCAGGGCGAAAGATACAGAAGTACAATCGCAATCAAAGCAAATATGGCATGAATTGAGAATTCCAATTCACAGCCTTTTATGTGCGATGACTAATCTTTGCATTTACGACTAGACCATGTCACTTTTTTGTGAGTCATCTGAAAATGGCCAAACGCAACCTTTCTCAAAGAAGGCATTTTCTTGGGCAAATTGTGGAAACTAACGGGATGGTGAAGGAACGTATTTGTTCACTGAGAGCAAGAAGGAACGGCGTCTCTTTGCGACCCCAATTAGTTCTCTTTCAGATTCAACTGCAAGTGCGACTGACATGGCAAAATGTCGTTTTACAAAGTCATGAGACTACTGAAATGAATAGCACGAGAAACTGAAAGCTCTAAAAGTTTTATATACATTTTCCAGCGCAGAAAACGTTTGAAAGAGTTTCTTTTAAAAAAGTTATCCGCCTCTTGTTTCAACGTCTGGTCGATCTCTTCTCCGGTCTTCCAACCAGGTCTATCTAGATCGTCCTCAAAACAGATTGGAGTTACATCTACATCCACAGTCTTATCTGATGAATAAGCGGCACATGACCTGCTTCACCTGCAACGTGACATGAGGGCAATTAAACTCCAATCAAGTAGATTGTGGAGTTGAAGACGACAATCATCGGATAACTTTGGATCATGTTTGCGGTGTAGGAAAAAACCCAAAAATCTGAACAGTTTTAAGTTTATTCTATTGACGGCTTCTAAGATTAAGTGGTCTTGCAACAACAAAAAAACCGACCGTCATCCTCTTTTTTTTCAAATGGGGCTCATTTTATTCTCATTTGAATTTGCATTTCAATTAGGATATTATTTGCCAACACCAATCCATGCAAAGTTGGTTTACAAATAGGCATACGATACGATGAGCCTAGCATTTGAAAGAGAACCTGATGATTCCTATAAAGAATGAAATTAACTAAACATTACAATTTACTAAACTAAACCTTTCTCTCGTTTCTCTCTTTCTTTCTCTCTCTCTCTCTCTCTCTCTCTCTCTCTCTCTCTCTCTCTCTCTCTCTGTATCTATGTATCTCTCTCTTTGTTAATTCATTCGCATTATTGTGCTTTTGTTTAAACCTAGGACGACTGCAAGCAAGTCACTATCACTCCAAATCTTTTCCAGCTCCTTCCGCCTTTATTTAAAAGTTTTAATTTTTTTTACATTTTCAATGAAACATTTAAAAAGTAGATCGATAGAGACAATTACAGCTTTTAATTTTTTATAAAAATTTATACTTCTTGTAAACAATTGTAATTTGTGACAGAATTATTGTGTCTTTTTGGGAATTCTAATGACAACATCGTAATTTTGAAGAAAAAAAGTTTTTCCCAAGAACTAGGATTGGCAAAAAAGTCTACTTAGAAGTCGTACTGTTGCACAAATGTGGGCATGGTAGTTGCAAATGCTGACAGAATTTAGAGAAACTAGTTGAGGAGGAACACCATCATCAGATAAGAATAACCTGTGATAACCTGTGTTGTTTTCAAACTAAACCACTGATGTTAGCTGAGTACCTCTATGAATCAGTTGTCTTCTATGAATCAGTTTTTTTTCATGAAAAAGATAAGTATGCCTTGTGTCAAAATTGAAGGCCGCGATGAGAAAATTGGGAAGTGGGTCGGCTAAAACTATTTCGATTTGTTTTGTTTTAGTGTACTTTGAATTCAACGTTGGAGTTTTTTTTTGCTTTAGTGTATGTTATATCACATTCAATCAGACTTCCAAATGTTTATACACAAAAAAAATTTTGGTTCAGCACCTGCCAAAAACTCAGCTACAATTAAGTTCAAAGCAATGAAATTGATTTCTTTACGGGTTTTTTATTCTTTTTGCTATTTTTACTGGAGCCGACCGATTTTTTCAACCATCAAACTGTATTTAAATATGTAATTTTATAATTATTTCATTTAATGGGAAACCTAGTTTTTCATAAAATTTCCTATTACCTGCAAAATAAATGTATTCCTCTTTTTGATGCTACTCGCTTGTTGACTTAAAGAAAAAGCTAAGTATTGGTCCCGCCGCGAAAAGCCTGCCGTTGACTCGAATGTGCTGTGGTTCGGGCGTGATGATTAACTCTCTGGGTCATAACCTCCATTTGAATCAATATTCTTTATATTTTATAAATTTAACTTTTATGTTTGTTTTCTTTTTCAGTATGACAGAAGCGGCAAGCAGTACATCATCAGAAAATTCTCCAACACATTCAAAAGAAGGCAGCGATATTCAGGTAATTTTTATTAACAAATTAAATTTTAATTTTTTAAACCTTTTTTAATGTTTCATTTTAAGGATTTGTCACATTTAAATATCAAACACCCTTTGCAACACAGATGGGCGCTGTGGTATTTAAAAGCAGATCGAAACAAAGACTGGGAGGATTGTTTAAAGGTTTTTTCTTTTTTCTATAAAAATATACATTTTTTTTTAGAGAATTTCTGTTTTTGACACTGTGGAGGATTTTTGGGCTTTGGTAAATCATATCCAATCAGCCAGCGGACTTCATTGGGGCAGTGATTATTATCTGTTTAAGGAGGTAGTTTTTCTTTCTTCATATTTCATTCTTTTTTCTTTTTCCATTCTTTTCTTCCAAGTTCATTCTCTTTTCCAGGGTATCAAACCAATGTGGGAGGACAATCACAACGTGAGAGGCGGGCGTTGGCTAGTCGTTGTCGACAAGCAGGTTTCCTATAGACATTTGTCGTTCTCAACTTCCTTTAGCGCCGCAATCAGCTTCTTGATCGCTACTGGACGGAGTTGTTGATGGCGATTGTGGGAGAGCAGTTTGAGGACTTGGGAGATCATATTTGTGGAGCTGTTTGCAACGTCAGGCAGAAGGGAGACAAGGTAAAATTTAGATTGTTTACTTACCCAAACTTCTTCTTACTTTTTTAAAAGTTTAAACACAATCAAAAGATGCGGACCAATTCAACAATCTGAACCTAAAGAATCTAATCTGTGTCAAAGTAACGGTTTTTGACTCTCCATTATCAAAACAGGGATTGCGGGATTTTCGGTTTTTAAAAACGAAAGAAAATTTTTTTAACTTACTGATTATAATCTGAATTTGATGCCATAGTTTATTTTTTATCCTGCTAAATCAAATTAAGGCTTCAAACCGAATAAACATAGTAACCTGCAATACTCCAACTTCGTAAAGCTGTGTTAACCTCAGGTTTTTTTCTAAATGTGTTATTTTAGTTTTACTTTGAACAACGGGAAGGTCTCATTGGTTTACTTGAAGCCATGACTAAAGGCCAACCGACTTAGAACAGTAAAATCCTTACTTATTTATTTAGGTGTGCTACTTTTGGGCTGCCATCTGCCCGCTATTTGAATTACAAACTCATTATATATGTGATGCTTGCTTTTATGAGACATTCGGGATGGAGTAATAATTGTATAATAATTGAACCAGGGCTCCAACATCTTTGGCAGTGTTTTCTTTTTTGCAATTAGAAGAAACCTGTAAAACATCTGTGCAGTTAAGGAAGCAAAAAAACTGTGTTGGTTTTAAAACAAAGTTTTAAAAGTTTTTTAAGTCACTCTTGCCCCCCCCCCCTCCCCCCTAAATTGGTTTTGGTTTCAGTAAAAACAATGAGAATTCAAGTTTTCATCCTTTCATATTTTCAGGTTTCGTTGTGGACACGCGATGCTACTACAGATGACGTAAACACTAGAATCGGCTATGTCCTAAAAGCCAAACTTCGCATCCCCGACTCGGAACCTCTGCGCTACGAAGTCCACAAAGACTCATCAGCCAGGACTTCCTCCATGGTCAAACCGCGGATTCTTCTTCCATCCAAGGCTCCGGCTGAGAAGCTAACCCCAGAAAAGCCTGAAAAAGAAAAGGCTGTGACTCCTTCATCAACTGCATAACGGGTCATTTGTTCTCATATTAACTATTTATTTTAATAATTGCTGTATTTTTGTACTCGTCTGTGATTGCCCTGTCTCACATGTTCCTGAGATTGTGCATTCGTAGAGCTTCTCCATTCAGGGTTTTTCGAAACTTCTTGTGTAAATTTTCTGTGTATTATTTGTATGTAAGAAGGTACCAGTTTACATACTGGGCTGGAATCTTGCAGTTCCCCGTACATGTGTGTCATTCGTGTATTTAGAGATTTGGCTTTGGTTCGAATTCACCGGTCGTCTCTCAATACGATGAAAGTTTTCTTTTTAGCTTATTTAATTTATTTATATTTGCTAATAAAGTTCAAAGCGGGCTTTTCTATGCAAACCTCAACAATCAAAACGTGCATTGACTTACTTTGGAGCCATACAACAACAGGGTGGTCCTAGAAAAAAAAAGAATAGGCAGAAACTGTTAAAAGTACTTGGTTTGTTTTCCAAATATACGGAAAACAAACCTCTTTCGGGTGTTTGACCTTAAGGTTGCACTTAAAGGCGTCCTAACTATGAAGGTTGCCATCGATAGATCCTTTAAAATAAAAACAACATAATTTAACTTAAAATAACCTTTGTCTGGATAATTGTTAAAAATAGCAAGTTTTCCAAAATCCATCTTAACCATCCGATGCACCTTGCAGGATTACTCCAATTGCCGAGACTTAACATTAAAACGTAGTAAACCTTAACACTTTTTGAATAGCTAAACGTTAAATAAGCGTTATGGGGATGGGGGTAGTAATATCTAAAAAAACACAATTTCAAAATTGAAACCGGCCCTTATTGACCAATTCTTTCCTTTTCTAGTTGGCCCAGCCCGGAAATGCAGAAACACCAAATGATTGTTGACAGAAATACTTGCGTGAACTTAATAAATAAAGTGAACAAAAACTCTTCAGATACAAAAACTGTGTTGGGTGAACTCTCCAGTACCTTTTCATCTTTGAAACCCTCTAGCATCCAGCATTGTCAATTGCAACCCCCCAAACAAGTCAATAAATAGCTTTATTATAAATACGTTTAATTTATAATAAATACACACTGTCATGAACATCTGATGTTAGTATGTGAATATGTGACTAAATCACGTTTTCGTCGATTTCTTCACAGCGTATCCGTCAGTTCCATAGTCTTCTCCTCCGCTTACAGCCTAAACCCAGTTTACATTTTTATTATTCCCGCCTTTTACTTTGTCATTCCACCGGTTGGATAGAATTTTTCCTGCGTAGTCCTGGGGTCCGCCATATGTTGGAAAGTTTGGGGAGAAGTGATTGTAGTTGTAGGAACTAGGAAGTTCTGAGATTGATTTTTATCAAAGTTTGTGTTATGCTTACCACGTGTGGGAACTTGCGGTATGTAACTGGATGGAACTCCGAACTTCTGGGATGGCATTCCACTGAAGGAAGATGGTGTAAAACTGCCCATTAGATCGTTCGAGGCTCGATTTCCTAAGAGGCAAGTTTTATTGAAACCCATAAACTATTACCGTAGTAATTAGGAAACATGGAAGGCTTGTAGTTTTTGTTTCTAAGGGCAGAGGTGCTGCCAAAGTAGCCAAAATTGCGGTTGTTGCTGCTTAGGAGACCAGAAGGATAAGAGTTTCCTGAATTAGACGTTTGGTTTAAAGAACGTTCTAGATTGTGCCATTTCTAGTATATCAGTACACACCTCGATAAATTGAGGGCCGACCCGGATCGAGATAAATTTGAAGGCGGGCCAGGTTTAGAGAAACATCTTTTCATTCTCAGTTCAGCTTTAAATATGTCATTTTATCAAAATACAGTTTACAATTGTTGCTAGACAGATCAACCGTCAAGGAGATGCATTTGTCAGTAGTACTCATTACTGCACACGGTGGGACAATGTGAAACTTGCGGAGCTACCATGCCAGACAACCAGAGTTTTCTGCGTCTTTTCAGGCGGGAACATTGGAAACTTGAAAGAAGCGACAAAACGTGGATGATCATATGACAGGGACGATAGCATTTACACCGTACACGTAGTGAACTTAAAGGGACCCTTATGAATAGTCAAGCGGCCTTTTAATGGTTACTTCACTAAAATATTTCCTCTGCGTGTCTCATATTTACATACTGTTTTGCCATTTCAGTAAACAGCGGGCTTACAGGAATTTTATAGATCAGTAGATCAAAAAACCCAAATGACCGCTTGACGAAAAAAAATTCTCGACTAAGATTGAAATTGGACGTAAGGTGTAAATGAGTTTTTTTTGTTATTGTAGTTTTACACACCTGAACTGTAGCCATAAGCATTTCCGCCAGAGTAAGAGTTGCTGCCTGTGTAAGATGGGTAGTTCATGTTTCTGGATTTTAACTTCTACTTTCAAACAATGAAAAAGAAACCTTGAAAATCCTTGTCGTCGATTGCTTCCATATCCTGTTTTATAGTTCATCTTGTTAAATGGGGATGAAGAAAACCTGAACCATTAAATTAACCAAAATAAAAATTGTTACCCAAGTCCGGAACCTCCAGCATTGAGGTTTCGTCTTCTGAAAGTTAGCCGATTTCGATAAGGGCTTGCTGACGGTTCAACTTCAGCACTACTGATTTCCTCAGGAAACACTTTAAAAGTTAACAATAAATACCAAATTAGGCCTTACCGTCTTCCTTTTCGATTAAATGTTCATAGGGAGAAACAATGGAGTTTGTAAGGTCAGTGGAAGGTAGGTAGCCACGGATTACAGAGATTAAAAGACTCAGCAGAGTGATGTGAGGACCCAGCATTGTCTAGCTCGACGCGTGTCGCGCTGTTTGTCGGGATGAACCGCGTTCGCCAAGATTATATAGACCGAATTTGACATCTGACAGCCAACAAAGAGCAGGCGGGCCAGCTTGTCCTCCTCACACCTGATCGGGCTGATCAGCATCATTCGCGAAGATGACAAAGGGAAGATGAGATAGAAGATTTTAGGGGATTCAAGGCTACTTATAGATAACTTAGAAAAAAAGTTATTTTTTATGTTTGAAAAGCAGCGTCTCAATAAGTTGTAGCCGATCCGGGGAACTTTGTAATTTTCACATATGAGGAAATCTTAACTTAAAATTATTGTTAGATAGTTATTACAAACATCATAATTCTAGGCAAACAAAAGACGTTCATTTGTGCAAACTAAATTTCTCAGGTGCTAATCTAAGGTAAAAAAGGTGCAGGTTGTAGATTCAAACAGTTCAAAACTTTAATTACTCGGATTATTCATAGCTTTCTATAGAAAATAAAATCTTACCAAGATTTGAACTTAGTTTCAGCAAAACTTGAAAAAAAACTTAATTTTTGATTGGCAAAATTAAATTTTAAAAAATTCATAAATTATAAGCATTTCACGCTTAATTTCAATACATAAGGGATAAATTAAGTTTCAGGGCTAAATTTTGGTTGCCAATTTTATAGACAATATGATAAACATAATGAAACTGATCACCTTTTAGTCTTTAATAGTGAAATTGTCATAGACTGCAAATTGGCCAACTTTTCTGTTTTGATGAACCACAGATCGCTCAGTTTCTGTGATTTCCGAAAGCAGTAAACATAGTAATTTGTTAAATTGTTGTTATTTATCGTTTTCCGCTTAGAACGTATATGGATCTTTTGGGGCAAACTAAAGTACCTTTGTCGTAAAATCGATTTTGTCATGAAAATCATTGAAATGTCTTTGTAGGTCAAATAAATGTTTTTGACAACGTTTGATCATAGGGTGCTCGGTCATTAGAGAATTCGTTTATTAAGTTTTTGGGCAACACAAAACCATTATAAGGTAAAAATAGTAGCAGGGCAATATTTGAAGAAGTAAAAACCTGGGTAAAGATTTATTTATTTTTATTTTCAGTAGAATGGGAAAGAATGAAAATACAAAAGTCAGTTTTCAAACCATTTTTATGAAATAATATAGAATAATTTATCCCAAGATTTATTTTCTTAACATAATTTCGACACCTGTAACTTACATTGCATAATAAATATTCTTTATATAATCAATAAAAACCACTTGTTAAAGTGCAGAATCACACAACGGCAAAATTGTAACCGTTGATGTAGTTTGTGGTATTTTTTCTTCAGGATCCATTGTGAAATCTGCAGGTTGGTCAGAAAATGTTGGGAAAGCAGCGATGTTTGCCTAAATAAATTACAGTTTTGAAACCAATATTACTTACAATAAAGAGACCCGCAGCGATAGTGAGAAACACGTGCATCCATTGCGTTGTATTTGTTTCATCCTGAACAAAAATGGAGACAAGGGCCGGAGCTACAAACAAGGCAACACATTTCATCCACTGAATTGTACCAATCACAATGTGAGCGTATTGTCTAAATGTTGTTTTCAAACTGAGATTTTTGGATGTACCTTGAGACGTGAGTAGCACATTTGTAGAATCCAGCACAGTTCATGCAAGAGAACATGTTGATGCAAGTGAAGGAGAACACTGCAATCCAAGCAGTAGTAGGAGAGGCAAAACTGAAAACGTCGTTTTCGATTTCAGTAATTACCGTTTAAAATTGGGTGTCAACTATTTTTAACATTCAATTATATAAAATCAGGCAGAAGTGTGTCAAAGTGTTTTAGACCAAGGATGATCAAACTGAAGCTTGCCTTTTTCGGACCCTAATGGAAGACTGACACATTTTTAATGTATATGGCAAAACTAACAAGTGGTTGAAAACTGCCAAGAAAAGCAATATACAACGAGTTTTCAGGGATACTATTGCAATCTCAGGTTTTTTGAACTGCGGGGTATAGAGGTCTTTGCCGGCTCGGGCTGCTTTGCGGTTTTAGAAATTTGGGTAGGTGAGCGGTATTTTTTTGTATGCTAATTGAAGAAAAATAAATGTAGACACTTTGCACTGAAAAAGAATAAAACTGGCTTGCCGGAACTGTTTCCAACAACACTCGACCGGACCGGCCCAATGCTATGGTGTCCGTCCATTTATTTGTTTGCCACCAAATGAAGTAAATAAAATGATAATAAATCAAGTTTAAAAAAACCATTATATTATTTTCCACGTTATTGTATTTTAAAAATAGTTTTCCATAGGCGGAGCATAACCCTCTATGTTTATATTCTCGTAAACTTGCCAGTGCTACGAATCTTTGGTTTTTCCCAGCCCGTTATGGAACTATTAATGTTTGTAGGGTTCCGGATCCAATATTTTTTTTTCAAGAACTTTGATAAAACTCTTTAAACTCACCCCATAAGAAGGAAGAAAGCTCCAACGACACCCATGGCGAAAAAGTTAAAAACATGAATCTTCACTAACTCGTTTACAGACCTAAAAAAATGTATAACAAAAGCTGTACTACAAACTACTTACTTCAACTTATCACTGATTATGGCCACTACCATTTTCACAGGCAATTGTGCGAATGTAATAATGGCGACCAATGTTCCTGTTGTACCAATTTCATAGCCCAGTGATTTATGGAAATAAATCGGAGCGTATGTAGATATCAGAAGAAACCCGGATAGTTCAATAAAGGCGCTGAACCAAACACATAAAATTGCTGGGTTCGTGAGCATCTCCTATAAAAATTTCTTAAAAGTAGCGATAAAAATGAAAACCTTATATGGCACTGTTTTTACTCCTTCCTTGTGCTGACGACTTTTGTCCTTTTGAATTTTAGCTAATTCTCTGACAGAAACTCTTCTGGTGCATCTGGGATCATCTGTGTACAAGAGAGACCACATAGCGAAAACGAGGACTCCTATTATGGCATGGAGGTAAAATGCACTTCGCCATCCAAATGAGGATTCACAGAGCTAAAACAACTATGTTACGTCAGATAAAATTTGGATGAATTCCTTGATTAATTTAGTTGAGTTTCCCAAATGGCAAGAGAATATGAATAAGACATACTCAATCTCGGCCGTATCCCTAACTACAAAAACCTCTAACAGGTTAATGAAACAATGTGTTTTCAAACAATGCAAATCGATAGAGAAGTGTTCTTTTCCTGATTTGTCTATAGTATGTGGGCTAAAACGGTGTAGAGAAAACGGTGTGAAGTCAAAGAGTGTTTACACGCATTTCCCATGCATAGGTTTATGGACTTTATCGTCGTAAATTTCGATTTTTTTAATGTCCTCGCCTAAAAATATGCAGAATATTTACATTGTAGAGCCGCGAGTATCGCACCCGTACCAGATCGGACGAAATGGAAATTGTAGTCCTGCCGATTACAAAAATAATTCACCATGAGCCCATACCATTCGAAAAGAGATCTCTGACAATTAGTTTCAGTAAAGTTTGCTTGAGGATAGGAACTTCAACAGTTTTGAAGCCCAAATTTCTTTTCCCATGAAATCTATGCTTTTTCAAATAGTGAAAAAGGCAATTTTTCTCTCCATTATATTCAAAATGTTAAAAATCAACTGTCTTAAATATAGATCAGAGTTGTTTTACGACGGCAAGCTTTGAAAATTTGGTTCAGTTGAAAGAACCTGGCTATTTTTTTACAACAGAACAATAAGGTAATGCTTGATTTTTCGGAGTTTGTATTTTAGTGGCTAACAGTGTATTAGTTCCTTACCGCTCCACTGATCCCATTTGTAAAACTGGTCGATATCGGTGAAAATGACGTCAGAATCCCGATGAATATAGCAGTTTCACTTAAAGGTGCCCATCTCACACAAACTAATCCAATCGCTGAGAAATCAGCGCCGTATGCAACACCCTGCAAAATCTTCTAAACTTCTGAAGTCTGCAGAACCACTTGCAAAAATCGTAGAAATATAAGATATGGAAGACCACGATCAGCGGCAAAAGGAATGAGAACAGTAGCGGCAGACGATAATATGCCAGCTATCAAAAAGGGATACCTGAAAAGTGAAATTGACTTTTTGTCTGAATCTTGCCTTGCTCCAAATTTGGTGTATAAATAGTTGAAGGGCATTGTGGAGAGAAAAGTACCCACTCCAACAGCCCAGATTATGTAGGATTTTTCAATTGGAGTGTAACTGTAGCGACTTATTGTCTAAATTAAAACTGGGAAATGTGATTTGACCTCTCCGAAATCTATCAGTATGGTTTTGCATTCATTTTCTACCCCTTGGTTAGAAAAAGTTGCTCGTATTGAGGAACACTTTTCCGTATTCAATTGGCATTTCGCGGTTGCTTACATGTGTATCCTGCGTGAGACAACATTTGAAAGGCCAAAGCAAAGAACGCTCATCCAGTGCTTTTCATGTCCTATCGTCGGGAATCATAAATCATACTGCCGTTTTCTTTTTTCTCGAGCGTTTATATACTTCCGGAAAATGATCGCCAGCGAATGGCGCAATCACTTTGCGGAAGTTCAGAAACTCGAATGTTTTTTGAGTGGTGTGTTCAAAAGATCATTGACAAGTTATCAAGACTTTTCCTAGAAATAAAAAAAATTGAATAAGTTGTTTTAAAAAAATTTAGTTTGTAATCTGATGCATTCTAAACTTTTAGATTAGCTCCTACTGTACCCATTGGATTTTTATACACTATTAAAAAAATCTATTATGTTTGGGTCCAGCCACGACCGCACATCAGAAATAGTGCTGAAATATTAGGCCCGCCTTTTTATTTATTGATATTTATTCTAGGCCCCGAAGCGTTTGCGTTAATAGGTCTCGAAGCGCCAGAAAAAATGCAGTAACTCAAATGTGTTGATAGACTACACCAGAATATAAGATGGCAATTGAAGATGCTTACTAATCATGTTGCAAAAACGTTAGTAAAATCATTGTATTGACTGTTTTAAAACATTTTTTTGTTTGGAATCCGAGATCTGGGAGCCTGATCAGCGATAGGGGACAGTAGCCTTGTTTAAATATTTTTTTTATTTCACTTTTTTTACAACTTTTATCGTTTTTTTCATATTCTATTTTAAATGAAAGTCGCTACCTGATTTCCTTCTTTAGTTGCCGACAAATCGTGTTCCATGCAAATAAAAGTGAAATTGATAATGTTGTAATTGCAGCAAATACTCGTCAAACAAAGAAATGTAACGGCCACGATAACTACCCGGTAACGATCCTTGAAAAAAGCAAGTGACGTCATGCTGAAAGTTGTGATGTACTGAATCTGAGGTTTTGGCAACGCGGAAGCATACAGAAGAACTGGCTTATCAACAATCGTTTGCAAACAAGTTTATTCGATAACCGTAGGGAAACTGTAAACACATCAGACCAAAATACCTGGGAATCTCTGAATGCGCTTTACTTCCATATTAAAGATGAAGGGGAACTAGTCTTTTGAAGTTTGGAAAAAAATAGATAATATTATACCAGTTATACATATTGAAGAAGAGAAAACGAAAGTTTTATTTGTTTGTTAAGAACAACATCAATGTAATGTTTACGAAAAACTAATACAGCAGTGGACTGTCTGATGAACGAAATCGTTCTTAGGATACGCAGGTGATTAATCAATATGAATCTCGGAACCTGTCGAAGAGAACAGGAACGACGGATGGCATAGAAGAACGATTGTCGATTTTTATGCTGAAATAAATTCATTTTTGATCAACAATTCGTTTTCTACCCCCTTTTAAAACGAAACAAACTATTTCTTTTAATTGTATCTATTTTGAAAACTCCATTTTGTCAGTCAGCAATCTGTTGATGTTTTCATCAATTATTTGCATAGATAATGGCGGAATGACACTCGAACAACAACAGAAAACATGTTGATCATTGGCGTATTCGAGTTCAGAAAATTGCGAAAAGTGAGCTCTCCTCAGAATTTAATAACCAGCTTTTTTAAAACCGGTGTTAATTGAGGACACCTTTAAAAGCGTATTTTTCCAAAAATTAATTAAATCAAAAAACACCCTTTGTTTTAAATTAAAATTTAATTAAAACCATATTGATAAAGTGTCACATAATGATTTTTACACCAATCTTATATTTTTATTTAAGCCCTTAATTTTATATAAAAACATTCACAAACTAAATGAACTTTTATTTTTACTGCTTTCATTATTCAATATGTTGTGTCGTCGGCCCTGCTTTAAAGTGCATTGTGGCGTGGGGTGGATCAGACTAAGCACGTCTTTGCTCTTGGAAGGAGTAAAAAGTGGCAGGACGTTCACTCCGCGCAGCTTTGCACCTGAATTTTGTTTTTTGAGATTTTGAAAACCAACAAACATTATTGATTGTGGTTGAAGGGACCGTCAGTGACCGTTTTTGTATTTATCTTATATTCCAAAAAATCGATAACAGTTTAGAGTTTAACTGCATCGTTTTTTTAGAATTCTCCATTGAACGGCTATTTTCGGTCATTTCAGGCCGTCAAATCCATCGGTTTATTGACTTATTGATCGTCATTTTCGAAATTTCAATGTTCTCGCCTGAAAAGACGCAGAAAACTCTGGTTGTCTGATATGGTAGAGTTTCGTACCCGTACGAGATCGGCGGCCGCGGCTAGGAGTCCAGACGCAAACAGTAATTAACAACAAAAGCAAACGCAATTTTGACGGTTCCTTTAAATAGACATGAAATAGCTTAATGGATCGTTTTGCTAAGAGTTACAAGAATTACAAGATTCATTAAAGTAAAAGTGTGAACTTGGGCAAATCCCTATTTTTGATAGTTGTCTGGAAAGCAGAACAACTTGGTTACTGAAAATTCTGTGTCCATTTCGGCTTTTTTCGACTAATTACCCTTTTCAACTTTTCTAAATTAACCAATTATTCAAATTGTATATTATTTATATTAGATGTTTCTATTCATTTTTTACAAGGTCAAATTAAGATCAAACCAGAAACTCGAATTGCACCTGTAGTCAGTGATTTTCCCGCACCCTTCAATGAAAAAGTGAATTGCCCTCTGCCTCGAGCGGTCGAATGTGAGAATTTCCCACTGACTCACTCCTTCCAAGAAATATGCGATTAATCCACAAGGGAAGAAATTTTGATTTTTCATTTTAGATTACCGACCCATTTCATCAATTATAGTTTGCCCCAATTGTTCGTAGTGCCGGCCTCCAAGTCGTAGCTATAAACGTTATTACCACGTCTGAAGGACTTGGCCACATTTCTTTAAACTTTTTGACAAACTATTTGTGAATGATTTTTAATGCTATCAATGAGAAATAATCGCACTTCTTAAGCTGTACAGATTAAGCTTCAATCTTTGGATGGGCTGGATTTGTAAATGGGTAGTTTTTCATGACGACATTCCGGCTTATCCTTTAGGAGAAGTTATTTAGATTTGGGTTTACACTGATAGATAGAAAAGTACTGAAAACCAACTTAAACTTAAAAACAAACTTGAGACAGGCTTAGCATCTTGTTTTGGAAAGTACTCCTAAAATTAAGTTTCCCAAATCACCTGTCAAACTTTGCACTGAAACTTAATTTGGGGTTTGGAGTGTGTTCCTGAAGGCGTCAAAGAATTTCCATGTTTTCACGAAGCGATTCCCCGATTCATGCTTGGAACCCATTATATTCGCGAACAGTGTAACAATCGATTAGAAATATTAATTCCTGACGGATAGCCTTCTTTTGAGACGGCTTCCCTTTGTCTCCAGATGCTCCTCTTAAATGAAAGTTATCTTATGAGTAGAATAGAGTTAGACAACTAGATCAGAGGTCATCCATGTTTTGTCCGATGCTCTTGGAATTGGTTGCTCCTCTTCTTATTCATGCTCTTTTCTAGTCCTTGCAGGGCGATCGATGCGTCGTCGGCAGCCAAGCGCAACACCTGCACTCATTCCGGCAACATTTTGCAATTTATACCTTTCACCACAAATGACGTCACAGGGGGAAGCAAAAATCTCCTTTCGCTCAACCGGCGCGTCCGTTTTCAAAACAAAGTTTCGCGATTACTATGCAGAGACACAATTTTCGGTCTGCGACTTCAGAACACGCCCCTTGCGGAACTCACTTTGCAGCGCTTCCGTATTGGTTTTTCACACGAAGAACGTCTACTTTTTCTCCTTTTCAGCCACAAAATGACAAATATGTACCCCTTCTTGTTCTAAGAGTACAGAGAGTTCAAAAAGTCTGCCACTCAACTCCCCCTTGCACTTTAGTAAAAGGCACAATTCAGGGACATTCTCCGTTAAGCCGGGACTGCCCCTGTCTGGACGTCTGCCAGAGACGATATTTCGGTTTTCCGGCTTCTTAGGTCAGAGCTGTGCTTGCGTGGCCTGCAAACACTGCCATTCGCATGCCAAAGGCCTCGTGTGAAAGTCTAACGGCAATGCACAGCCACAAGTCAGGTGCACTTAGCCAACCAACACATAAAGACCAACGCATCCAACCTTCCTTTTTCTCTCTCTCTCCCCGCTCCTTTCTCGTTCTCTATGCGATTTAATTGGCTTGTAGGCTTGCCACCAAAAAAAAAGTTATTGCAACCGCGCCAGGCGCCAGGTTGGTAACCTCCCCTATTCTTTTCCGGTCGAGGTGGGCGAAATTATAATGTGGAAAAACAGCGACAACCATACCGAACATTGTGATCCCGGACGCGGCAGGGGGTTTGCTTGAAAAATCTATCGATAGGCGCAGCGCAAAGATCAGAACGATCGGTGTGCGTCGATAAAAACACAGCTGCCGCCGCTGCTCCATCCGATGACTGTTTCACCGCCGCAAAAACCGCAAAAGACCTTTCCCCTTCTTTGCCTAATTGACGCCACTTATCTCTAAGAAATATACCCATCGATGGCTGGAAAGCCCTAATCTTTGCCCATGCGCCACCCTCATGGCCCCTTCCATTTTCGCAGCTGCCTTCCTCCACCCTGATGGCGTAACGACATTGCAATACACCGCCAAACGGCATCCCATACTTTTTCTGCTGTCCGATAATCGTCCACCACGATCACCGCAACATCTACTATGTTGACATTGAAACGGTTTTATTTGCTCTGCTCTTATTTGTTCCTCCTCCATCTACTCGATCAAACTAATTGGATTTCTGCATTATTCAAAGCTTGCGTAGGTCAAATGGACGGGAAATTACTATTTCCGGTTTCTGGAAACGGCGCCGGAAACACTTAGATCGGGACACGTCTTCGATGATCAGGAACACCCTCCCCCGGCGGTCATAAAGCGGCTGTTTTGAGGGTGCGCTTTTACATTATTTTTTATTTGGTTGTTTCTGTCTTTGTCGGAAAAGAGGCGATCTCTCGAATTGCGATGCCTTCCGCAGTGTCTCATCCAGAATATGGCCGAGGGCGGGAAACCAAACAAAAAACATCCATTTTGGACAATTTGAATCCTCCCGACGTTTGCAACTATTTTCCTCTTGGTTTTTGATCAGTTGTATTTATTTCAGTCAATTGGCAAATTACCTAGATTCACCTGCGCCAGTGTATTTTGTTTAGGCCACCTTCTGCTACAAAAAATTGTTTTATTGGGGGCACCCCGTGAGGCTAAACAAGACCAGAAGTTCGAATTCCACAACCCGACGCGGCTAGAGCAAAGTGCTCTCGGCGACTTCGCTTCGTCAATTTGCGCAGTTTTGGCCTAATAGCCGCGGGCGAAACTTTTTCGCACTTCTAGCATCACACGCGCTCTTCTGACACCGAGGCCCAAAGTTCGTGCAATTCTTGAAATTCATGTCCTCACAGCCAGTGACGTAATGCGCAGCCGTCCTCATTAATTTGGCATCGATCGCAGTTGCAGGCGATGATGGCACGTGCGCATGATGAACGAAAGATCATCCAGAACCATATGGTGGGAATCCCTAGGACTCGATAAATTATATCAACCACCCGGATAGGCGACTAAAGTTGTGATTGTGGCTCATTTTCCGCTTCACGCCTTAGTAACCTCAATTTATCTTGTTTCAATTACTTCCGACCACTCACGTTGACACGTTTTTGACCTGTTTCAGTTTTAGAAATCCAGTTTTTATGCCTTTTTTCAAATGTCTCACTACGTAATCTTCCTTTCCTAAATGACGCCAATGTCTCAATTCTTCAAATAAGTTTTTTCCAGCCGCTTCGTATGCCTGATACATGCAAAATAGAAATTTTCCAAGAAAACTGCGCTAATGATCCGTGTGGGAAAGATCTCTATCTTGGTCCACCCACATTCCCTCTACTTTTAATGCTATTGCAAATATCTTCTCATCTCTAAAATCCTGTTAGATACTTGGTTTAACCTGTTTAAACAAAAAATCCAGAATTATGACAAGAAAAGACTTTTTGAACTTTTTTTTAAAGAAATGAGTTTTTCCCAACAAAATAGCCTTTCTTGCTTTATTACCTACTTTGCCGCACTTTTGGAGACCGATTCCCTAAAATATGACAAATAATGAATTTCGATGTCATCATTGACGTGGCATTCCCATTTAGAGACGGCCACTTAGAGGAGTCATTGTTCCTATAATGATCCGTTGTAATGGCGCTTTCCGATCTAAACGAGCACTTCAGCACCATCCAGAATTCAATTTTTGTATAGCCTATCTACTTCCTTTTTTCTTTAAGCCCCCAAACCTAAGAGTAAACACCTTTTTCACTTATTTGTCCGTTTGCAAAAGCGTAACACTACTTTTTGCGATTGCGCACTGGTTTTTAGGCGCACAGCTGACCGCCGGCTGCATAGCCCTCCCCGTTTGTCGCTATCGATGTTTCTTCATATGTGCCCTTGCACTATTTAGTACCCCTTTCCCCTAGGAAACAAGATTTTCCGATTTTTGTCAGTTTTCCCAATTGACTCTTAAAAAACTAGAGTATCCGATTGTTTTAAGTGTTCCCTTGCAGCTTAGACTTTTTTCTTTCCGAGCGTTTTCACGGAGGCACACCTGGTTTCAGCCAAAGCAAACACTCCCGGAAGCCTCTTTTTCCGTTTCTTAACGGGACCTGAAAACGCCAAAAACCATTTCAATCGCCTCATTATTGCCTTTTTTTATTTGTTTATCTTCTGCATTTTGTGAAAGCAAAGGCTGCAAAATCCAAATGTCAAACCTCGCTTCGGATTTGGTTTTTGTGGGGGTTGCCTGGGAGTCCAAGCCGTAACCACCGCTGAACAACGTATACACGTGGCCCCGCTGTTTGCATTCAACGCGGGCAGGTGTTTTCTGCTTCAATTAGGAGCCCCCCTCTCTGACCAGAGAACCCTCAGAGGAGAACGCCTGCGGTGCACTTGCGAACTCCCGCGGGGCTCGTCGCAGTGTTGAAATATTAAGCTCCACCGCCCCTTGCTTCGTATTTGTTTACTCACACTGTGGTTGCTGTATCACTTCTGTACAGTCAATATATTCATCAAATAGCTCCCATATGTGTGGGCAGCTAGCGACAAATCGACATTTTCTCGCTAAAAGAATGTCGTTTGCGAGTCGACTTTCTTCCAATGACATTATACAATCGCGTGAAACATTGCTTTTTGCAGCAATTTGTGGGTACAATTACTGGTTTTATGCTAATATCGCGTTCCCACCCACAAGGAATCATCTTGTTTTCCAGCTGCAACCGTGGGTTTGCAGAAATATCATCATATTTCGTGTATTTTTCTGAACCGCTATTTTGGGGTTTCATAGACCACGTTTAGACAGGGAGGCCCGTATTTCAATCACTACATTGCTTTTTTCGCCTTCGCTTTCCCTCAGAAAACGCTTGTTTAGGACAATTTCAGGTTTAGATCCATTGTTTTTAAACTTTTGGATAAGTAAACACAATTTACATAAATTAGGAAGCATACCAAACGTTTTTCAACAACAAAAAAATGGAATAAAGTTGAGCGGGGCAGATTTCCTTGCCGAAGCTTGATTACTTCAGTTGCAAATTCTCATTTGGACCCTCATAGTTTGATGTTTTCCCCAACTTTATTCTTTAATCTCACTTCAAGGGACCACGGGTGGATCAGATCTAGGTGAATGGCCCGCGAGAACATTTAGCACCACACAAACATCGAGGGTTCAGATCCGCCTAGGGCCAATTTTTTTGCTTAATTTATCATTAAAAAACGTAAAGTGATAATAGTGTAATTTATCCCTTAGAATATATTAAGATGTTTATTGTGCGCACTAAAATTTTATTTGGGACCCGAACCCTCGATGTTTGTCTGGTAAGCCGCTCGGCCGCCTTCAAGCTCAAAGCTCAAGGGTGGTCCATGGAGGATTTGGACTGGGCGGCCCGAACCCTCCCTAAGCCACTATTCAGCGAATTAACAGAAGTCCCTTATAGCTTGATCTTTTCCCAAGATGTGCTCATAAGTCTCAGTTCAAGAGAAAAGAGTGGTTCAGATTTGGGTGGCCAGCCGAAAAGTACCTCCTTACAACACACACCTCAAGGGTTCGGAACCTCCGGGGCAAACTTTTATTTAAACAATGATATGTTTCTTTCATTGGATATATGTTTAAAGTGATTGCTCTCTAAAAGAAATTCTTTGGGGTTCATCCAAAACCTCGATGTTTGGTAGGCCCATGGAGGGCCCGGATCGGGCCAGCCCAGACCCTCCGTAAGCCAGTATTAAGCAGTCTGCTTGATCCTTGCATAATTTAAACAACACATTCTCTCTTTATAATCCGCCCGAAGTCCACTCGTTTTTCCCAGTGCTCTGTCCGAAATCGAACTTTGCCCTTTGTTTGGCCCTCTGCCAACAAAAATAGTTGCAATCCTTCCTATTCGTCATATACCTTGCTCATTGTGTTTTGCAAGACGATTGTTGTTTTCTGAAGCACGTGCCGACGTACGGGATGATGTTTTCGTGACGCATGTGGCTGCATCGCGAGGAACGGAAGTGCAACCAGTCGGTCAACGGTGCGGCACTTGTGAGTCGCACAAGGCCAAATTTTCCTAAAAATAAACTACCGTCTACTTTCTTAGTTTCTTCCCAGTCTGGTGAAATCCTGTTTAGAACAGGTCAATGGTTGATTCTATTGTCGTCTATTAGTTGGCATGTACTATTCGTTTAGTAGAACAGCCAAACAAACTTTTTTATTCACATAAACAAAAGATTTAAATTTTTGCGGTTTGTAAGTCAAACTTTTAGGATTTGGGGGTAACTCAAACTCTTGTTTTTTTTAAAAATTAAGGTTGGTTCTAAAAGTGTTTTGTTTTAAAAGCGTGATTTACAACGTTCTCAGACTTTCAAAGTTTTTGGTTTGTTTTTGGAACGCCCTACAGTAAAATGAAGTTTTGCTTTGAATCTTCAACGAAATTTTGAAAAAACGAGTTTTTGAGTTTGAAACTCCATTAATCAGGCGTGGGAGTCACAACTGATGATACTTCGTTGAATTGTTTTTGTTCTTGAGCCCTTTTTTCGTGTCCTTGATTAGTCTCAGACGAAAGACACAATTGTAGCGCTGGCATTGTCGCCTGTTGGTCTGAGTGGTCGTGATTTGACAAGCGTTCTCGCCCGCGCGCGAGGGCAAAGGACTGCTCTCACGCTCTCCGGTTTCCCCTCGGCATGAGCCGTGATTACACCGCGAGCGCGTGTGCCAAATGTTTCTCTTAAATCATTTATCCTACGTTTTTCCTCCCCATTCATCACCGAAACAAAAGATGATAGTTTATCACACATCACATTCCGCGACAGAAGAGTCTTTGACCGAAAGCGTCAAGGACGACAGGGGCGGTTGACTACAGAATCCAGCTCTCGCTATTTCGTTGATTAAGAAACCACGCAATCTTTTGTCACCAGGCCGTTTCTCCCTGTTTATTGGTTCATGTGAATAGCAACAATAAATATCACGACCAATGTGGTGGGAATGGAAACTGACCACGTTCTCCAGAAATTAACCTACAAAACGTTTTTGTTGTCTCCCACGCAGACTTTCCCCACTAAATTACTTCAATGAATTCATTTAGTTTGTTTTTTCAAAGAGCACAGTCGCACTTTTCGATTCAAAGGGGCTGTTTGGCGGTCTTCACTCTGTTTACGATCACCTGAAGAACTTTTGTTTTCCGCGGTGCCCTCTGTCCCCTACAGTCGGCAACAATAAACAACTGGAGTGGACCGCAATGCGACTTTTTTGACGACCCGCTTGCCTCAAGGCTATTATCTTCCGTGTTTCGCCTGGGCAGCCAGCAACTACCACTCTTATCAAGTGTGCCCTTTCTCTTTCTGCCATGTCGCAGTATCTGCCTTCTTTTTAACCAACTTTTCCTACAAAGTTCACTATTTACTTGTATTTGTATATATTTCTATAGATAGATTCACTAATAAGCGTGGTATTTACATTGTACTCAATTGTTATTGCGTAAATACGTTCGTGGAAAAGATTCTATCGCACCAGTTTCCCACCTGTTCGTTCTGATTCATACAAACAGGGAAGATTGAATCTGAATTATCAATGTTCGCTTTTTTGTTGACATTCTACTCCAAACTGCGAGCAAATGTTTGTTTGTTTGTATGTTTTACTTTGTGATTCCTCCTTCTTCCCCCAGAATCCATCGACTCTTCCAGCAGTACGTGCGGACGGGTCGATCCTTGTCGGGAATCGTATTCTCTGTCGGGGCCTGGAATTGCCTCCATCGGTTCCTTTTCGCCGCCCCAATTCTCACGGGCACATAATACTCTGCCCTTTGCCTGCCACCGCCCTTTCCCAGACGTTTTTTTCCGGATCAAAGTTTTGTTTGAAAAAGAAGCGCTAACGTCACGTGCGTCCCTTCGTGTTCATATATTGATATGTTACAACGGACGCGCCTGTGTCGCGGGTTTCATGGCCGTCGCATCCAACCGGGGCCACAAAACGCAACATCACAGAAACGGTCACCGGAAACCCATTGAAATAAAGATAAACAAACCCTGTAAACTATTTTCTAACGCACGCCCTTTTCTGATTGTCCCGAGGAGTGTGCAGCCTCTTGGCGGCGTGTCTAAAGCCGTCCACTCAAGGACCGAGGAACCTTGCGTGTTTTATGCCTTTTCACACGGAAACACAATGCCTCCTAGTTTGACTTATGACCACAGCGGAGACCGACTGCCCACTGTCTAGGAACGGCTCATTGTAAGCAACATGCATTCAAAATCAGACATAGGCTATTTTACCAACGGCGCCGGTTGGAAATTCTTGATCGAAAAACGTCTGGCGCTTACCCAATGCCCGGGGGAATGACGGCCTGGCCACTATTTGGTAATTGCAACTACGCTGTTTGTCTGACGCCATCAAGTGAACATGTCAGAATTTTTAATAGATGCCGAAAACAGAAGGATGGGACCAAAAATGGCAAGCGCCCTTCATTGTTAGGCTGTCCGTCCCACGCAGTTTGCTGTTTATCCAGCTTTTCATGAAACGACATTGTCACTTTTTATAGTGGAGCAACTTGTTCAAGTTTGTATAGTACAACATTTAGTAATATTATATTTATTTAAGAGAAATTCACAACAAAATCATTTGTTTTTGCCTCAGACGACATATTCGCCCTTCCTTCTGCAGTTTTTATTTTCAACATTTAATCCTTTAATTCTTTATCTCATCCATTTTTAGTCATTGTTAAATTCATTTTCAACTGATTCTAAACTGCAAAACATTTGTTTGCGTTAACGCTGTGTAAAATTTCCCAGGAGTCAATTTACATCCGAATCACATATATAACTCATACGTGGTTTTTGTAAACATTGTGTGACTCGATGTTTCTTTTAGATAAGTGGATTTGCACTTTTTCCAACTTTGATTCATTTCAGAATGACAATTCAGTTGAACAAAACATTTTTTATACCTCGTGCCTCGTATTTCGCGTTTGTTTAGATGTCTTACATTAAAATTGCCGATTTCACAATCCTGAGATTCTCATTTAACGAGAACAGTAACCACATCTTGTGTTTAGTGGTATTTCAATGATGTAGATTTTGTGAAAGTGGGCCTGCAAATAGAAAAAGGCCAACTTTTGTCTAAAATCCTTTTTAAGGTGCGCGAAAAATAGAAAGAAAGAGGTTCTTGAATGTCCATTCGAGACCACAACATAAGACTTTGAAAGAAAAAAAATGTTGTAAACCTTGAATAAAATAACAAAGAAAAAAAGTCTCACATTTAAAAAGAACCTTAAGAAATATAAGACTGCAATACGTGTTTATCTGTTGTTTTGTTTACTTCATTGGATTCCGACAAACCCTTTGCTTTTTGCAAACATTTTAATATCATTGCCGTGTTTAAGTTCGTCTTCCAAGGTTTTGCTGAAGTCATAAAAATCACTTTAGGGGGTTAAATTCAACCTAACCTATATTTTTCTTATTGAACTTTTTGTTTTCATTGTCAATGTTAAAGTTTTTTCCATTAAAACCCTTAGGATATTGCAGTTTACTAGTTTTTTTAACAAAACAAAAACGCCAAGGCCAACAAATTAGAAGTCAGTAAGGAACTACTCTAAACTTTAACAGAAAATTATTATGAAAAAAACTATTCCCCAACTTTAAAAAATGGCTATGTGCGGCAGCTTTGAGAACATAAGTTTCCATTAGTCACATCATAACAATTGTTTCATTTCGTCTTTTTCTTAGTTCTTTTAAATCCGAATCATGAAAACGCGAAAAACAGAACTGGACACATCGTTTCATGAAAACAATTGAAAAGATGATTAAAAAATTTCTGCATGCACTTTATTTTTCAAACATATTTTCATGATGAATGTACGAAATTCATAAGGAACTTATAAATCCGATATTTGATTGAAAAAATATTAACATTGCTCTTTCCGAAGTTAAAATTAAAATTGTCATGTTTTGATTGCCAATTTGCCGCGTGAAAGGGTAGTTTTCTGCAAAACAGAAGTGTAGGGGTGTTGGAAGGTGTAATTCAACACTCCTAGGTGCACTAAACAAACATTAGGTCACGGTGTTTGCCAGAGAGAAAACCGCTGCTCATTGTTCCCTGCTGCCACCTGCAACCATTATTATTGCTTTTTTCTTCACTTTGTTAATTTGTAAACAAAATACTTTAAAAAAACTGTTAAATTTTCAGACGACAGCGGTGGCGGTCCCTGGTGGAGTCTGGTCAACGCCGGACGCGCCTCGGCGCTCGGTTTCCATGATGCACGACCCTCGTTACTTCATCCAGCAACAACAAAAGGTCAGAAACCAAAACAAAACCTCCCAAAAGGAAAAAAGATAACACTTTGTGGCCTTCTAATTATTAACATGTGAACAGGCAATGGTCCTGTTTCAAATTGAAAACATGACAGTGGCACACACATCGCCGTCAGAAATTTTGCGTCATTCGACGATCAGATGTTTCAGAAGGACAACAATTGCCTTCTCTTCATATAACGTTTGTGTTGCAGGGTTTCGAGTATCAACAAGATGCGGTCGGCAATTGCCCTCAATACAACGGCGGTTTTTATCCCCAGCAGCAGACCATGCAGCAGAATGGATCTTTCTACACAGTGAGTTTATTGACCTACAGTATTATCATGTTTTTCATGGACGCCTCTGTAGTTTGTAAGGCATTGGTCAAAATAACTTCTTATCTCTCATATGAAATCCCTGGAAGTTTAAATTTTTAATTCAGTAGTGTTTGGCGGGAAGTTTGGAAAACCTCGTTTGAATAAAATGCTCTTAGTGAACTCAATATGCAGAAAATCCGTTTTATAACATTATTCGTATATTTTATTTTAAAATCTTTGGTTTTTGCAATATCTGAATAATATAAATCCGCGTGCACGTTTACGCGACAAAAAAACAGAAACAAAAATTTAGAGCAGTGTTTATTTTAAATTTGCAAAATTGCAAAAAGGAAGAATTAGCGAAAATTGGATATAGTAGCTAAATAAGTTTTCCTTGAATAAATAGCAGGAAAACAAGATATCAAAACAAGATTTGCACGTAATGAGCTAGCTTTCCCTGCTGACTGCTGACATACTTTACGTTTCGTGAATAAATAAGCCAAATGAAAAATTTGCTTTCAATCTACATTTTTGAATGGAAAAATTAAGAAAATTTTTTTAAATGCTAGCCCCGATAGCGATAGGATGATAACAATTGCACCTTATTTTGATCCTTAAAATTTTCTAAACAATCTATTTTTAAATATTTGAAAATTCGATGTAAAAAAAACTTTAAAAATACCCTAAATCCATAGGATGATAAACATTACCATATTTTGTGAGCATAAAGATTCTTACGCAATCAAAATCATGTAAAAAATAAAATTTTTGATTTAAATTCAGAATTTCAACTTTTTTAAATTGAAGTCTACTGGCCCAACTAGCGATTTTTTAAAATTTGTGAAAGTTGTAATGTCTTCACCAGAAAAATTTCGCAAGTTCACCCATGCAGATAATAAATTATACGTTCAGAAAAAGCCAATTAACTTACCTTCATTCATCGGGTCAGAGATTATTCTACCCCGTGAGAATAACCCTGATTGCATTTTTCCCTCTCATTTCTCTTCAAAGCCTTCTGACACACGATTTGTAATTTTATGACAAACCTATTTGACGTCATTAAACTCAGCGAAATTGAAGGGACCATCATCCTCCTTTCCTAACCTTACGTTTTTCCGAGGGTATTTCAGGACTTTTTTTTAAACCGTTGCTTGGGGTGTTGGAGAAAATTATCTTAACAGAAATGAGCGAATTAGCATAACACTGATGGCTATTCGAAAAATGGCTTCATGGTCCCTTTTAGGATTTTTGAAATTGTTTTTCTAAGCAGCTGTGCCGTGTGTTTTTCTTTTGGATTTTGTAAATACGTATTATAAATTTCCAATTGCTATGTTCTAAGTAAAGTATAACCTTTGTTATTAGGTGTTACGTCATCATAAGATCTTTTAGCGTTTTTGCTTAAGCCGGCATTTTCTTAATGAAGCCATTCAACTCCATTGCAATATTTATTGCCACCTCGCGAGCCCACTCTCGTTTTCCTTTCCCTCGGCCCCTGGCGGAATTTCCCAGAACAAATCCCTCCATGTTTCTCCAATCTTTAGTCAAAACGACATGTGATTCGCAAAATACCGCTCGAATGTTTGCCGCACTAAAGTTGTTACGCCATGTTTCCAAGGCAACGAGTTTCAGGAGCCTCCGAGCTGCATGGACAGGGGTATTGATGAGCCACTGTACGAACCGAAAAGACGATTCTCGCCGCCTCATATCGACTCTCCTCCATTGGGGCATAGGGAAATGGTTGGTAGGGGAAGAGAGAATGGGAACCGATGACGGTTGTGGCTGTCGGACTGGGTAAACAGAGACCCGGGCAACTTGACAATTACAGCCTTACGACGGTGGAATGGTAATGGACCCTCCAAAATACTGCGAGCCCCCACTGCCCAACTTCAGCCACTACCACCCACAGCAACAAGATGCCTCCGCAAATGACAAGGTTTCAACCCCTTCTTTCTTCCAAGATTCCCGTTCAGTTTCGGAAAATTAGTGTTCATGCTAATTTCTACAACTACGCGAGCCCTTACGACGAAAGACCACGGGAAATGAGTCGAAGAGTAAGTTTTGCCAAAAAAGGAATTTTGAAATGAACAGACAAAATCGGTCCCTCGATTCAGTCATTCGCAGAAGACTTGTTATTATTCCCTGTGATGCACTATAGTTTTCATTGAAATTGTGCCTCAGGGCAAAGGCGTGCCATACCCGGTACTTTCGAGTACAAATGTGACAAACTTCAATAACACAAAAACAGACTCTATCAAAAAAATCACAGTGAGCTAAAATAAGAGATGATTTTTTTCAGCCGACGTTTGCACAACCTGCGAATGTTGAGCCAACTTGGAGGAAACAGTCGACTCAGAATTCACAGGCAAGAACAGAAAAAAAGAAAGAAAAAACTATTTTTAGATGCACACTCAGCCAGTACGCAAGTACTCCCATCCGGCTGAAGTCATGGTTTCCCCTCCATGCATCTATGATCAACCGGCTTCTTATCCCCAAGAACAGTGAGTAACTGAAAGGTTCAGAGGAATCACATAAGATGAATCAGCTGAAAAAGTGAAAAAACGAGAACAAACGCCATGAAACAATTCTGACTACAGACTGACTCAAGACTTTTTTGAACCACTGAAGATGCCGTATAGAGGAAATCTGAAATTACAGATTGATATATGAGTTTTTTTTGAAACGCCTCCTAAAAATCTTCCTGAAATCCAGACCCCTGTGCTTTGTTTACTTTCGATTTAACATGTTTTCCGCATCCCCCGGCTCGCGTAGGTAATTGTTGGCTGATGCCGTTGACACATCTACCTCGTCTCCAATTAGCCTCAAGCTGTTGCCTGAGTAACGTTGGAATAGAAGCCTCTAATTGGACGAAATCCCGTAATTGTGGTAGTAATTTGCATATCCGAGCGGCTACAAATAGCCAGTAATCTATAATCTCTGCGAATGAGAGCGCGCATATGGGCAAGGTACACAGATTCATTTGTCGGTTCAGAAGCCGAAAATGAGGCTTAACCATTTTAGAATGACAGACATCGTTTCATGATAGTTCATCTGAATGCAAAAAACTGTTTGTGTTTTGATCTTTTTAAGCAATCTCGAGCGAATGAAACATTTTGGGATCATTTGTAGTCCTATTGATGAATTTATGTGATGGTCCCGCAGAATGTGTGAGCAGCCGCAACACCGTGGGGGTACAAAGCGCGCTTTGATCGAAGCTACAATCTCCTTTCCCCCAACAACTTGCCGTTTTTGAGCTTCGCTGGGCAAACGGCTTCGTTTTTGGACATGCGGGGAAGTCCCTAGATGTTTTTCGAGCCGCTGCAGCAAAGAAAACGCGTCGCGGGTTGCCGAATAACACCTCGGAGTGCAACCATCGACTGCGCCCGCGGCCCTGGCTGACGCCGATCCCCGTCTGCCCACGTTCCATTCTCACAAATCATCCCGCAAACCAAGACAAGCCTCTTATTTCTCCCGAAGACCGAGACTTCCCCCTCGTTCTGGCGCCAGTCAGAATCAATTAACTTTGAATAAATTGCCCAGAATTTGTGTCATCTTGTTGCTGGATTTTTACAGCGCTCTGTCATCTGTTCGAGAGCGCTTCGGCTGTATAGGTGGCGCTGTTTGCGAATCGCATCCAGCGATGCAGCATTCAGCGCCAATATGGCTAGTCAAAGATAGCTTTTCTTTATATTCCAATTCAACGGCGTCTAGGGCCTCATTCTCTGAGATCAATGAAGTGTGATCAGAGGTAGCTCATATTAACGAACGGCCTATTTTCCCATGGACTGGCAAAATTGAGAGGGAAACAACATTCCATCGTTTGTCGTGTCGCAACACAATATTTCTGAATTACCGCTTTCTGATGCCTGAAATTGGTTTCCAATTCTTGAACTAAAATCAAAAATTAAATCAAAAATTGTTTAAAAAAGTGAAAATATGCATTCTTATAGACAAATGACCTAAGATTTTAAGATTTCCAGAAAAGTCAGTACTTCTAAAAATAGTACATATTGATTATAGATGCCCCTAATTTGAATTAGTGGGAGATTAAGTAAGAATTTCAAATAAAAGTCTTTGTTCTATGTCCTCCCACAATCTGTTTACGAAGCTGAAGCATCCATTGAAAGACACGTAAAAAGTGCATAATGATGTACTTTAGCCCAGTACCCCTAAACAACCCATTTGAGCATTGATTTCCCAGACAAGTCCTGGAACTATGCCCCTAGCCAATTAATAACCACCTCCGTTCGGATAGGCGGCGCATCTTCCTGTTTCCCAAAACCACCTGTTTTGAGGGAAATGGTAGAACACGACATGAGAGGGATGTATGGTATCATGCTTCATCATACCAGATGATAGGCTAAAGTGCGAATCTGTTCCCCCGAGCTTCTAATTGGCGGAAGTTTTTCTACCGTTCCCCTCCTGTTTAGCCCCACCTCCTCTCCTCCCCTTTCTGTCTCCACAAATGAGTGCGGCAGTCCCCCTATCCAGTCAGCTTTTATTCTTCGCGTTTCAGATGGCCAACGCCAGAAGGTAATACGTTTCTTGTAGATATACACACGCACAAACATTCGAAACTGTGACGGCCACAGATCGTCTGCACTGCCGTTTCCTGTGTAAACAGAACGTCGCATTCCCAAAGCCAAATGTCCCGCCAGTTCTCGCATGCGGCTTTTTTGACATCATTTTAACTAATTTTATTAGAAACAAGGGCTCTTAATCCAAAAATCACAAAAAAGAAGGTATCACTTGGATTGTTAAGATGGATCTGCACTTTTGAGAGATTTTCTCTTTAAAATACTCTTTGAGTGGCACTTTCGCAACATCTAATTGACCTCACTTTTCGCGAAGAACTACCAATAGGGTTTATAAATGGCCAGGTGACTTACTTTTCACAAAGCGCCGATCAATGCAAATTTCCGCAACTTCCGCGGCGGAATCCCTTCAGCATTCCCGCTCATAGCCGTTTTATGCCTTGTTTTCTCCTTCGAGTCGGCATCGCTCTTTGATCAGAAGCACACTGACCATGTGTCTTGAAACCATGTGAATCCGCTCAAATTGAACCTCCAGAGAGGCGCTGATTGCCAATCAGTCACTAGTTTTAACCGAGGAAAAAACGTTCCTGACAGCGAGAGGACTGGCCATCCATTTCAACCATTCCCCCGTTATCAGGCGCCCTTTTTATTGATTTTCAGTTGGTTTACATTGTGTCTCGGGCCAAAACAGGTCTACCGGCGCTCGATGAAAACGCGGCGCTCTACCGCTGCCCATTCTTTTTCAATTTAATAGTTACTGTCTTTTACACAGCGAACACGCGTTCCTTAAATAAACTTTAGTCTTTTAAAGCGTCAAAACAATTGTTTTTAACGATTTTAAAACAATTTATAAACCTTAGTTTGCCACTTTTCCTAAATTCTCTTGTTTTTTCGAGTAAATTGTAGGAAAATCGATTCCTTTTTTTATTTTTGGCGAGCAATGATCAAAAAACGAGCATGTTTCTGCATTTTTGAAGTGTTGTCGTTGTTTTGCACACTCCGCTGGTGGACCGCCTCTGTTGGCGGAGAACTCTGGCTCTTCCTGCCATTACGTGAATTTCTCTCTGAATCAGCTCCGAAGATTACCTTTTTCAATTATGAATCTTCACTTTTTCACTGATCACAAGATTGTTTTCAAACACTTTAAGTCCAATCTCGGTAATTATAAATTATGAAATTATGAAAATGCATCCATCGCCTTAGAATTATTATGAAACTAGTGATTTGAGCTAAATGTACCATTCACTTTCACCGGGTTTCCCCGTGTTTTCCAAAAGATATCACTTTTGTCAAAGACAGCGCTAACTGCAGCAGCGCTGATCGGTTTTTCATGCAAGACGCCGTCGTTCACACAAATGCCTTAAGTCTCACTTTTTCCAAAACGTCTGAAAAAATAGCATTTTTCACATTCTCAGCTTTCTTATTAGTCATTTCAGGATGCTGTCTCCACAACCACTGAAGCGAGAAGTGTCCTTTGGCGACTCTCCAATGGAGGTAAGGACTTTTCCCCTTGTTTTGAAAACGTAGAATTCCTTAATTTGATTAAATTCCAGACGGAGCCAGTTCGTAAGAAGTCCAGCTTGGCAATGAACCCCCCTTCGAGAAAGAATTCCGGAGCTCCCAGGCGACACGCCAACATTCCCACCAGAAAGGCTTCACATATGGCGAGCAAAAGGTAACTTTTACCTTGAGATTAATGACGTGAGAAAACTGCGAAGGCTTGTTTTCGTTAGCGGCCACTCTGCGCAGTGTCCTCCAGCGGTCACATGGCACGCGTTTAGCATTGTAAAATCGTGTTTGCTTCTCCGTATGCCCCGTCGTCGAATATACCCTGTTTGCCCTGCTGCGCTGCAGCGCATGACGTCACATGGCGGTTTCTGCTGAGCGACCTTCCTAAGGCGCCTCTTTCCCTTGTCGGTTGTTCAAATTGCATGTAGCGAAATGTCAGTTCGTCTGGGGAACCACTTTCTGGCCGCAGCTTTGAGTTCCGGATGCAATTGTGAGAAGCGAATGACACCGCATCTGCAGACAACAGCTGCGGGCCGATCGGTGATCGCCGAACGTGGGAAAGGTTGCGGGGCGAGTCGCTCGCACTTCCATCTATCTACGAGTCGTTTCCTCTGCCCCTCATTGATCGAAGGCGCTGTTTGCAAACCGAAAAAGTGTTCTTTTCCTGTGCGCGGCTCCATCTTCCTTGCACTTTGGGCCAATGTTTGTTTTGCCCCCCAGCAGCATTGGACTATTGTTGTTTCCGCTTAAATTTCCATGTCTGGAAGCCCCCCCCCCATTTTCCCAACAGACAAACTTCAATTATCTGATAGTGGCCGGCTTCGCCTGACTTTTCACTAACGACATCTTTTTTGGCGGGAAAAAGAACGCCATTCCTGATCATGCGCCGAGAGTGCGCCTCCCATGCGCTAGGGCATTTTTTGTCCCGCAGAGTAACGGCGGCCCTTTGTCATTCGCTTGTGCGTAATCTTGCCCTTTCTCTCCGTGGGACGGTCGGTTCAAAGGCGGAGACCGTATCCCAACGATGTCGTAATATCGTAAATTCAAATTTACGCCACGATTTGGATATTGACACGTGTCGGATCCCTAAAATCAGCCCTAATCGCTGCATTTCATTTTCGACCGTGCCAGGCAGATCCCGACTTGTCCCCGGATCATCTCCAGTCGCTGAATCCATTTAGTCACTGTATCGTCTAGCCTTCTTTCTCAACAAATTACGTATTGTTATGAAAGAGGGATTAGTCAGAGACAAGAATAGACTTTAGGTGACAGTAGCTGAACTCACTATTTTTATCCCTCGCTCTGTTTTCGGAACCCAAGTGAGAATAACAAAAGTAAATGTACAGTATGACTGCACTGTTTGATATATTTTTATCCTCCCCCGAACGTGAAAAACAGATATGATATCTCCGGAATTAGCTGATAGCCTTGTTTTGACGGAAGACAATCCGAATTTTCCCCTCAGCGGGGATAACAAAGCCCCTCCTGACGCCCCTTTTTCCATCCTATATCGCCGGGTGCAGATCTGTTTTTTCTCTGTACGTTGAGTCAGCTGTTCGCTGGTCCTCAGATGTTTGCACGATGACTGCACATTGATCGCAATCTAGCGGTTCGTGCTCCACCATTCTGCAACTGCAACTCAACCCCCAGGGGACCCATTTAGATGCCCCGCTGCCACTAATAACACTCCTCAACACCGCCCTCTTAAATAGATATCACCCCGCCCTCGGAGATTTATGGCAATCCGAGAGATCTCTTCATTTGGCTCTACAAATGACATCCCTTTTCATAAATCCTTTCCCCAAACAGTTTTTTATCATCTGATCCTAATCTCTTGCGACATTTCGAGGGTTATACCAAATCACCTTCAGCTAATCCTTGAATTTACAGGAAAATTCTTTTTGTATCCTATTTTTGGAGCAGATCTTTGGTGCTTTTTCCTATTGGCGACCCTAATTTTCGGGAAAATCCATTGCAGCGCGCTGCACCCTACTATTTTCGTCTTTCTCGATGTCATCTGGCGCTTTTAATGTGACGTCACGCTTTATTCGCGATGCATTCAATTGCAATCGAACACATGTGTTCGTGGATCGCAGATGTAAAAGTGTGCGAGGAGAACGGATGAAATGCAGAAAGACACACGAAATACAAAGCGAGATAAGGCTGTTGTGCAGCCGTATCTATCGTTCTCTGCTCCCTTCTGCCGCGTCGATACAAACAGCACCTTCGCGGCGTCTTCCTCTCGGCCCGTCTGCAGATTAAACGGCAAAAAGCGAAAGAGAGGGAACTTCACCATTGAGCGGGGCGAAATATCGCTCAAACGCAATCTGTCCTTTCGAATGGGCGGATTAATGACAAAGTACGGATGGCCGAGCGCATTAGGCTATGCGCCCAGGCGTTTTTGTCTTGTGGCTGGGACGTAGGCTGCACAGCCTGCAACTAGTTCTTCATCCGCAAAAACAACCCGAATAGCGTGTGTTTTTCCCTCTGTTTTCTTCCAAGCCACGCCCACATCAGACACCCCTACTGACTCGAAAAATCTTCGCTGCTCCCCCTGATTTCACTCTGCGACCGTGCTCATTGCGCGCGGCCAATCCCAGCACCACAGGAAAGTGCAATGTGCACCACAAGCCGAGCTAACACATCAACATTCTTTCCCTTCCCACTACGTGAACCGCAAATGTGAGCCATTTTCCGAGGGTACTGTAGTGACACAGATTGTTACGAAAGGATTGCGGAACTGGCTGCAAAAGTTTTTGCGATTCTATTTTTGCAAGCGACAGTTGGGAGTGTTTTCCCCGGGCGCAGCAGAACACCACAGCGTGCAAAAAGAGGCAAAGTCGTTCGAGTTCAGTTCGAAAATAGCGGTGCAGTTGCTGCAATCGATTTAGTGATCAGCGCGTGATGGCTATCTGCAGGGTGGCGCATAAAGTGCAGCGCCGACCCATGTGCTGACCGAGAGACCGGCAGTCGCCGGGCAGTTCCGAGATGTACTTTCGTCTGTTTTTCCGCAGTTCGTTTCGGCGTCCGCTGCAAATTCTTGTTCGCCTCCGGGCGGCGCTCATTTCAATCGGAGAACGGCTTTTGTGACAATCAGTATCGCGGGATGTTTTCAAAACTTTCCTCGCCAGGTTCTCACCATGCCAACCAGAGTGCACCAAAGCGAAAACAGAGATTTCGAAGGAATCGCAGATACGAATGTAATCATCGCCTTTTAACGGATTTTCGTCTATGCTGCCCGCGCACAACATCACATCCTCTGCAGATGTACGCCATCATGGGCCGAAAGCTCATTCAAGGTTAATGGCTTGGTCATAATTCGGGTATTCGAGAACCCATAATCTGGGCGCAAAATAAGAGTCATTGCGCTGGAAAATCCTGTTCGGATCCGATCTGAATGGATTTTTTCGCAGCGGAGGTTCCATTGACTAGACTTAATAACATACCTATTTTCCTGTATTTGCGACAATAACAAACAAGACAAACCTACCAATTTCAGCCAACTACGGGCTCCTCGTTTTGGCGACACGGCGACTACATACACTCCACCGCCGATTCTCTCCCCGATGCGCAACGGGACGGGTCTCTTTTGGCAAGCATGCAAGGGACTAGCGCAGACCAATCCGGTATGTTTCTTTTAATTAGCTGACGTGGCGATCGATTTCCGCATCAGGAATCATAATTTCCCTGTAAGTCTAGCGTGGGCGAGCGTTACTGCTTCAGAAGGGCCCGCTTTCTATGTGCGCGTCAGCCGGTATGACGCGTCAGGGCACAATAGCGCGACTGCAACGACGACGTTGAGTGGTGTTAGATCGCCTGCCGTCGTTCTCCCCGTGTTCTCCCGGTAAAAAGTTAGTCGCTACAGCTGCTGCGCCCGATTTCCCTTGCGGCGATAGGCGTTCGTGACCTAGGGTTCCCATCCGAATAGCTGTTTTTCGCGAAGCAGGCTTTTTGCAGCGCCAAAAGATCTTATCAGACGACAACAAGGGCACTTTACCGCTGCAGTTGCTGCAAGATATCTATGACTATGCAATTTCGACATTTTCAGGTTTATCCTTCCGGAACTGAGCCCGTCGCCGTTCCGATGGCCACAGTCTACAACAACAACGTCGAAGACATTGAAATGAGCGATGAGTCACCAGGCCTGAAGATTGATGAAGGAGCTGGGCCGAGTGAAGCCGTGGCTTCTGAAACAGTCCCCTGCATTGAGAAAGGAGCTCAGCCTGCTCGCAAGAAAGGCTTTCTCCACATAGCTTGTACTGTGAACGACTCGAACTTTGAACAAAAATTGGAACAACTCCGCAAGCAATCGTCATCTTCAGAATCTTCTCAAAGGTAGTTTTGAAATAAACCCAACTAGTTTTCCATTTTAGGTCGGCTGATAACGCATACAGGAAGAGTTCATTTCGTAAAATGTCTACAATGTCAAATGTGGAAATAGAGCCAGTTGTGGAAGAGGACGAAACAATGGTTCCTCGAGCAAGTGACGCCACTCCGTTAGTTTTACCCCACTTTTTTTTACCTTTGGTATTTAGTCATATCAACGTCGGAGGCCAGTACCAAGCTAAAGTGTATAAATGGAAGGAACGGGAAATCTCTCATGCGGAACGCGAGGCAATCGAGGACAAAGACCAGCTCATCTTCAGTGTTGATGTCCTCGAGGGCATTGACGAGAAACAAAGTTAGTTCGCCCTTGAAGATCGATTATAACAATTTCTTTCAGTCACCGCCTATGAACTTCTTGCGTGCAGCCAAGCAGTTCCAAATATTGGACGGAACAAGGTAAAAAGTGATCATTTGCCTTTCTACTTTCACGCTTTAGGAACTCGCTTTGCATTTGCTCATGGAGAATCGAGGGAACATCGAGGCTGCTGTGTCAGACCTCCTACGCAGCGACACCCTCGACTGGGAACAGTACCCAATCGTCTTCGGTTCCTCCTACGTCGACTCCTGCAATTGGTCCCCCGAGGAGGTGAATGCATTCCAAGACGCTATCTACAAGACAGAAAAAGATTTTGCCCAGGTGGCACAAGAGGTGAGATAGCGCCGTCTCTCTTCCATAAACACTCATTCAGCTGGGGAACAAAACGGTTAAGGAATGCATTGAGTTCTATTACACGTGGAAGAAGGCGTGCCCAGATGATTACCGAAAACTCCGCAATCTGAGGCGCAAACGCCAACTTCTGGAAATCAATATGCAGAATGTGAGCTGGGACGACATGATCAATTTACTGTTAATCAAAATACAGGAACAACAGCAAATGGAGGAAGGAATCCCGCTCAAAAAGTGCTCCCTTGAGGACCCTCCAGATGATGACATTGAAGTTCTCAACCATTCCACTCTCCCTCCCTTCCAGGGATTGCAAGATTTCATGGAGCCTCGGCCACAGGCCCACAGTTTGTAAGTGTTTTTTAACCGAATTACTGTTTTAGTAGTCAAGAAATTGAATGACACAAGTTTTTAGCGCTGGATTATTGGCTATGTCATCACCTCGCGGATCGGAAGTATCAACCTCATCGGGTGTTGTCCACTCTGCCTTCAGAAGCACCTCACCGAAGGATCTTGCTGGTATCCAGCGCAATTATCAACCTGTTAGTTTTGCCCGTTAACAATTTACAGTTCTCTTTTTAGTCCGTGCCTCGAGGATCGGTCAGTAGCGGTAGCAAAAAGGGAGCTCAGCCAAGTGCTGACGGATTCTTCCACTGCCGATTATGCGATAAATGCTTCGAAAAAGTCAAGGTACATAAATTTTACCTACAAAAATTTAATCTTTTCTTTTTAGTCGCTCAATGCCCACATGAAATCCCATGCGATGAAGGCCCGAGCGGAGGCTGAAGCCAAGGCTCAGGTGGATGCTCAGATTGCGGCTCAGAACCAGCTCTCCCAGAATTCTGTATGTTATGTGATTTTACTTTATCCACACGTTTTCAGTTCCAGTTTTCCAATGGTTCATTGAACCTGGCCAATCTTCCGGCTACCCTTCAAGGATTGGCCCATGGTATTTCCCCAAACGGAGCCTTATCTTCCCAGGGCATCTCTTTAACTCAGGTAAGAAACATTCTTCAAAAGATAAAAATTGTTTTTAGAATCTGTTAGCCCAACAAGGCCTCGGCTTGCCCCAGCACGCTCGTGCTGCCATTCCATTGCTTCAGCAGCATATTAACCACACAACACCGCAGATTATCAACTAGATTCCGCTCTAGAAACCCTCTCAGAATCCTTCTCCACCTGTACCGTGACGTGTCCCGCTAGCTTCTTATCTTCCTCGACGGGTGTCGTGTTGCTTCTTCCTTTTCCTAACAGCATTTCGGCAGTAGTATTCCTATGTGGTAGCCATTCGGTTCAGTTCAAACTTCCTCCTTCTTTCCGCTTCATGCAGGACGTTTAACATCGTGTAAATATATTCCGAGAGTTCTATCCCAAGGGTTTCTCATCGACTTATCTATTTGTCAAATTCCTTCGTGAATAAATGTTGCAATCTTGGTTTATTATGTCTACAGGGCGCAGGCGCGGTCGAGAATCTTCTCTCGGATCTGCTGACCTTTTGGATCGATTAGAACCAGCTGAAAGTGCACGGTGTCTCGAGACAAAGAACCTTGTAACGACCTCTTTGCTGCCGCTGATTAGGCGAAGTTCGTCTTCGTTCGGGGGTAGAACTCCGCCAATGGAGACTGTTATTATCTGAATACCGTCTCGACGAGCTTCCATGGCGGCTTCAATTTGATTGTCCTGGAAAAAATTTTTCAAAAGAATTCAAAGGGCTTCAATTATCATTTCAAAAAGCCTACAATGACCGTGGGTGTGTGATTTCGTTCTACATTTGTGTCTAACGTAAGCGATCAAAGATCTCATTCTCCCTTTATTACGATCGCATTTTTGATATGTCGGTACCGATAGTCACACGCGATTGTAATGTGAAAAGCGGTCGTCTCGTTCATTCAAAGATCCGATTATGAACAACAAATTGAATTTCAGTGATAAGACCCAAAGTGCTATGGGTATTGGTATCCAACGAAAACATAAATAGTTAATTGCTAAATAAACAAACCTAATATGATTTTCAAATTGTTATTTAACAAGTTTTCCGTTTTGTATTTTTATAAACAACAAACTCTCTAAATCAACTTAATTTTATTTTGGAAAATGCGGAAAAAATTCTCTTGGATTTTGTAGCTTCTGTTAAAAAACTCCGATGTGAAAGAAAGTTGTAAATGTGCGAAAGACTAATTACTGACAAAATTAAAGTTGGAGAAAATGTTAAAAATGTGACCATTTTCTTTGAAACGCTAGCTACTGACAGAATCATCAATTGTTCGAACCATTTTGACTGTATAAAATAGAATAACATGTACTTATTTAAAAACAACCGGGATCTCGGGGACCTTTTGGGAGTTTGCATTTGTTTTTGCTACTGTATGCGGCTGGCTACCTTTGGCGCGAACGCCGATCTTTTAGGGGTGTGAAACTCGCAGCGCTGTCAAACAACCAGAGATTTTTTGCGTATCTTCCGGGGTGAACATTGAAAAAAAAATTACGACCCAAAATTAAATAAACCTAGGTATTGGCTAAAAATAGCATTTCAGATGCTGATTTCAATGAAACGACCCTATAGGCAAACCTTGATTCCATTATAACCCATGTCCAAAAACTGTGCGGTTGATATAATCACCTGAGAAAATCCATCAGAGAACAAAACAATGAACTTCTTCGTTCCTTTCCTTGCTCCATGTTTCATGTTGTTGAATTCAGAATGAGCAAATTTGATCGCTTCTGCCGTCCTCGTCGTTCCTCCACCACTTTGTTTACGGAAAAGTTCCCTATAATCATATTATCTTATAGCTGTGCTATTATATTACTCTATTAGCTCGTCCTTGCTCCCATGTTTGTCAAGATGGAAGAGAGTGGTCGCACGGCCAGGTCCCGAATAACCAATCATAGCGACCTAATTGAAACTTAATACGTAAACAGAGATTAGTTACCCGAACGGCATCTGGCCCAATTGGCAGAACGCCAACTGCAGAGGCAGCAATGTCAAAATAGCTTGAAAGGTATAACTTGCATGATGTTTTAGCTTACTTTTGAGTATTTTCCCCAGTTCCTCTTGAAAAATCAACCAGGAATATAATATCCGCAGAGCAACCTCAAACATCGATATAAATTTGAATAAATTATTGAAAACCTGGCGGGACACGGCGTGTGGTAGTTGTAACAGGTGTGGTCGTTGTTGTTGCTCTTGGAGTAATGCTCCTTGAACTCAGACCCCTGGTTGTTACAGATATGGTAGTTTTCTGCCCCGTGGGGAATCTGCCTGAAGTATTTATGCAAATACTTGCCTCAACGATCCGTTTCACCTTGCTGTTCACGGCGCCGCGCAGTAGTAGCTGAAGTTATTGTCCTTTCAGTCGACGTGGTAAATTTCGGTGTAGTTGGCGTATTTTTGAAAATTGGTTTCAGAAGAATCATGGGAGCTCTAAAATCCAATTGGTTGGTTATTGTATTAGCATTTTTTTGTAACTTACTTTGTTTTTGCCCCAGGTGATGCAATTGATAATTTTTCTATTTTGTGGGGTTCCTCTTTTTTAGGAGCCAATGTGGCATGCCTGAACATTATAGAAAAATATGTGCTTACAAATCTTTAAAAATTGAAACGCTAAACAAACTTACGACGATGTCGTCACCTTCATTGCTAATGTGGTTCCTTTAAACACAGGCCCAGGCTTTCGGCTTGCATTCCTGAAAAATTTAATTGTACCCATTTTCAGTGTGAAATTTCTATAAATTCATAATATTTTAAAAATTTTGATACCTTAGACTTTTGGAACTCAAAAGATATTTGCCCACTATTTCTATAAAGTAATTCAGAATACTTATAGTTACCTATTAATGCTTATTATTAGTGAACTGTATTAAATGGGATTTTCACAAAGGCTATTCGTGTATAGGATCGAAGAACAAAACAACAACTGGACATAATGATGAATGGGAAGAAGACATTGCCAACACAGATACACAAATATGCCCATGATATCATTTCTTAACTTCGGAATAGTACAACTTTGTACCCCCGAATTTCGACCTAACATTATGTTGGTCCTGCTATTTTAGTCATCCATTTTCACATTAGTCTAATGAGCGTGAAATACGTAATGGAGGCCTCATCCAAGGGGATGGGGTGGTTGTTGGACGACGTAATGGCCTTTTCCTCTTTTTATTAACAACTTAATGCCAAAATCTATTAAGTTTAAAAAATCCATAGTTTGTGGTTACTTGTTGGAATAAATATCAACGCTAGCTAAGCAAAACGAAAACGATGAGTATATAATGCGGGACAACTGAAACTTTTAATGCTGCAGCTTATGAATCTGAAACCAAGTGGGTCACAATAGAATGAGTTTTGTTTTATGTTTTTTTCCTTAGTTTGATAATTTAAAAGTCAAGAGATCAGGCACTTAAAACATGCAAACCTGGCTCTCGATGGTGTCAGTGGCACGGCTACAGTTGTAGGTTGCTTCAATCCCTTATTTTCATTTGGTTGCCGCCGCCTAACATTGGAATCTTTCTGAATTTCTCTGTAGTTTTATAATTATAATTGTTCACCGTTTCAATTTCAACTTTGCAATTTATCAACTTGTTGAAGGTAATTTTTTCTGTGCTGATTAGCTCTCTGAAAACGATTTTGTTTTAGTTGAAAGTTTCACTCACTTTGCTGCTTTGGCGGTACCAACTCTAAAGACATAAACTGGGGTGTGCTTCATTTCTTTCCATAGTTTTGTCAATGTTGCATTGACTTCCATTTCGGTGAATAGCAAAATAACCAGTGTTCTTTCAGCTGAAAAAAACATATTCGAAAAAATTTTGGGGGGAGTTACATCGCCGCCGGAGAATTTCAACGGTGACCGCATCCAGAAGCTTCTCATATGGACCCGACACATTTTCAAGTAAAGTGATCAAATCGGCTGTGCCCTGAAAGAACATAATTTAATTTTATCCGAAGGCGTAAAAAACACCTTAGTTTTTCTTGTCAGAATCCGTCCTGCTCTATTAGTAACAGCAGCTGTGAATAGGTCCTTAGATTCGATATCACTTGCGACTTTCACTGCTCTCCCCAAGGAATGCTAAAAACGAATAAAAAATATTTGAAAAATGTTTTGTTACTTCATCCTTAGGGTCTAACACGAAAAGAAGGTCGACGCATGCAGTTGCGATGGCGACAATCGCACTCAGCCGCAGGAACAACAGCATAACAATGAACAAGATGACTATCTCAGTGGATCGCAATCGTACAATCCGACAGACAGATGGATCATCACCTTCGAATGTGTGAGGGAATGCCATTGGTTGTGATTTGTTGCATAGAAAAGATTGCTCTTCGGCATCAATCTGTGTTGATTCTACGACTCCCATTTTATTTCAGCACACATCAGTCTTATAGATATCGAAAACTTCATAGTTAGAAAACGTTAAAATCCTCAGTTTGTTTTTCTGCTAAATTTCGAATCTTGTAACATTCGAGAAATGGTGGGAAAGATATATAAAATTGATCTTGCAGAACCAATTCACATCCTCGCTTTGCTACCTACCCTAAGAATCTGCTGCTCGTATGGCTTTGTAACGCACGCCCAGCAAGTGTTCTTTTTTCAGCAATCTGTATAAACTTGTTATCCCGAGGTTTCCTGTAAGTGACACCAAATTTAGTTTCAGAGCTTGTGAGCAACACCTCGAAACCCTCCGTCAATCATCTGAGCCAGGTGGGCATCGGCGTCTTCGTTTGGTATGAATGGACGTGGCATACACTCAGAATTCTGGATCACCATGATTTTAATATTGTCAATCATAAAATAGGTTTCGCATATAAAAGTATCTTTTCAGTTTATAATTGGACAAATTAGTTTTAATATTAAAAAATAAATTTAGTTTTATCATACTCATGAGCAAAGACAGATTCAGAACTCATGACGATATTGAGTCCGTTTTTACCTTTTCAAGGAATTTTGAGTCCGTTTCCACCTTTTGCATATGTTTTTTTCCTTAAATAATCTACAACCTGGATTCCTTTTCTACTGCATATCTTCTTTAACACTTTTGTAATTTGAGATTGATTGTTTTTACGGAAGAGTTTCAGATGTTATGTGAAGAAATGATTCACGCATGTAATTTTGCGATTACGTTTTAGACATTACTTTGGCAAAATCCCTTTTTTTTCTCAAATTTGCTGAATCTACTCAAAATACATAATTAAGGAAGTTAGCTTCTACCCAAATGGTTATTTCTACTTCAACTCTTTTGGGAGTCCGAAACACAACTGTCTGTTGGGGACAATAATTTGCCTAATGCTTTCGCCGCCAAATGCTGTTTCAGCCATAACTAAAAATGCAATTTCAGTCACAGGAAACTATGCACCGTTTCCACCCACGAACAGATGCCTTGCCCAGACAGACACTGTGTGACGCGCTCATCAATCAATAGCCGACGAAAAATTGTGTTTTGGATCGGAACGCCTGTACCGCGTGACGTACCAGTGACGCATGCAAGAGAGCGGCGCGTGGCTTGTTCGGTGCATTTTGCATTTTCAGGGACTGTATAATCTAATTATTCCGAAATTTTCACCGTATAGTGAAAATCACAATTAGGGCGACAAGCAAAAAGGATAACGTGGCTAAAATTTATTACAAAAATCCGGAAGGAAGCTCGGATGAAAACGCAACACAAGTATCAGACAATGCCTTTGACCACATCACAAAATCACATTGCGAGTTAAGAGTTAAAACATGCGCGACAAATTACGCTATGTAAATAACGCGGAAAATGTACAACCTTCACTCAGCTCAGGAATATAAATAAATAAACATGCTCAGCCAGTCCGGCACGGATCACTTGCATGAACCCAACCAAGTGCCGTGCCAACCAAAAGGTTAGTTCAGCTCATACTTATGGGAAGAATGAACGGATTGTAAGAAAGAGAAGAATGTTGAGTGGCCCCAGAATTGAGTTAAACAACCTATGATGACTGGATTCCACTAAGGCGTTCATTGGTGAGTAAAGCACCATGTGGAAAACGAACCAAACAAATGGGGAGGGAAAGGGATAGACGTCACGGGAGTGAGTCTCATAGGGTTAAAGAAATTAGCAGCAGCCACCGGACTTCTTAGCCTGCACAGGCTGCGATCCAGTGATACGGACAGCAGGAGCACCGCCAGCGCCCTGGACAGGTCCCATCCGCGACTTGATCTCAGAAGCCATGGTCAAGAAAGCCTGAAATTGCAACATGAATAAGAGAAAGGGAATTAGAACAACCTGCTCGACATTGGTGGAAGACTTGGCAGAGGTCTCCAGGAACGGAATTCCAAGCTGATCGGCGTATTCCTAAAAAAAAACCAATTATACCAAGTTATACAAAATACAATATGCCCTTAAGTGTTCACTTTAATGCCTTTAAATGCACATTTTCCACAGGATTGTTTTTTATTTTCACCTGTGTGTGGTCCAAAAAGTGTTTTATTCGTAATATTTTCCACGGCAGTTAGTCCCCGACTCCAGCGGGCAAAGGGCATGTTTAAAAACACCAAACAGGTTCCCATGGTGAATCACGCGACAAAGCCGTAATCGATGGCGGTTGATATTCGGCGAACAATCATTCCAGGCGAATAGAAATGTTGAACCAGTTTTTAAAAATTGGAAATTCAATGTAAATGGCTAGTTTTGTTTTGCAACGTGCAGATGTGTGCAGAGAATGGAATTCCGCGTGATTGTTCAAAAACGTTTAATTTTTTAAAATAAAAATAATTAAATAAAAATTACCTTGGCAGCCTGAGTTTCAACAGCTCGCTTGGCGGTGAGATCACATTTGTTTCCGACGAGGAGCTTGTTAACGTTCTCGCAGGCGTAACGGTCAATTTCTTGGAGCCACTGCTTCACGTTGTTGAAAGATTCCTAAGAATTTAAAAATAATATGAAAAATAAAGAAAGAAAGCAAACCTGGTCGGTAATATCGTAGACAACGATGATTCCATGGGCTCCGCGGTAGTAACTAGAAGTGATGGTGCGGAAACGTTCCTGTCCAGCAGTATCCCACTGAAAAAAGAATGATTAATAAGTTTTGAGTTTTGTTTAATTATTGAAGTGTTTTGCTGTGGGTTAGAGCTAATGTAAACATGAGTAAAACACAACTTAACTCCGATGTGTCATCGGAATTTCGACACTAATAGTGCCAACAAGACGATTTTCCAAATTAGAAAAAGCGTAAATATAAAGAATTTACTTACAATTTGCAGCTTGATCGTTTTGCCATCCAGCTCAATGGTTCTGATCTTCTGAAAATAAAAATTCAAAAAGAAAAAATAGAAAAACTCACGAAGTCGACTCCAATAGTAGAAATGTAGGACTCGGTGTAGGTGTCATCGGCGAATCTGAGCAGAAGGCAGGATTTTCCGACACCAGAATCACCGATGAGGAGCAGCTTGAACAAATAATCGCTGAAAATAAGGTTAAAAATCGAAAAAACTGGTTAAACTCACTATTCGGGGTTCATGGCAGCCATGCTAAAAGACAGAAACCAAAGAGGGGGTTCTACCTGGAAAAATAAAAATTAGAAAAATATTTTAAACGGGAGTACACCGAAACATGACAGATTAATAATGAAAAATGTGACAAAAATAAAAGCTGGTGCATAACGCGATAACAATAAAGCGGAGGGGCAAGGAGGAAAGCGGAATAAATGAAGAGGGCGCGAATATGTGACCTATTATTGGACGCGAAAAACACCTATTGAGGGCGAAGGAACACCCCCGACAGTCATCAACCGATCAATAGCGGTCATTCCATGTGGAGTCACGACCGATGGACATTCCACGTGAATATACAGTAGGCGGGCGCAGAATATTGGTCCCGCAACGAAAAGCGGGCGCTAGGGGGAGAATAACAAAATCTATGGTTATTTAATTTTTAATAAGGATCTAATAATGAAATTGGATTTTTCGATAATTAAAAATAATATAAAAACAAACAAAATAATGTAAAAATACCAAATAAGTAGACAAATATTGGTGGTAAAAGCGGCGTTGTTGGGGCAGTCCTTTAAATTGGACCCTCGCCAACGGCCTGAGTAAATGTTTGTAGACTTTTATACTGAAACAAATACATAACATTTATTTATTTGAATCATTTTTCACTAAACAAATTTTTTAAAATTTTTAGCTACAAATATTGATGCATTTAAATATATTTCTTCACACATTCCACGCTATGAAAAATAATTATATACAACCTTCAGATGAAACATAAAGAATGGGAGTGAACAAGTCGAAAAATGTGCAACGACTGGATGACAAGACAAGTCAGGGGTGCATCTCTGAATATAATCCGAAAAGAAGGGCTCGCCTTTTCTCGTTTAAAGTAAGTGATAAATTTTTATTTTTTTACATCAAATCTTTTTTAAAGAATATTTTGAAATCTTTTTTACAGACGGATACCGGAAAAGATAAAACAAAAGCATTCCGTGAACTAATTTTCAACTGGAAACCAGATGATATAGAATCTTTGTACAAGGTGATTTATAAATGACAGTTTTTTTTAATTTTTATAATTTTAAGGAGTTTCTGGCACTTCAAGTTCTTTATGAACTGAGAGTGGATGTGAATGCTACTCGGGCACCAGTCCGTCTTTTAAGCGAACAGTTGTACAGAAGAAGATCTTCCAGTGATGTTCGCTTTGGGATAGAGGTGATTCTGAAACGATAAATTTATAGTTATTAAATTCAGGGAACCGATTTCAATATTAGTAAAAGTTTACTAACCTATAGATGTGACAATCCAAATGTTCTAACGGCGGTTACTTCATCAAAGATTGTAGAAGTTCCCGTTACCCTTGCTAAGAATTCGGCTGCTGTGAAGTAGGTGGACTTATAAATAACCAATGTGTATTTCTTAAGGAGTTTCATAAAATTCTTATACACAGATGAAATTGAAAATGATCCAGAGGAGGTAGAAGAACTGATAGAATTGTAAGTGCAACTCCAATGCCCAATTTATTGTTTTATTCAGCTATGGATGCCATAGAACCGTTGAGGAGGATTTTGTGAGAATGGAGCAGGGAGCGGATTCTGATGGTGACTTTGAATGGAGATTTGTTTCATCAACAAACTTGGATAACGAAGGTAAAAACCATTTATTCAATATTTTATCTTTGCTTTAGCTCCCCCTACTTTCATTCTGCGTTGCCATTCGGATATCTTAATGGGGCGCAGTTCCTATTTCCGACAGTTAATTACGGTATGTATCTTTCAATGTTATCTCTCTCTCTCTCTCTCTCTCTCTCTCTCTCTCTCTCTCTCTCTCTCTCTCTCTCTCTCTCTCTCTCTCTCTCTCTCTGTTTCTCTCTCACTCTCACCACCTCTAAATTTGTAACATTACCCCTTTCAGAAATGGAATCGATCTGACATCTCAATTGACGAAGCACTCTTTCCTTGGCAGTATGCACACGTCGTTAGATATTATCTCTACACCGACAAACTGGATCTGTCAAAGGTAATTGAATTTTCCTGTTTTTTTTCAAGTTGGTATAATTTTCAGATCCCTGAAGGAGTTCACACCCATTCTTCCTTGTCTGAAGCACGTGCAATCATTGCTGGCCGGAATTTGAATACATCCCTCAACCATGCCATTCGACTAGTCAACATAGCCAAATTCTTTTCACTTTGGCGTTTAGTACAACGTAAGACTTGTCTAAGCATTAAATTCATTAAGTTCTTAAGTTTGCGAAGATGCGATTGTCGAATCTTTGTCTACAGAAACTTGCGTCCTTATTCTAAACTGGTCCGTTGCAAACCGCTGCAGTTATGTGAAAAAGACAGCTCAACGGTATTTTTTTCCATAAAACAATTTTCATTGTAATTTTTAGGTTTCTGGAGGACAAATTTTACCAAATCGCCTTCTCCCGCCATTTTGCTGAACTTGATCGAGAAGCCCTACTTGATTTGGTGAAAAGTCCATTTGTTCAAGTTAGTCTAAAGACTTATGAATTTAAATACTTTAACTTTTAAGGGAACGGAGGTTGACATCCTAGACGCTGTCGTTTCTTGGATTAATCCAGAAGGACCACCCAGATTCTTAACTGAATCAGCTTCTACCTCCCCTGATATCCTCGAAGGGAAAGAAGATTGTAGAACTTCGATTCAAAATGTGATCGAGATCATGCAGCACATTCGGCCAGATTACGTTCTTCCTGCTTTCCATGAGGTAGACATCTTCAGAAGATCTTTCCAATTTTGCTTTCAGAAACTCAACAAAGCCTACAAACTAGGATATCTCGATAGGCCACCGTTGAAAGTGCTGGATTGTTCTTCCACGGGAGATATAAATCCAGATTCTCACTGGATCAAACCAGAACAGCACTTTGTTGGACCACGGCTTTTCTTACCGTACATGAAGGTTTTTATTTAAACTCTTCAGTTTATATCATATTTTAGTATTGCGAAAGTCGTCTCCTAGCCCTTGGAAGGCATATCTCTCCCGAATGGGAAACATGGGAATGCCCCACATTGATGACAAGGGTTCGTCTGTCGGAGCCAATTCAGGACGGGCAACATATTCTAGAATCGGTTCCTTTCCTATTTCAATTAAATGTAATGTCGTTTTCAGGCAAAACCTCACATGCAAGGAATTGTGGCCTGGGCTGAGAGAAAATTCAATTTCGGATGTTTGACGAGAGATTTTCACAAGAAGATGGCTGTAGAAATGGTAAATTTGACTTTAAAAAAAACTTCAAATTGTTGTTTCAGTTGGCAGAGTTGGCTCTTAACTCGGCTCCTCTCTCGTCTATCGAAGTGGAGATTTCCTATGCTTCTGCATCCCCAACACCAGGAGGATCTTCAGTTTTTCAACATTGCACCCGAGACCTCCCAGACCTCACTTTGGTCCCAGCCGAAACTAGCGAATATCCCAGAGAACGACTGTTCTCAATCACTGGATCTCCAATTTGCCATCAAAAACATTCAGTGAACAACGATTTGAAACCAGATGAAATTCTCGAAAGTCCCACTTCGTCTGGTTTGTTATTCCTTTAACGATGTACAAAATTTCTTTTCAGAATCTTCAGATTTCACGGAAGAAGCCATTACTCAAACTGATCTCTAGAATCATATTATCAACCTTGTTAGTCAAAAATAGCCGTTGTTTGTGTACCGTATTATCAGTTGTTTCACGGGTTAGATACGTTGTAGTTGATGTACAATCATGATTTATGGTGATTTTAATAGTTTGGACGGATAGAGGAATAAATTTCTATGATTTTCCCTGCGAATAATTTCGTGCAAAATGTACATTCATTTGCGTCGGCGTTTGCGTCACTGGGGATTTGGTGAACCTTTTGTGGTATTATGGAAATATCACAAGAATTGTTCTTTGGTATCCTCTAGTCAAACATGAAATCAAATTTGAAAGCAATGACTCCTTAGGGCAAATAAAAAAACCAAGGTACCTATAAAACTTAATTTTGAATCCTATTTAAGTATTTTCGCCTCATGTTCTGGATTCAAGCTCAGGTCTTATGAGATGTTTCGATTATATTATAAATAGACTCTTTTGTTTTTCCTAAATTCAAACCTCTTGGTGTCCACCCATTGCCTTCCACGAATGATTTTTTTGTTTTTCTTTCAAGTCCGTTTAAGCCTATTTTTATGTGATAAAAGATGATAAACTTTTTTTAACCAAACTGCAAAAGTTTAAAGTCACCTTGTCAACGCTTTTATTAATTCTCAACGTGTTAAGGTGGTAGCTCTTAAAAAAGCTAAGGTAATGCTCAAAAATTTAAAAATCTTGATAAGGTAAGGTAATTAGCTAGAGTAATTATCAAAGACTCTTGATAAGTTACGGTAATTGTTAAAGTATTAAGGATGTGCCCTGATAATCTAATGTTATTGATTAACAACTGAGGTACCTTAACTCTTTCAGAAATAAGAAGCTGTTATTGCTCAAAGATTTAAGAATCTTGATAAAATATGGTGATTAGCTAAAGTAATTCTCAAAGATTTAAGGTATTAGCTCTTGTAAAGTTAAGGTAATTATTTTATGAAGGTGGACGTTAAAAAACTGTTAGGGTAGTTAATTTTAAAAGCAGTCAGCGGAGGTTTGAAGACGGACCCCCCAACGAAGAAGCTTTGCGCCTTTGTCTGGTGTACTTACTTACTAAGGTTACTTGAAGATAAAGACAAATTGCCAAAAGGCTTTGATGTAGAATACATTCACTATGCAGTGTTTGAAACAATGACCGGTTCATATAGTTAATCATGGAGTTTTTAACCCATGTGACCACATTCTTAAGCCCAGGTGTGATTGGGCATTCGTTAACATCGGGGTTAATGGCGTATCATCTAGCCACATTAACCGGAGTAGTTACGTAAACAACGTCTGCTAGTGGTTGTGTGTCAAACTCAGATCCTTGTCGGGAGCGGATCAGTAAGAAGATACTGGTCTTTCTCGGCGCTCAGCCTATAAAGGGCTGCGGGGCGCATCCGCCCTGCCAGTCACTATGTTGACCCTCCTCCTGCTTCTGGTGGGATATGCAAATGCGTCACCAACTATGTGCCACTGCCCGAGCGGTGCCATCGGGAGTACGTTGTAGTTTCATCTCACGTTGACTGGATTCCATTTGGTCGCGCGAACATCATTTTTAGTGACTTGTCCTCAGCCGATTCAGTTAAACTGCCCTCAACAACAATGCCCTCCATCACCTCCATGCAACCCATTCCAATCTAGTAATCCATTCCCTTCGATTCCTTCTATCGATCCAAATTCAAACGCTCTTCAGGTATCTATTGAAAAATATAAAAGGTCATTAAAATGTCATTAGGGTCTTCCTCAATTCACTTTTCCTACGCTTGCTCCACTAGGAGGTAGCGCTTTCGGACAAGCAACTACGCCTCTTCCTTTGCCTGTAGCTCCTCCAACCAACGGCCAGGTATGGTTTTGCAAAACGAGGCAGTTTTTTTCCGTTTTAGGAGAGCCTCCTCCCAATTACTAACCAAGGACAGGTAAATTTTAGAAAACTTCAAATTTGTATCTTAATTGTAGGGAGGATTCGCTCCACCTCCACCTCCCCCGCCTCCTCCTCCACCGCCGCCACCTCCTCCAGTTCAAGCCCAGCCAATTTACATCCAGCAGCAACCGCCACCCGTACAAGGTAGGAATAACAAAACGTTTAGTATATTCAATTAGTAAACGTCCATCCTCCCCCGCCTCCACCTCCATCTTACGTGGACAGCCCCATTGCAGCAGCCACCCCTCCTGTTGATGCAACAACAAGGGCTTCCACTCTCGCCAGCGAGCAGTTGGTTTCGAAATCATTTGTTTAAAGGTCCCTTAAGGATGTTTGTGAAACTTTTCATTTAGGTACGTCGAGGCGGACTCTCCAGAAGCGGCCCAGCAAATTGATGCCAACCAGCAACAAGTTCCAGCTGCCCCCGAAGCTAATAAATACTCAGTTTTTGAAAATGAACCAAACAGTGGGATTTCAAAATTACCTTCCTTCATTTCAAAGCTTCAGATGGTTTCCGTCAGCCCGTTAGAAGAGCCCTTGCTTCAAACACAAAGCCCGAAGTTTTCAGTGAGAAATGTAACGATGAGCGGTTGAAGAAGATCATCGAAACGGTAAAAAGCTGTTTAGCCTTGCAGATGTGTGTTTCATTTTTCAGAATGTCGACTCCAATCCATCAACTTCAAAGCGAAAGATTCAAAAGGCAGCAACTGAAGAGATCGGAGGTCTTTTCGACGTAATTTGCTCATCTCATGACTTCTCATATTTGGCAAACACCCAGGTAGGAAAATACCTAATTCGCCTAATTTTGGTGATTCAGCTGTTTTGCGAAGCTGGAAACGATGATGTGACTTGTTTTGCATTCCTCCACTCTCTCATCCAATAGACTTCATCAAAGGATGCTTCCCGTGACTTTTGAGGTGCAATAAACGTTAATTTATCTTATTTTTAATCGGCTGTTGTGCAACTGCGTATCAATTCTTTCACATAAAGACGATTTCCATGTCTGCGGCAGTGTCTTTCAGCCAAGGAAGTCCGGTCAACTGTTACTTCCGTTGCACTTAAATAAAACTATCAGTGTAAAATAGGCAAAACGTTACATTATTTCCTTTGCTTCTTCAAGCAACCGCTGTCGATTTGTGTTAGTTAGGAAAACCTGAAGGTCATTCCTGGTGGCAAATTGCATGTTTACCTGCAGAATATTATCGTCCACGCCGTCGCAGTCTGTCATTTCGTGGCCTTCCGATGTCCGCCATGACACGCGCATTTCACTTGTCGTTCTGAAGACGGAGCCATAAATAATGCCCTTTTTCTAACCTCTTGGGAATAGAAGACTGGTGAAGAAGAACGCCTTCCATAGACGGGAAATTGACTACGATGTGATAATCTGAGCAAATTTTGGGCCCTTCGGTCTGAAATTTTTTTAAGAAAAATTTAGTTTCGGCTTCAAAAACCCACTTTATCCGGCTGATCGTACATACATTCCATGACCAGACTCTCCCAATTGTACAATCCTCCACTATTCAACAAAGTTTGGAAAGTTTCGTATTCAGGCTCCAAACAGAATCCCAAGAAGAAGATATCATTATGATTCTGGAGTTTGCTAAATTCAGCAAAAATTTGAATTGAGTACCTTGTAGAATCCTTTTATAAAGACTATTCCATTATAACCTTTAGGAAAAGCACTTTTAAGTACCTTAAGAGAAAGATCTAAAAATAGGAGTTGAAAATACCTGAGTTGAAAAAGATTCTAATCCTGGGAAAAGGTCTCTCGTCTGCGTGACTGAAAGCAATTCTAAGGCATATGGTTGTTGACAATGGACATTTTCAAGCACCGTTCTCTGGGAATCTATGGTGGAAATACAACCTGAAATGGGAATAACAGGCATTTTTGAGAGAAAAAAACCAAGCAATCCGTGGTTTGCAGAACAAATGGCCGAGAATTCGTTTCCATCATCTACAAATTCCTGGACTACGTATTCTTCGCATCGATGAACGTTTGATAACCGCTAGGGATCAAACTACATTAATTTTATGAAACAAAATACCCTGAACCAAGCCCTGAACTCGGTTTCGTTTCGAACAATTCCGATAGAATGGGAGCAGTGTGGTCGGAGAGGCTTCACAATGGCTGGAAATCCACCAATCTGAAAATTAACCAAGTTTTAGTAAGTTTTGTTGTAAGTAACCTGAGATCTAACGGCTTCAACCCAATGATCTGGCTGTGGAGTTCCAGAAAGGGAGCACTGCCTAAAGATCAAAACGTAAAGTTTTTAATTAAAACCTACTTCAATGTGGATAATCCGTTTCGCTTTGGATTATTAAGAGCATCCCGTACGCTCAGAAGGACATCAATCTGTTCTGGCAGATATCCCTGAATCCCCTCTTCGCTAACAATTTTAAAGGCAAACCTCAATGTTCATCTCCTTTCGAATCTGTGCAATTGGCTTTTGCAAAGCTTTCTCGTAAACAACAAGCCGTCGTTGAGTGGATGTATACATTGAGCACAATTCCCGTACCTGGGAAAGTCATTTCACCTTTGCGGTGTTGGATCCCTACTTTTTGGATCATCTGACTGTCCTCGGTTCTTATCCAAGGATCCACCTGGTAGTAAACATCCACACTGAAAAACACGTTAATGTATATGTTTACCAAAGAGAAAAACAAATTTACCGTCGGAAGGATGTAAACAATGTAGGAAATACTAACCATGACTCGTCTGCAAGCATACGCGGCGGAGCGACAACAATGATTCGTACATTCTGTGGCTTCTTCATCCGGGAAAGGCTCAGTCGATGCTTCCAGAGCACAATCAAGAGAGTATATTGTTGCATTCTGGAAAGAAGGGGTTATTTATTTTTGAAAGATTGTCAATGAAAAGGTGGGAAAAACAGAATGATTGCAATATTCGGGCCAGAACGAGCTGTTGGAGCCACTTTCATCAGGAATTCATGGCTATTTGAGTAATAAATAAAAGGCGCGTCTAACAAACAACCACCACTTTTGGGGGGTGGGGGGACAGAAGCTGGAGGACGAAAGTTTCGCTAAATTACAGAAAGGCCCTTGGGAAGTCAAGTGGCCGACTGCTCAATTAGTGCGCGGGTGTGCATGCATAGAAAATGATCAGGATGGGAAGTCAACGGCCGCAATGGCGAGGGATTATCGGTGGGGCGATAACGTACGTATTCTGGAAATTGATACCAAATCCTCTTGGCACAGCAACGCAACGATAAAACTCGGGCGCAGGGCCGGGGATAGCCGCCCCGTTTTGTTTTGCTTTGAAGTCCGCCACCACAATGCGCGCCAAAACAGCCGCACAGGGTTCTCATTATGTGGACGACGTGTGGCTTAATTAACGTACGGGAATATAGTTTGGCGCACATTCGCGCTATATAGGCAGCAATCAACCTCGGATTTGCAACAAACACCTCCGTCAGAGCCACAGCTGGGGACAAACCAGGGAGAGCAAACAAAGCTGAAAATTGGAAACAAACATGACAAAGGGGGCATTAGAAAATTTATCAAAACTCATTTGTAAGAATTTTTTAAGGAATAACCGTCAGAGCTGGGGACAAAAAGGGGCAGAAACAAAGTATCAATTTATCTAAACTCATTTAAAATTCTATTATTAAAAGGTAACATCATTTCAGCAGATTGATCTTCGCATTGAAAAGGTAAAAATAAAGAAACTATAAGCGTCTCTCCACCGATGCGTAGAAAACATCGGATTAAAAGTTAGACATGTACTTTAAGTTCATTTTGAACATTCCGAGTACAAAATTTTATTTTCATTTTGAGTTTGATCAAAGTTTGAAAAATCGAAAAACGACATCGTCTACCAGAAAAATCGAGGGTTCGGTTCCACTCTGGGCAAGCTTTTTTTTAAAATTTACGCTTCTACTGTATTTTTTTAAATAATAAATTTAGAGTGTTTATAACCCACGCTAAAATACTTTAGACGATTCGGAAATTAGACCGCCATAAAAACTTTTTTTTAAAACTAATTATAAACAATAAATTAAAGTTGTCGTTCTATTCTTCCAAGTAAAGAAAGCTTGTTTCAACCAAGATGATAAAAAGATACACTCTCATGATGAACCATAACATATAGTTTACACTAATAAAAGTGTTAATAATGTCACTTTATGCCTTTTAAAAGGCTGTTTGGTTAAAAATCTTCTACCAATTGGTTTTTTCACTGAAAAATGAGCTTAACTGCCAGAAAAGCAAATAAAAAATCATTCATGGAAGGCAATGGGTGATGGATAGCAAGAGACTGGGCGTTGTCAACATGTCTCCGGAAATTGCATCCTCAGTCTCCAAGAACCGCATTTGTGTCAATTATCCAAAACAACTTCAAAACAAGTGGTTAAATTCTGCTTCCCATAACAAAAGGAAATAATAATACTTGGAGAGAAAGATATATTTCTTGCTATAGGGAAGTCTATTTTCGCTTCAAAAACAAGAGGAAGGAACGCCAGAACATTCCCTAGGGTCTGCTGAATGCTCAGTCTTCGAAGGAGCAGAAAAGGCAATGATGTTGTGTGAAACCCGCGTAGTCTAATGACATTTCTGGGTATTCTATTCACATCCTGATGACCGCTTTCAGCTCTAGAATACGTGTTCCGATAGTGGGGTCTCTTCCTGGGATTCCAATTTGAAAGTATTGAGAGAGAGCGGGAAAACATGTGAAAGGCAATCAGAATGACGTGATTAGCCAACTGCAGTTGCAGCAAGAAGATTCCTAAACAAAGCTCATTTCAGCTTTATGTCTATGCAGACGGCTTTAGAATTTCGTGCAATAGAAGTAGGAAGTGAAGCAGCAAAACAAGACTTTTAATCCGTGGGTTGCAGAAATATAGTATTACCCTTTGTGACCTCTCAATTTTGTATCGTGCACTTAATTTCCTCGAAAAGACCTCCCGGAAATTGTGGGACATGACGTGCCTCCGATCAAAGCGATCGTAACGTCCTTCTGAAAGGTTCAAGCACAAATGCCGTTTGAGGATTTGGAAAATGCGTGTAAACGTAATTAAATCCCTGTTTTTATAAAATTTTAAAAAAAAGAAAAAAACATGCATTTGTAATTGCCTATGACGCTTATTATTGTATGCGGGGGACTACCCCTGCCGCAGCCGCCGATCTCGTACGGGTGTGAAACTTGCAGCGCTACCTTATTAGGTAACCTGAGTTTCTGCGTCTTTTAAGGCAGGATCATTAAAAATACGAACATGCCGACCGAAATTTCGATAAACCAATGGAATGTACGCGTATAAACACCGTGCACCTAGTTCGTTAAAATGCCGGTTATTCATAGGTGCCGTTCGTCTGAAATTTCGTTTCAGACGCAGATTTCGTCAAAATGACGTATTTAAATCTCAAAGTGTTGTGTATTTTGTGATTTCTAAAAAAAAAATAAACAATAGAAACACTTAAGTGAAACGGCGGAACAAACTTATTATTGTTTCCTTCATTTGACTTTCAAGAGTTTCTGCAAAACAAGTATTTTTTAATTTTTAATTTAATTAAATGTTCAGATAAGGATAAAAATGTTGTTGTGGGGTGAAATTTTTGTATCACGCATCAGGTGTTATCCAAAAATAATTGTATAAATGCAGATGATAGAACGACACGTGACAAATTATCTAAAAATATCCTTGCTACTGTTTAATACAAAATTAGCTTTGTTGGGATTCTTAATAATTTGCACTCTGGGAGTCCAAAATACGCAAGAGTGGGTGCAATGTTTAAAAAAATCGTATAGCTAGAAAAAATTAAAAACTCTATGAAAATATATTTCAATTCCCTTTCCCCAGTGAAAAAAACATTATCACGGCAATTAAAAAAGTGTACTTAAAAATGTTTATTATAAGGGATATGATTTCGTGTGGGTTTCTTTACTTTGACGTAGGGTAGGCATCTAAATTTAATTATACGATTGTATTGTTGTCAATTACCAGCAGTTCTGCTTCCCGTTCCACCGGCCGTCTGAAAATATATAAGTTTAAGTTTTAATTTTTTTTAAATTACGCAAAACTAAAGTCATGATTGTCCAGAAATTCATTTAGTAATAAAACCATGGAGGCTCCAGGACCGACCAAACTTCAAGTGTTGGATTCGCTATAAGTAATTTTGGTTGGCGCACAAATGATAATAAAATCTAATTTTAATTAAAAAGCTTAGTTTAATAGCTTAAAGCACTAATTACGTTAGCAAAAATTTTGCCTCTGAGCGGATCCGAACCCTTGACGTTTGTCTTGTGTGAGAACGCCCGCTACGGCCACACCTGACTAAATCTACGGAAATCTACAAAACATATTAAAGGCAAACCTCTTCCACTGCTGAATCCTCACTACCTGATGTCGTCTAAACTTTTCTATATTACGATATTAACCTCACTAACGTATGTTGTTTTCTCAGCCGTAGAGGATGCCGGACGAACATAGGTCTGTAATCAAACTAGATCTAAAATGGAGTTAAAATCTACAATCCAGTTACAAAAAACTGAATTGTAACAATACTTATATTTTTTTTAAATATTAAAAAAAACTACCTGTTTTCTTGCTCCAGCTCTTTCCGTAGCTACTGGAATGGTTCTAGGAGCCGATGGTTCATTTCCGAAGCTTTGGGCGCTTGAGTAACTAGTACTGTATTCGTGGAATCCTGGTCCGCTATTTTCATAAACATGGCCACGTCCGCCTCCTCCGGGTAGCCTGAATCAAAATTTTGTTATGGAATGTAGTGATTTCTTACTTTTCCGAAAACGTCTTGTAATAGGGCTTTCCACTTCCACTTGTGTATCTGAAAAGTTGTGTAGACTAATTTGGATAAAAAAACCTTGTGGAAGAGGGCTGAGCATAACCATCGTTAGAAGTGCTGTATTCGGAACCCAGATCACTAAATCCAGTAAAGTCGTCGGTTCTAATTATAAACTACTAGGACTATCTCAACATTAAGCTTACGTTCCAAAGGGAGGCGTTCCAAATGATTGACTGCTCGAATGGGATTCACTGAATTCCTCGTGATTGGGACCTTTGTTGTGGTAACTGGTGCCTCGGCTAATTCCACCAGGAATTCTGAATTGATTCAGTTAAATTTAGAGTTTTTGAAAGCATCCTTATGTTATTTAGCTTATACTCTCAATAATCTGTAAACCAGATTGAGATTTTAGTCGACCCTGTTTGACAAAATCTGACAAACTTTAATAAATTTTTGAAAGTACGTTTTTTATAAATACTTAGCAAACCAAAATGTAACAAATAGTTTCCTATATAAAGTATCGTAAAAAGAGAAACAAACTTGGACAGAACCCTTGTATGCCAGCTAATTTGGCTGAGGGCCGAAACGTGCCGGCCCATGACGGTCCGATGACTTTTTCATGTCCGCCCAGTCCATGAGGGTCGCGCGCCGCGGTGCGCGAAAAAATTCTACGCTGGCCAAGTTGCTTAGAAAGTGTACTCTTTGGTCCTCATAAGTTCCTCGACAGCGTTTTAGAAACCAATATGTCCCTTTTTGGCGAATGTGCCTCACATTGACGTCATCGCGCACTATCCAAAATTTTGAAACAAACTTGTTTTCATAAGTGTGCAATTTTCCATCCGGCGGAGTTCTATCCATGGACGCCCTGTTTCTGTTGAAAATCTGACGTTGCATAGCCATGTTATTGGCCATTATCTGCTGATGAACGGCTCCCATCTGCCTAGACATTTCCACAGGATCCGGGCCGTACATCACCGGCACCATCACTTGGGAGAAGAACCCCGGTAGAAAAAATAGCATTTCGAAGATCATCCGGTTGAAACTAAAAACCCTTGTGAAAAAAAACTCGGCTCAAAATGTAATAAGAGAAGTTTTTCAAGAGAGGATTTAAACCAAAGATTGCGAGAAGATGACCGAATAGACAAAGGTCCGCCCATCTGTCCACTGAATTGCCCAAAAACAGGTACGTAGGTCTGTGGATGGCGAAGGAAATAATGAAAACAAGTGTGAGCGATCGACTGAGAATGTTTGGACAAGTTTATTTGAAAAGTTCACATGTACACATTGATGTATTCCTGAATGGGAGACCGACAAATTGGGCAGTTGGGGTTCTTCAGGACGGCTTTGAGGCACGTCTCGCAGAGGCACAGGTGGTTGCAAGGGCGAAGAAGAACTGACTTCTCACGGAGCATGCAGATGCAACAGGTTACTCGGTCGTTGTTTTGTTGTTCCAGGCGGTATTCGCGCGAATCCGTTCTGAAACATGGAGAATTAGCTGAAAGCTTTAGTTTTTACGCTTTTACGCAAAAATAACATTTTTTGCATTAAAAAAGGCTGCCTTTCCAAATTTTAAGCACGCCTTGTCCCAGCTCGGGCAGTTATCTTTTATGGTGAGACTGGATCAAGCGGGCAAACTTTCAACTTTTTCTCGGCTTGGTCAGGCCCGACTTTTTGTTTTTTTTTTGTAAACTGTATATGTGTTAGACAATTTCAACATTAAGCATTCCTTTGTAGTATGGTTTAGCTATGTTATTTCTAACTTATTTTTTGGATTTACAGCTGTTTTTCAAAATTCCTTATGAAGTCCTTTTTCTACAATTTTTCTATTACAGGAATAACCCGGACGTTTTGTTTTGCGTGTGAATTCATTATTTAGAAATCCAAGAAACAGTTTTTTTTCTCAATCAGGTTTACTGACTCTGCGTGTTGAGCGAATAACATGAGTAACTTCATTTAACAAAGGGTACTACGGTTGGGAAAGGAGTTGAACAAAGCAGGTTTTTTTATTTTGTTTCGTTAAAAGAATTCTTTTTTAAACTTTTTTTCTTTAAACTCATCATTATTCAAAATTTCGGAAATCCCGTGAGCACCTCTTTTCAACAAAAAAAAATCTCGTTTGCTGGAGCAGTGTTGGATTAAAGTATGATTATTGAACTATACAAACAAACAGATACTATGATTCGAAAACGAGGCTTTTGGTTTTTTACTCACTACTTTAGAAAAAAACCGGAAGCGGACATGTCCTTCAAGAGTACCCAAAAGTAAAAAGTCGGCTGTTTTTTCGAGCTGGGCTGGGAAAATTTGGGAAGATGCGGCCAAGCTTAGTCACATCTTACTTCAATGATTTTCATGCATACCCTCCCAAAATTGTTGTAACTACTTATTTATGTAAGTTTTTTTGGTTTAGAAAGCGCTTTTAAATTTAAAAAAAGCGATGCACTCTTTGATAGCTGAGCTATCTCACCTTGCTGCAGTCCTATTCCTTGCTCCTTCTTTTAGCGGTGCCAGTGCTTCGACAGTCCTTCGAATAGGCGCAGCTCTGCTATCCACAGTCTCCACAATTCCCAAAATCCAACGAATGGGATGCAAAAGAGCCCCTCCAATACGAGTAATGGTGTGAACTTGTGGGAAAACAATGCCTAACCCCGTGTATACAATGGATAGGCCGTAAGGAACCAGAGTGTACAGGAAATAGTTAACGTAATTCACATTCGACAAACGACGGGTTACTTTACGGACAATGAAAAAGGTCACTAAAACAAATGTGAGGAATAGGAAAGTAAGGATGGGATAATTGTTGCCTAAATAAAGACAAAATCGGGCAGGGAGTAAGCAAATTTTAATTATATACAATACAACATTTACCAAAGCGGTGAAAATGGTTATGGGGATTGCGAAAATCTCCAGGAATGTTCCTGAGATCTTGTCAAGAAATCCAAGGCCTTGGTGTTGAGTCGTCATTTTATTAAATTTGAAGATTACCCATTAATCTTTGCCTAAAAATGAAACAAATTGAAAAAGTTTTTTTTTAAATCAGGCATTTGATAAAAAAGTTTTGGAAAAATTAACAAAATAATTTATGTGTTAAAGGGTTGGAGATTAAATATTCCTTGGGGTGTCATTTTTCACGGCCTTTGAGCCGTTGTATATTTTGACGAAAACAATTAGCAGTTGAAATTTGAGGCTTTCTAACTGCAAATACTGTTTTTGACTATTTTATTTCCTGAACGGTTATTTATTCTATTTTCAAATAACTTTTCACTATTGCCAATTGTAAAGTATGAATTTTATTTAAGAAGTCATTGAAATTGGATTTTACAAACATATTTTATAAACAGGTTCATAAAAATAAATAAGAAAAAGTAACTTGGTTTGAGATGCTCTTTGAGGGGAATTCAAACAATCGCGTAAACAGCGGGCGCGGAGTCTGGTGACCTCGTTGGGTAATATTTGGCGGCCACCCTGGACGATGCCCTTGCGCTGGGAAAGTAGCTTTTATGATTGTTTAAGAAAAAACACAATTGTAATGGAACAAATTAAAAATAAGAAAAAAAAGAATATGTAAAAATTGAAAGTGGGATACCTCTTATATGTAATTAACATTTTTTTCCTAATGAAATCATTAAAAATTCATCAGTAGTGAATTTCAATAAATTTCCACAGCTGAGTACAAAGCTCGATTGTGTGCGTCAGGCTATCCCCAGAGTTAATAGAAGTAGTTATTTCTGAGTCGTTTACACGGAAATTAGCCTCATCATTTCCCTAAAAACACCTACGACATTGCAGTCGCGAAATGTATATCCTTATTGTGCAGAGATAAAAACAAGATGAGATTTTTTTTATCTTCCAGTCATACCCATAGCAGAAAAATATTCAAAATGAGTTTTTGGATGTGACTTTTAAATTTTCATTTTACTTGTACATTATGCAAGTTTTTTTAAATAAATTTTCACTGAACTGCCAGCATTTGTAAAGTAACCTTTCAGAATGAAAAACTAAAACCAACGGTGCCACAAAAGTGGGCCGACATGAAATTTACCTGATCGCCCAAATTATTTACAAGACAAACATCTATGGTTCGGATCCGCCCTGGCCATGTTTTTTTTGTTAAATAAAAGGATCTTTGCAAATTAAGGCACTGTTTTGTTAGCTCATTTAAATGAGTTAAGTGCTTATTGACCGCGCAAAAAAATGATTTGGGCCGAATACCCGACTTTTGATTTGTTTGATGCAACCGGCGAGGCCTTTTGTATACATTTATTTGTATATTTGTATACATTTAAAAGGCGCAGCCTTTGGTATACATTTATAGAAATAAACATTCACCATTTACAGGTGAACCGAAAAATAGTTTTATGTAACTTTAATCGATAACTAAATGCTAGACATTAAAAGCCCAAGACAGACATTTGTACTTGCAAAAGCATTAATTATTGGTCGCTTATCGCCACGAACAGGTCGTGAAAAACCTTTCAGAAGCTAATGGAACACACACATTTTCTAGCAAGATTTTACCACTTTGTTATTTTTCCTTCGCCCACCCACCACCCTTGCTTGATAGCTTCTTAAATTGAGTACCACTTGGTGAGTACTAAGTCTGTGATGTCATCAAGATTCCAAACTACCAAAACAAATTGGAAAACTTCGTTTCGTCGAGAATGAGTTCGTATTTCCCTCCTTTTAGCAGAATCTCAGCTTCCCGTTTGAAATTAAAACTGACTCATCCTTGAGGCAAAGGCTTTGCCCAATCTCTGCTTGCTGTCTTTTTGTTCCAACTTCGCACGTGGCTTTGTTTTGGAGAACACCGTAGGGCAAACATACTGGTCTAGGCGACAAAACAAAACAATTGGATTTCAGTAAACTTGATCCGGTTTCAGGAAGTAGCCAATTATATTTGGGGACGATACACGTCTCACTGAGTCCACGCATATCAGAAGAACATTAGCCGAGTGCCATCCTCGATTGGTGCAAGCGCCCCCAAAAATTTTCCTCGTTAGAAGCTGCTATTACAGGCCCTTTTGCTGTTTTTATGCCCTTCAAACGACGTCATTCTGGTATATCAGTCCGCTTCATCTCTATTCCCAACACCCCTTCCCTCAACTAAACCCAATCTTTCTGGTCTGGGATCAAACAGATAACGCAGAAACTCTGTTTTCCCCCAATGTGTCAATTAAAATGATGGCCGAGGTCAGATGCCTTTCGAAACATTAAACTTCATACATTAAATCATTTACAAGACAAACATCGATGGTTCAGATCAAACAGATAGAAAAAAAGAAACTAATAATAAGAAATTTTTACAATATCTGCAAAAACTCCCTGTTCTAAAAACTTATTTTGCTAGACGGTCCATTTCTGCCAATTAACTAAATCAAACAGGTAGTGCAAAGAGACTGAGCAAGAAAAACAACAGGAAAATTGGTTTGAGGAGTGCGTGAGTTCCAGGAATTCTATGACGATGAAATTAACGCACTGCAAAGTTCAACAACACAATTCGGGAAAACTCTATTTTTAGGAAATTTGTGTATAGATACAGTTGTTTTGTAACAGTTGTTTTCAAATAAATTTACTTTATAAAAAACTCTATTTCAAGCCAATGTGTAACAAATAAAGATTTGTAACTTCAAATAGATTCACTTTTAAAAGAAGAAAAAAAAACTAAAATTTCAAAGTTTCTTTATATATATTTATTATTATGAAAATTTTAAAATGTTCTATTTTTTCCATCGAAATGTTTGCTTTATATATTTTTTAACCCGAAATGTTTTCTGTGTTTTTTTTAAAAATTTTTTGTTAAACTGTTTCTAGTTTTTCTGTCAGAAAAATTAAACCAAAACGTTTTTTTTTCAAATCAAAAAGGTTTTAGTAAAAAGTGTAGTTTCACCTTTGTATAGTTCTATACACATTATTTTTTAAAAAAATGTACCCTATTTATGGACTACATCATTTTAGGACTACAGTGTTCGAAAAACATTGTGAAGCTCAATTTACTTGAGATTTAAAGTTTTAAAGTTGTAGTCTATTTTCTTTGCAGATTTCGTGTTTGGTCTCCTATCTCGTCCAAAAACCTACTTCATTTATCAGTTTGAAATTCAAAATTCGCAGCCCCCAGAAGTCAAAGCAAAGTCTCAACAACAAAACTGCAAAACACATTTTATTTGAAGTGCTTTTAGGCGATGCGTTCAAAACAAAAGAAAGGACTTTTTGTGCTCTTGCGGTACTCTTGCATCTGCTTCACAAAAACTATTTGATATCCACACCTCTCACGTTTGTGATATTGGCCCCGCCCCTGAAACACTGCCGCATGCTCGGATACTTGAGCTTCGTTCCTCCAGCCCTTTCAGTCTATCCCTTTTCTGAAGACTCTTGTTCCCCAGAAGCGTTCCTGTGTTGTGACGTGCTGGTGTTACGTGGTATTCGTTGCGAGAAGGACGGCGGCGTGTGAAATTGCTCCTGAGGGGATTGCGAACGCAGCGATTATGACTGCTGAAGACCGACAGCTGACCCAGGGTATGGTCCAATTAAAACCTGCGCCTTGTCTGTTTTCCCTGTCTCCGTTATCTAATGAAGCCGTGTTTGGACATGAGGAGGCGTTATGTATTAGGAATTCTGAACCCCGCAAACACACACCGACCAGATCTAGTGGACCCATTTCCGCCATCAAATGGAACCTATGTATCTTTTTTGGGTACCCGTTCTGTTCATTCTACTTGCCAGCATTTCAAGGCAATCCAATTTGTAGTTTTACTTTTCCTGTTTGAAAATCATACTTGGAAAATTCATGCTGATATTTTTAAAATCCAATTTTCAACACAATTTTAACTTTCGAAAATGATATTATATGCTTTAAGACTTAGAGACAAATGTGACCAATTTACCACTTCTTGAAAAGTAAACATGTATTATTGTGACGGATTCTTTAAAACTTTGATTTTTATTAAGCTTGTAACTTTATAAATTGAGAAGGTATGCTTTTAGCGTTTGGGCTAAGCCAAAAATTGCCAGAAGAGATATAAACCAATTTTTTTTAAATTGCCATGGAAATCTTTACATAATGTTGTTTTACAAATATTTTCAATAACAAATGTTTTTCTTGAAACAGTTTAAGTTGTCGGAAGCTGCCCATCTAGAATGCAGAAGAAAATAACAATTACGACCACGCGTGGTTAACAAACCAACACTTTACTTCAAGCGACTCCAGGAAAACTGTCGTTGTCTGTTGTGAAGTAGACGACGGACGCCTACGTGGATTATGAAAACTTCTAGTTGTTTTTTTACCAGATTTTCAATGGCCCAACTTTTACCCAAGATTTAAGTTTAACGAAACGTTTCACCAAATCATTGTTATTCAATTTTTTCGATCATTCCCAGTGAACTTTGGCTGAAATCATCGTTGTGTCTAACTGGGAGCCAGTCTGTTATGGATTTGTTTAAACTATTCCGGTCAGCTCGGAAAACCCTTGTTACGTCAAAATTTGATTGCCCAGAGAAGCAGCACAGAACGTGTCAAACCGGAGTTTGTTACATTGACCATTCTCACCCTTCCACCGATGTTTGTGCAAAAAGCACATTTCTGAGAGTGACAGACGTCCTGAACGACGTTGAAAGCACCGATTGTGTTGTTTTCTTTACTGCCTGAATGGCGTGCACATCTGGTGGCGAGTGCCCTCGTCCATTGAAAGAACGATAGATAAGACTGCCTGGATCGCACCTATGTGTCACACCATGTCACTTGGAACAACTCAATTCAAAAACGTTTAGAATATCACTTTTTAAGCGATGATTTGACACTCTACATGTCCCTGGGGATCGATCAGACCCCTTGCACATCTTCAAAACGAGAGAGCGTTCGCCGTTTATGCACCCGAGACCACGAACGCCATTCTGGTTTGAAAGTGCAGGAGATTTGTTATCTTTATTGATGATCTATCCACTTGGGTGTTAGACGAAGAACAGTTTCTAAGACAGCGATTACCACAAAACGGACAATTTACTCATCATTCGTGGCAATTGAAAATAGGCATTAAGACAAATTGTCAGCTTCTCGCCTGTCCAACATCAAACGTGGCCGAATCCAACAATCTTCGCTTTGTCATCAAAACTGCCAGAAATTGTCAGCTAGCCACTTTTTTGCTCTTAAAGGACATTACATTAAGGGATAAAAACATCCGCGTGTCGGTGAATTAAAGGTGAGGAGCAGACGTCTTCGGAGTTCATTTGTAGAATCATCTTCAAATTTAAGGACATTGGGATCAACGTTTGCATAAACATTGCGCTACTTTCAGCTTTTTCACTTTTGAAATACAATTTTTTTTTCTATAAAAATGTAGGATTGGAAGTGTGTTTCCTTATAGCAATGTAATTAATCCTTAGGTTATGACCGCTTATTTTCATTTTTCATGGGAACAGTAAGCTTGCGGCTCATCATTTCACGTATTTTTATTTCCCATTTCAAAAAAAAAAACAGCCGGATTGGATTTATTTTTAACGCACGATACCACCAGGGGCCATTTTGGGCTTGGAACTGCCTACGGTGTTCGTTTCTGTATGTGGCAGGACTGCCCCTTCCGCTTTGGCCGATCTCGTACGGGTGTGAAACTTGCGGCCGGTAAAAAAATAATTAAGACCGACACGACGCATTTAAACTCCAAACTGTTTTTCTAACCAAAGTTTTCATTCGAATGGGTCAAAATTGGAAAAGTTCGTAACGGTCCCTTTAAATATGCTAATTTTCATATTTATAATTATTTCCATTTAGGATTTCAAATTTGCTACTTTTATACAGTACTTTGTACGTTTTACGATGAAGTCAATTTTCTTTTTTTTCAATTACAAATATATCATTTTTTTAAAAACCACGCATTTCCAAATATCATTCAATGATTAGTCATTTGGTAAAAAATATAATCATTTACCAGAACGTGTCGAAAACGAAAACAATGGCTAAATAGTAGGGTGAAGACTACAATTATTCAGTGTGATTAACTCCAATTCCCGATTTTCTCAGCAATAGGAAGCCACAAACTTCTTTGCCTTCGACATCGAACAGTTTTCCAAAGCACGCGCTTTTTTGAAATTCTTTGACATGCACTACTAAAATGGTGATTTTAAATGTTACTTTTTAAACCTAAATATCAGAAAACCCCCGTTTCTATGGAATTTCACACTTTGAAATTGAAGAAAAAGAAGTAAAGTGCGCGGGTTATTGTGGTGCCTTGATAATTAAGCGGGCAGTTTAAAGGACAAAATTTTGAATGCATGGATGGCTAGTACTCACTTCGCATCACCGTAATAGTTTTCGCCTACGTCACTAATCTTTTAAGGCTTTCCTTCACTGTTTACTTCCAGGAATACTCAGCACCCGCCTAATTACTAAAACCGAATGTACACTTTTTTCCTGCTGAAATTCGGAATTTCTTCAGAAGACAAGTTTTGATCCTCAAGCTGAGAGTTCTTAAGCTAAACAAGGTTTCTCAACTGAGTCGAGTGGGAAGTTTAGAATCAACACGCTTCCCAAAACAAGAAAGTTTTCCTTCCTGCTCTTAAAAAGAAAAGTTTACATATCTTCTATTAATCCAAATGATTTCTGATTTTTATAAGTTCATCCAGACCACGCATGAATATGTCATATCGGTTTAAGAAAAACGTATATTTACGTAATCTGGCATTATCAACGCAGTCTGTTTCTGAATCACAAGGTAGTCAATGGACACATTTGCCTTTTATCGAAGACGTGCCCGCTTTTGAGTACGATTTTCTTTTTGCAAATGCACTACATCTGTCGTAACCAGAAATGTCAAAAACAACAGAGAAACAAAGATACTCATTTCGAAAAGTGCCAATTGTCCGCTGGGCAAGGACAATAAAGGTTTAGAAAAACAACCGTTTGGGAAAATTAGGTTATTTCTAGTAAAACTTTTCAATTTGATGTCAAAAAACTTTTATTAGTTTTGAACTCGCTTATTTGTCTTTAGATCTTCTAGAATGAAAAACAGGACTGATAACGCGGAAAATGTATTTTGCGCCAGAAAACTTTTTTTACTTTTTAAACTCAGTTTCTTCAAACTGCTGTATTCCATTGACAATACGTAATTTTGTCCACTCAATAAAACAAAGAGAAACTGATAGAAAGTTAGAGAAAAGAGAGAGAAGAGAGAAAAAGTGGAAGCGAGAGAGGGAGAGCGGAGAGAAAGAGAGAGGGGCAGAGAGAGAGAGAGAGAGATAGAGAGATAGAGAGAGAGAGAGATAGAGATAACTGTTTATTTATTGAGTTCCAAATCAAAAATAGACCTCACTTACTTTGTGTAACGGCATTTGCGTCACCGCTCGTCAAAATGTCTCCCTATAAATTTTAGCGCACCGCTGTTTTCGTACAAATTGGTATAATTCCGGAAAAGCCGTGTGACTTGCGCTCACTCCAATTGACTTGCTCTTCGATATCCAAACACGTACCTTGTCATAAAGCAAAGTTATAGTTGTTTGGCCTTAGCCGGAATGAATCAAAGGGGTTTTCTCTTTTCTGACAAATCCACTGATTCATCTCGGAGTACATTTCCGGAAATACAAAACATGCTTGATTTTGCGTCAAAGAACCGCGTGACTCAAAGTGCTGCCCCAGATTCTCCCTCTATTACGCAGAACGTACATTCTAAGCCATAAATCCCTTCTCATTGGTTTGCGATCATTACTGGTTTGTTGTCTTATTTCACTGTTTGCCCAGGCGTTTGCCAACAATTCATCTCTTATAATTACCACCGATGCTTGAAAAATCTCTTCTTTTGTTGTGATTTCATCGTAGACAGTGTTTACGGTATCCCTGTTGTCCCATGTTTTGTTTTACAAATGAGACGTCACCGAAATTCCTAATTTAAAATTCTCCTGTTGTTCGAAATTAAGCCGTTTGCGTGGAATTTTAGACGCCCTTTGTGATGAAGGCAGCGTACGACTCATACAGAACGACCTCGGACTAAGGCGAAAACAAAATGAATATGATATCCATAATCCACTTAACTTTTGAGAATTGGTTTAGGGATTTCCCGCGCAAAGCGATCTCCAGGTTCACATTACTTCATTACGCGGTCTGCTCTCAGTTTGTCCTCGGTTATCCAAACCCTTCGATGTTCATCCTCCCACTTAAACAATTTCTTTCAGGCTTCGAGCGGAAGGAAACTTGACAATTCGACTTTTCAACTGGATTCCAAGTAAGTTTAATTGAACAAAGGGGATGGGAAAAATGGAAGTTCTTTTTACCAAAATCTGACGTCAAACAGTGTTTGTGAAAAAGCAAAAATTGTATATATGGCAATGTATACGGAGTTAACACAGTTTATTGGGTAATAAAGAAAACATAAATTTAAAAAAAAATCAATAATACGCATTTACCCTGAAAACAATGTTCATGTTGCCTCAAAACTTCTTTTCGGCCGACCTATCTAAGGGGACCACCCAGTCAAACAACCAGGCTCTGGACAGCAGTTTTACTCAACAAACGTTTCTACGTCTTTCTAGGGCACCGTTTCTAGTTTAAATAAAATTAATTCTTGAAGAAGTAAAATTACTGAAAACGTGGTTTTCTAAGTATAAACCGCGGACAAAATTTATGCAAACCGTCAGGGACCTCTTTTCGATTTGCATTAGCCTATAGTGCGGCGGGACTACTCTTGCCGCGGCCGCCGATCTCGTATGGGTGCGAAACTCGCGGCGCTACCATGCCAGAAAACCAGAGTTTTCTGCGTTTTTTCAGGCGGGAATATTCAAAATTCGAAATTGACAAACAAAAAGTCGATAAATCAATAGAGTGAATGGACGTGTAAAATTGTGCAAGTAGTCGTTTAAATTATAGTTGTCAAAGAAGTTCCTGAGGGTTCTCCTTAAAACAATGTTAATTTGACAAATGTTTCAAAAAACATTTTCTTGTAAATTAAACAACGTCTTTGTTAATTATTTTAAAACCTTTAGAATTTTACTTTTCAACGGTTAGCAAATTAAAAACGTTTTTTGAAGGCTGTTCGCTCTTGAACCATGAATTGTCTGCGACACATCTGGATTGGCCTTTTTCCCTCGCAACACATGCGCCCTTAACAAAATCCAGATAATAACGCTTGGCCCAGCTGTCATTCCACCATTCTTGTGACGAAGAGCAACTTTCACAGCTTCTGCACTTTTGATTCGTTTTTTCTCATGCTGAATAACTTCCTGGGAAGATATTTCCAAAGGGCATTTACTTTAAAATTTTCTTTAACATCAGAAAACCCTGTTTTGAAGAAACCTACCGAAAGTATAGTGGACTGGGTCATTGTGAAAAACCCCATTTCCAATGCAGCATCATTCGGTCGCGGGCTAGTTAATGAGTGGACTTTCATCTCTGCTGCCGTGGGAATCGCTGGTCTCAAAAAATCAAGCAACACCGACAATTTCTCTCGATCCGTGCTTCGATGCACACCCGCATTAACTGGCTGTCTTTTCATTGTTTTCACTCGACCTACGCGACAATTTGTAATTTTCGCGTCGACTGCCATTGTTCGAATTAAACGGCGTCTGTCGCGGTTACTTTTGACAAAAAAGTGACGGAGGACCCTTTTTGTTGTTCCCTTATTGGATAAACGGCCTTATTTGTGAGCAGCTTCGAGGAAAAAATAATTTGACTCGTCAAATAACAACAAAACAACCCGGGGATTTCGATTCAGGGGTTCTTTCTTGTTAGACAGATAGCCTTGAAACGACTGCAATCCAATCAAGTTTCATTTGTTTTTTGAAGCTACTTCCATCTTTTGTTTGGAAAACTTTTGTTCAATTCAAGAGTTGCATCCATTCTTATTTCCGCGTTCAGTTCTTTTATAAACCATTTTTCACTGGAAAAAAACACCTTCAAAATATTTTCATTTATGTTTTCTTGAATTTTTTGACTATAAGAAAATTTAATTTTAAATTTTTCGGATTTTGGGAACCAATTCTTTTTTTTAGTAACAAAACCCTCTGAATGCGTTTGTTTTCTCGTCCATTCCAATCATTGCTTAGAAATGTTAATGGATGGACCTATTTTGCGCAATATTCCAAACCTGATTACAATATCTTAATTGTCGCACTAATTTGCATTACTGGACTCATTTGGCGAAGGCACGAGCTGATCATATTGCACGGAATTTCTGCAAAACTTGAATGTGATTAAAAAAAACTATAAATTCGTGTTTTGTAAAATTGTAGACCGAAGAACTTTCCTTAAGTTTTTTTGAAGTCTAAATTTGAAGTCAAATTCTCTAAAATAAGTCTCTTTTTTTAAATCTTGCCACTGAAACTACAATGCCTTCCAATAAATGATGAAAAAAACCTGTAAAACGAAAATTTTACTAAAATGTTTTTTTTACATCGACAAGGAATTTTAAAAAAACAAGAGTCATAAATTTATATTTTCAAATAGCCGAGAAAACAATTTTTTAAAAGCGCGTTGCTCCGAAAATGTTTAGCGTCACGTATTTTTTGTTAGATGAGCATGAAGTCTCAGGAAGCTGTAGCTATTTGCTAAGGGTCACGACTATAATTCCTAATATATGATGCGTTCCGTAAGTAAAGGACTCTCTTATAAAAAGTGAATTTTTTTGTGAAAAATTGCTAGAATTTGAATCAACGCAGGTACCAAAATCTCATTATAATCACGTTTGACAATCACTTCGTCGTGATCTATGTGAGAGTTATTTTCGAATTTCACCGATTTTTCAAACTTTGCCTATAGCAAAGTTTTAGTGGTTTATCATTGAACGCTTGATAGTTCTTTGAACTTCCTGGTCAAATCCTCCACTTCCTGTAACCAGAGGGCGCTGTTCATTTTAAAAAGAGTCGTTAGTCAGGACGCGGCAAGGGGGGCGATAATCTGGTCCAAGAGACATCCCCGGGGAGGTGTCTAGGTCCACAACACCTAAACGCACACATCAAACTAGCGCCGTTCCGCTCTTTGTTATCCATGTTATGTCAATTTTAAAGAATCTACGATAGTTTCGTTTCCTAAACCAACAGGAATTCCTGAACATGACAACCAGATTCTCTATTCTTCTAGTCCCTCTATTGTTCTTGTCATGCCACTGAACAGAGGGCCCTATTAGATGCGTTCATGGTCGTTATTCTAAGACAAAAAGAGTTCATTAGGGCTTTCATAAAATGGAAGAGTCCATGATGTTTGTCCGTAAACACACTTATACCCATTTAGTTCTTATTTTAGAGGTACAATTAGTTTATGTTGTTTCATATGGGCGCATAGTACAATTTCAGATAAAAAGAATTAAATTGTATGCCAAAAGCTTACATTTTTACGAGTTTATAAACAGTAAAACGGCGTTTGTGTATAAAATAACATAATAGTTGTAGTTTAACTTTGTAGTTTGATCTGTTTCGATTTTTCACCTAAATGTCAAACGTTGTTTTATTTGTTTCAAAACATCGTTGGCTCAGGAAAAGGGAAAATCTTGTGAGACGCTTTTTTGGCGGTTTCTCTGCGCACTCCTTATTCGGTGAACTCTTTATACTTAAAATTGACGCCAATTTTGATCTGCCGCATTTCTCTGCGGGACCATCTACCCTTTATCTTAACCTAGAGAACCAGCTGTTGTCCGTTGAACACCCACTATATAATATTACTTTTATCGAATCTAAAAACTGATGCTTGATGCCATAAAATCAAATCAAACAGGCTTTCAGACGATCCACTTGTTGTTGAAATAAGATTTAAAAATGATGTTTGGCATGATATGAATATACAAGAATAAATTTGATGAACCAATCCAAATAATCTCATTTTCCCTGTTTTCCTAAGAACGCACATCTGCAAATCTTCCCATATACGCGATAGAAAATGGGAAGCCTCATCAAAAAATTATCCCATGCCCAGGACATGAAATCATTCTAACCTTCATTCTCATGTTTTTAAGTGTTTCTGTTTAACAGACCCTAAGTCTCGTAAGTCCCTTAACGAATTTGCACTTGCAAAAGAGTCTGGATATATCGGGTTCTCTAGCCAATGAGTTGCATCTAATTCAAAGTCTCCCGGGACGGTCGTCGTGATTGCTCGGCTGGTTGCTCCTGACGCCGGTGCAGAAGAAGAAGAGGAAGACCCTGTTGTCGTCTTCTTTTCTGAATCAGCGTCGTGATAATCGCGCCCGCCTCGCTCATTGCCTCATCTCTAAAAACCCTCCTGTGCGTGTTGTAGGGGGGCCGTGTCAGGAACGCGACCACAATCGGCCATCCCTCCGCAGGCTGTCATATCCTTATGTCAGATCCAGCGCCGCTCAGATGTCTCAGGCTGTCCTTTCCTGGTCTTTGTGTCGAACAGGGAAACCCATTACGCAGCTGTTTTGATGTGAAATGTTAATGGAGCGATGCCTCGCCAAGAATCACACGACTGTTGATGCTCCCAGTATTTTCGCTATTTGGCTAATTAGCCATTCTAATCCAAACAAGAACTCTTGTTTCTCATCCAATACTGGTCTTGTTTTCACGAGGATCCTGGAGTGCGCACTTCGAATATCCCTCTTTTATCCAGTGGGATTAGCCCTCTCTCCCGCGAAATAAGGCAACAAATTAAGAGAAGGAAATTCAGTTTAGGATAAAATGATCACGTTGGATTTGGCTAATCCCGCGCACATGAAATGATGTAGGGCAGGTCTAACCAGATGATAGCTTCCTTTAAAGGCCGACGTCCAATTCCTCTTCCCAATTTGTACGTGGGCACGGCAATTTTCCTCCGGTGATTGCCATTTCGGTACTATTAGCCCTTCGCAGACTCACTGATTTCTTTCTGTTTTCATGCACTATTCGTCCTCTTGAGAATCACCTAACGAAGAGCCTAGGCTTACTTAGCAACATAACTTATATACCCCAACCAATTAGCCTTTCCTGAACCGAGGGTGGATTTTCGTTCTATTATTGTCTAAGGCCGTTGTTTCCCGCCGGTGCGATGAAAATAAATTGTAGCAATTTGTCATAGGATCACAATCAGCTGGCCGTAAAAACCTCAGACATCATAATCCAATTGTTGTTCACGACACCTACATGAAATGTATTTTGTACCTCGGTAGACCACATTGCTCTCCTATAATTTAAAAAAAAGCTCTAACTTAACTTTTAGCCAAACACCTACATTAAGGAAATTTTGTCAAAAATGTTATTAGAAATGTTAAAAGCAACCTTCTATTTATTTCATTCTTCATTATATTTTTTTCATTTTTTTATCAACAAAAAATTTTCTTCCTCTTCCTCGACTTTGACATTCAGTTTAAACTGCCGCTTTCAATAACAGCTTAATCGCACAATCGCTAACATTGCAGTTTTCCTGGCCTCCGACTGGACTCAAGTGTTTTTGTAAACGGCAAAGCGTCTGAATCGTTGATTTGCTTTCAGTTGGTTACCTTTAGCACATATTTTCCAATTCATTCTGAAAATTTGCAAAACTTCTATTTTTATTTGTTTATTTCTTTTGGCGCTTGAAACAGTCATTTGTTTATACCGTTAAAATGACGATTTTTTGTTTTCGCTATTTTAAGGTTACATCCACTGAATTGACCGTGGTCGTTGGCTGAGTATTGAACAGCGCAGTGAAACTGTTGAAATTTTAAGTGCTCGGTATGAAACAGTAGAATGGTGTGGGAAAACCCATTGTGTCAAGTTGGGGAATACTATAGTAATCAAGCAAAGAACGAATCAATTCCACATTTAAGTAAAACATATACTTTTAATGATTATTTTTTTTTCTTTTTTGTATAGTAGGTTTTTCTGAAGTTTTTAAAGTTAAATGGGAAAACATCCTTAACAAACTTTAGAAAAATGCATTACATATTTTATTGGTTTCCATTTTTTAAATGAGCGACCACTTTACCATATGGAAAAAATTGAAACTGGTGTTTTTTTATGAAAAGCTTGAACGAATACCACTATTTTTGGACTGGAGTTCCTATCTAATAACAATTATTACGAACACCTCGTTCGCGAGACAATAAAAGAACAATTGCGCAAAAAAACCTAAAATTCCGACCACTTCATAATTCATTGCGGCGGATCTACGCGTCTAATTGAATATCTCTTGCCGTCTAAGTGCTAGGCGGCGTTCGATGACATCAAAGTCACCACTCCTTGACCCCCTAACTTCATTTTCACCTAAACTGCACTTCTCTCCACTTGATCCTTTTCTCTCACTTTTATAAAAGTTTAAAGAACAGAATGTCGGAGTCTTCCGAAGGAGTGACAATTCTACGATTGCCAGGGATGATTCCCTTCTTCCCTGAGTAAGTAACGAAAGAAAAAAATGTCAAAAATAAATCAATAAAAAACAAGTTTTGAAGATTAAATCAATTGGCTTTTCAGCATAATGGACGAAGTGCACGAGTCGGAAACAAACATAACTGCCCTCATAGAAGGCGCCGTTTGCATGTGCTCCGACTTGCAAACGGAAGACTACTCTCCGCTCTACGCATGGTAAAACATTCATTTAATATAAAAACAAATCTTTTTGCAGGTATAATTATGTTCTAATTATATTGGCACTGCCGCCGCTATCCCTATTTGGAGTTTGTACCAATATCGTGAATGTTTTCATTTACTCAAGGAAAAGGTTCGTTTAAAAAGAAAATTATTGAAAACTATTTAAAATATTGATTTTTGTCAATGATACTTGTTTTCAGACTGCAAAACTCTGCCAATACGTACCTTCTGTTTTTGGCTTGCAGTGACTTTCTGGTCATCCTCACCGGGTTGTTCATCTTTTGGATTGGTAAGTGTTGAAGTTATAATCGCTTTTAAAAACTTTTGAAGAATTTTGATTATTACATTTTGAACTTGGTTTTTCTAATTAATTTTCATTTTTTCTGTCAAAATTGACAAAGCCCAAAACACTAACAGTGAAATTTTCAGTTTGGCTAAATAGGCTAATAGACAAAAGAATAATACAAAAAGTAAACAAATTTTTTTTGTTTAATTCCTAGTCACTGGAAACTGAAATCAATAAAACTTAAAGTTTATGAACTTTTAAATCTAAAATTTTGTGTTGCCCTATTGATAGCATTTTTCAGAGTTGTTATAATAAATCAATACTTCTTTCTTTTACATATTATAGCTAAAGATGGGCCTCATTTGGATGTTACATTTTGTTTTGTATCGCAGACTACAGCGTAAACCATTAAAACTTTTAGCATCATGATTGAAATATCGCAAACACGGAAATGTAATTTGCAAAGACTACAAAATTAATTTCACATGAAATTTGGGTAGGTTTTGGTTGAAGAGAGCAAACACCAACGGTAAAATAGTGAAACTTTATGCATCCGGGATGAAACAGTAGAGTGATCCGGCAAAAACTGAGATTACTTCAAATTTAACTGTTTCTGTTTTATTTTTACATTATGTATCGCTTTTTACAGATTCGGCACGGTCCTACATTCCCGAATTGGCAAGGGCTCCCTACACAACCGTCTACACCCTTCCCTTTGGGTATATGGCGCAGACCTGCAGCATCTACTTCACCGTTGCAGCTGCATTTGATTGCTACATAAATGTAGGCATTTTATTAACTTTTTACACTGAATAATTGCAGGTTTGTTATAAATCCCTAGCCAAGAGCTACTGCACAATCCGAAGGGCCAAACAAATCTGCTTCAGCATTGTCGCAGTTTCGATTATGTACAATTCACTGCGTTTTCCACAGTTTAATCTGAGAAAGTGTTTCCACGAGACGAGTCAGGTCAGTGAGACCAAAAGATGTCTGGGAAAGAAATTGTTTCAGGAGCAGATCATCGAAATTTGCCCAACTTCTCTATTCTTCACCATTAATACAATCTATAATGTGTATATGTACATGGTTCTTATGACATTGCTTCCATTCCTGTTTCTGTTATGCCTCAATGCTATTATTCTATTGAGACAGAGTGTGGAGAACAAGAAACAGTTGGCAAAGTAAGTTTTGTTTATAAAAACAATTGCAAATAGCCATTTTGAATTATCGATTTTGGGCAATGTTTTCTATTTGAAATTAATTGGATGTCACTTGTAGTTTTCCTTTTTCTCATATCAATTTGTCCCGAGAAAGCTAACATAGAAACACATATTTTTCTTGTATAATAAAAACACATATTTTTCTTTGCATCAATGATCTTAAACCTAAACTCTTAGAACCATGAAAAAGGCATAGTAACATTTTTTAAAAACAGTTTCGCATGTTTCAAACTTGTTCCCCGCCACTGCCTGCGGCGGGACAACCATTTCCGCGGCCTCCGATCTCGTACGGGTGTGAAACTCGCTGCACATGGTAATGTCAGATAACCAGGGGTTTCTTCGTCTTTTCAACCGGAAATCTTTAAAATTCGAAAGTAACGGTTATCTCCAGATGCCTGTCTCCTGAAATTGTTAAAAATGAAGTTTTCCCCAAAACGACGAATTTAAATCCGAAATTGTTATGTTTTTTCATGAATAATTTTTTAAGCTCTTTAATATAAGATAAAGCCAAGAAAGGTCCCTTACGATCCCTTTAAAGCCAATTGTTCCTTGAAGTTTTTCACTGAACTTCTCAGGCCATTTGTCAAACTCCAATTGAAATCGATTCGCTTTTGCCAAATATTTGCTTTATTTCAGTGTTGTAAGTGATGAGAAGATCCCAAAACCTGCGGATGGCTCAGCTGCAGGAGATGACACAATCACAATGATCATGGTCGTCATTCTCTTCCTTGCCTGCAATACCCTGGTAATCAAAACACGATTGTCAATATAAGCTTCTATTTTTAGGCCCTGGTGGTTAACATGATTGAAACCTTCACAATTCCGGATCCACTTGTTTTGAACTTACTTTCGGATGCCTCCAACTTCCTGGTGGTTTTCAACTCCTCTGTGAATTGCGTTATCTACTTGGTCTTCAACAAGGAATACCGAGAAGTATTTTTTATCCACCTTCACCGTCTGTGGCTCCGAAGATGCTGCTTCAACAAAAGATGCAAACAGGGTGTTTACCAGCCTGTGGCAGGAAAGGACAAACTAAGTGAATCAGGTAAGAGGCCGTAAAATCTTGTGTTGACTGTGTTTTCTTCAGAAATTGAGAGGTCTAGTCCTGTTTGGCAGCCGCTATCTCAAAGAAACCTTCCGAACGTGCATTTCGGCAATGGATGTTTCGACCCGGAACACCAGATGTCCCATGTTGACGAAGAGGACAACGCCTGGGAGGAAGCTCCTCAATTTCGGGTAATATCAAAGCAATTAATGATGGTCTATTTATTGCCTTGCAGTGTCCACATAGACAGACGAATAGGAACGCTCGTTGGTCTATAAACGCGGAGGAGGACCACCGATCGCAGATGATTGTGCGGGCTCTAGGAACAAGGAACAGTTTCAACGTGACGTCTTTATAATTTCACCCCCCCCCCCCCCCTGGTAGTTGATTGCGGTCATATCTGGACTTCAAAAGGTCCCGACACTTGGTTAAGAACAGACTTTGCTCAGGAACCCACATGCTGCCATATCTCCCCAACACATTTATTGCTTTTCCCCCACTCCGAGAGCTTATTTTACGAGATATTGTCGAAACGAGAAGACGCATAGACTGGTTCAATAAACAGTGTGCATAAATCGGCATCTATTTGTTATCGATGGTGCTTTAGGAGACAATCATCTCGCGTTCTTCTTTGGCGAAAACGGTTTCGAGGTTGAGGATACCTATAAAGAAAAACAGTTTGGCATTTGGAAGAGAGAGAGAGACAGAGAGAGACAGAGAGAGACAGAGAAAGAAAGAGAGAGAGCCAGAGAAAGAGAAAAAGAGAAAGCGAGTCAGATAAAGAGATAGAGAGATAGAGAAAGAGAGAGACAAAGAGAAAAAGAATTTACCAATGTTGAAGGTCTTCTTGGGAACTTTGCCATCGGTGATGTACTTCTTGGGAAGGGCAAACTTAACCTTGCGGGATCCAGGCTGAAAATGACAATTTGACATTTTACACTAGAATTTTCAGTATGAAACCTAATTGTCAAAAGTGCTTCAAAGTTTTACCTTAATTCCATCGTCGCAATCGTGGTAGACCTTGAACACAGGATCAATTGGAGTCAGTTCAGCGGTACCCCCCTTCAGCATGAATTCTCCATTAGCGTCAGTGTATCCCTGATCCAGGAGGTCATCCGGATCCGGTCCTAATTGAAATTCCGTATTTCAGCAACGTTTGAAACATACCAGTGTCTTCCTCCCACAGCTTCACACGGACATTAGCGGCGGGCTTTGATCCACAAAGGAGCTTGCCTTTGACAGCAATTGACTGGTCCCTCACAGCCATGGCAGCACCGACCAGAAGGACGGCGACCACACACAGCTTCATCATTCTGAAAAATAAGATTTGAGAGTGGTAACAACGAAAAAGTTATATTTAGTTGATTTGGGGGGGGGGGGAGGACTGATGCTCATCAAAACAGAATGGTCGCTATATGAGGAGGGCAGATAGCGGGGGAGTGATAATGTCTGTCAATCAGATAAGAGTCAATCAATCGTAAGAAACATACAGGTGAAAACAATGAATCATGGGTTCGAAATAGGTTCACGAAAAACATTGACGCCACTTCCGGCGCGTGGTACTTAAGGGGCAAAATCAGGTACCACTAATCATCATTGTCTTTTTCTCTTAGTCATTGCTTAGACGACCATATTTGTTTATTAAATTTATTGTTCTTTGAATCATTTCTATTTGGACCATTTGTTTCTTTTTCAAACAACCCCCCCCCCCTTACTGAATTTAAGCTTCACCCAGAAAACAATCAACATGTTTAATATTTAAGTGTTTGATAGTTTTTGTTATCGATTGTCTAGAACTACGGAAGATAAACTTGGAGTAGGTTTTACGTTAAATTTCAACTAATACGTTAAAAATATACGCTGTACTACTATGATTCTTATAGCTTGTGACAGTCTCATGTTAGGTTGGGGGTGATTTATTACAGTGTTTTAGCTTTGTTTGCTAGGCAAAATGATTCCCAGAATTTTGACACGATTAGATGTAAAGATGATGCAATCAAAAAACGACGTCGACATTACGAAAGATCGCTGGTATGTCAACACTCAAGTCTCGAAATATCATTATTTTGTCATTCTAAGTTTGGTATAGTGCAAAACCTTGAGGGAAGACACTCTATTTTGAGGTAATGTAGATTTACCAAAACTGAAATTATTTTTTTTACAAATAAAATGATTGTAATGATGAACACGGTTATCTTTTACAAGACTTTTTTCTAACGAAGAGGAGTTTTTGATAAATGCGTCTCATATCTAGAAAGAGACTGAAATCGAGTTTTGAGCCCATATATAAACGTGGTCTGTGTTGTAAAACGAGATAGTTTTGAAATACAATGCAGTTCATAGAAAACGACGGTCATTGACTTGTGAGTGAGTACTGCGTGCCCGTACTTGCGGTGTTTGCTCTTTGTCACTTGACCGCTCTGTCTGCTCACGTACTGTTTACTGTCCATTAGCCCATAAAATATCAATTCGTCCTGTGGGCCCGTGTCTTATCTCTGTTTACAGCACACGCCTATCTTAGTCCGTAAATACTTCTCCTCCAGCCAATTCTTCCATTTTAGGAATTGTACAATGCGCAAGGTCTCTTTCCTGTTACTTGTCGCCCTCGTCGGGTTGACTTCCGCCATGAGGGATCAGTCTGTCGCTGTGAAGGTAATTTGACTTTAACTATTTAGCAAATTCAAGTATAGGGAAAGCTTATGTGCGGAGATAAACCAGCCAACAACGTTAGGATCAAGTTGTGGGAGGAGGATACCGGTAAAAGGTTAAAGTACAATTGATAATTGCTTTTCCAGGACCGGATCCGGATGATCTCCTGGATCAGGGCTACACTGACGGAAACGGAGAGTTCATGCTTCAGGGAGGAACCGCGGAATTGACTCCAATTGACCCTGTTTTCAAAGTCTACCACGACTGCGACGACGGCATTAAGGTTTAATCTTTAAAAAACGTTATTTAATACTACTTTTAGCCCGGATCTCGTAAAGTGAAGCTCTACGTGCCTAAATCTTACATCACCAATGAAAAAACGCCCAAGAAGACTTTCGACTTCGGTGGGTACTATTGTTTTTTGTACTAACGTTGTTTTAGGAGTGCTGAACCTTGAGACCATTTTCCCCAAAGAAGAAAGAGAATTGATTGTTTCTCGATAAACGAATAAGGCAGACCTTTATGCATGTGTTTTAACTGAATGCATATATACCACTTGTTACTGTATTATAATGAACACCTAAAAATAGTAAATGGTGGATAATTAGTAAAATTAACGACTGATTTTATCATGTGGGCTTATCGCTGTATACAGCAGACGCCTATCTTAATCCTTAAATAGTTCCCTTTCCCCTTATTGTCGCCCTTGTCGGCATAACTTCAGTTATGAGGGATCAATCTGAAGGTTGACAATTTAACCATTGACAATTTACTAATGTCAACTTTCGGAAATGTTGAGGTACACCAGCCTGAAAGGTTTGGATAACGTTTAAAAAGAAGCACTTACAAATCTAAAACAGTGGTTGATTCCGTAAGTTGTAGTTTATTTTACTCCATAAGGTGTAGTTTTCAGCGCTGCACTTACCATAACTTGAGTGACATAAGCACGACCTGGCCGGTAATACTAGTCAAACCAAGGTTTGGATCCGGATCAAGTGCAACATTTGCCGCCATAATTTCCATGGCAATAGAACACTTTTATGCATCAATACATTATTTTAAAGTATTTATAAACAGAGCTAATAAAGGCCTAAGGGTGTCTCAGCATTGGGCCGACCTTACCAGGTTGTTTAAAATAGTTTGGCCATTTTCTGGGTACTACTTTTATTGAAAAACTATGCAATTGGCATGTAACCAAGTGAATGGTTTAGTTTGTTTTCTTGATCTTTGAATCTAATGTTGAAGATGTGAAACTAAATAAGCAAATAAATTACTGCAATGTCACTACTTTATTCTGTTTTGTTTTGTCGATTGGGTTTGTGGAGAACAAGAAGGCCATATTTGTTTTTGCTAGATCGATCAAATTCATCATAAATTCATAAATTCAAAGAAATTTCGAATATCAAGCAGCCGTGGCCGGTTCAAGCCATCCAAAGACTTCAAACAGTCGACGTGTCTTCTTCGCGTCGCTTTCCAACATGTTGTTTTGGACAACATTGTTTGCCGTCATTGTGAATTTGAGGTATGTTTTAAAAGTTTTCAAACCACATTGTGTTCCCACAATATTCCCACAATTTATGATGAAAAAAAATACAAATTTATAAAAGAAATAAACTACCAAATATAAGAATTAAGCAGAAGATGGACAAGATCTTTAGGAAAGTAAGTAGCATGATAACAAAAAGATAAAGAGAAATAGAGCTGAAGTACATGAACATAAAGAAGGATTAATGAAGGAAACTGCGTAGATACTAAAAAACAAAATTTAAAAATATAGAATTAAAAAAAAAGTTAACTTAAATATGGAATTTTGACTCATTTAGGTTCATTTAGGTTCGTACATGAATGTGATGCTGTGAAAGATGGTAACAATTATATTGAGAAAAGGCACAAATCCGCTGATTGGCTTCTGAACACTTATACCAAGCAAGATCCCACGATCAAAAATTTTTATAATGATTTTATGGTGGAATACAGGCGCATAAGAGACCGCCAAGTGGGTTTTCACGTGTCAATATTTCTTTAAGAAAAAATGTTTTCAGCATCGCCAAGCCAGAGGAAAGCAAGTAATCGAGATGAAACTCTTGGAAAGGTAAGAAAACTCAATTTTAAAAACAAAAATTTATAGATGTTCAAGAAAATACGAAAGTGATAACAAGTTTATGTCAAGCTATTACCTAGAAGTGGTTGGAGGAGGGGAACGGTATTGTAGACAACAAGCCTCCTCAATTGCAGATAAATTAACTCAACCTTTTCAAGTTTGTTTGATATTTTCTGTGAGATCTATGTATATTTTATAGGATCAGTTTGAAAACACTATGAGGAGACATCAAAATTTGTATCAAAGTTACTTGTTTTTCATGTACTTGAATTCCGGCCGTGGAGCAAACTTTGCAGATGCACAGGAAAGGGCTCAAGGTCTTTTTGAACAAGCCAAAGAGATATTGCTCAAAAATCTGCATGTAAGTTTTGTTGGAAAATTTTGAAATTCTTTTAATAATTAATAGTTAGTTGTATACAAGGCTAGTCAAAGGGCGGACTTATGGCAAGGACTCTTAGCGGTCTGAGGTGGCCCTAGTCTTCTTACAAGACATACTTTGAGGGCTTTATTAAGACCCCCATCTAAGGCACCACCGAGCTGGTACGGGTGTCGGCGGTACCGCGCTGTCACCCTGCAGACAACCGGAAAGCATAAACGGCAAGGAACCAAATTTGAATAGCTTAAACACAGGACGCTTAGTTCATCATTTAAGGTAAAAATTGCGGCCGACCGCCGTCACCACCACTTGCCAAAAATGACCAGTTTGAAGTTTTCTGCCTAATGACACATGTTTTTACCCAAACTTTTACTTTTTTTTGTTTTTACCCTTGATCTAGGTTTTAGTACAATAAGATACACTTGCAAAAAATACCTGACGGTCCCTTTAAGTTACTTCTGTATTAAGACGTTTTTCTCACCATAACATATACACCAAGGGTTTCTGGTGCGCGAGCTCTACAACTTCGACACATTTGCTTATAGGGGCTGTATTTGCTTCCTTTGGTTATTAAAACGTCACTGTATTTTACATATTTTTGCATGCAAGCATTGCCCCATTGTTTAGTTAGTTATATTTTAAAAGCAAACTGGGTTCTTTTTACCAAAAGAAATCTGGGCTCTAAAATTATCCGCTGCGATATGACCTTTTGAAGGGCTTGCAGCCCCATTAGCAACGATACACGCGCATGTCACTCATACACGTTGCTTGCTCTAACGACATTAACAAATCGGATACGTTTCACGACCTACAAAGTGTACGAATTGCAATCTGAGTAGCATGTTATGCCAAAGCATGCCTTATTTGGAAGTAAAGTGCTCGATTAAAGAAGCTAAACATTAGGGAAAAATAGTAAGGTTCTTGATTAAAGAACTAAACATGAAATAGTAAACTTTTATTGAGAAAAACTGAACTTGAAACTGATCAATTAAAGAATAACAACGATGGTTACAAAAATACCAGGAAGATCTCTGACTTTGTATTTCCTGTGTCAATCATCATGCAACGAGACTATCTTTGCCGCGGCCGCCGATGTCGTACGAATGTGAAACTCGCGGCGCTAATAAGCCAGACAATCAGAGTTTTCTACGTCTTTTCCGGCGGGAATTAAAACATTGAAACTGATTATCAAAAAGGCGATAAATCGATGGATTTGACAAACGCCTAAACATCGTGCGTGTAGTTACCCTGAAGGTGTGAGCTCTAATTAATTTAGGTACAAAAAAAGTAAAAATTTATAACAAAAAATTGTTTAAACTACCTTTAAATTTAAAAATTTATAACGTGTTATAAATTTTTAAATTTAAAGGTTGTTTAAACAATTTTTAGAAAAGGAAGTAAGCGGAAAAAGTTATAGATTTATGCGTCTCAATTTATAGAAAACAATGCGTTGATATTTAAGTGTTTATTTAATTTAGAAACTTCCCCTGGTCGATGAATACAGGAAAGAAATATCAGACAAAGTTGCTTCAGTCCAACTCCACAAATGGGTCTTTCAGGACATTTCCAGAATACTCGAGAATTTTGTTGTATTTTTCAAAGGTTGTCTTAACAGGTAGTTTTAAAACTAAGACAACAAGTCTGAACATTTCAGAACTTTAAATGAATTTGATAATGAACGCGAGCACTGTTATGAATGGGCGTTTAATGAAAACATCACACCCAGGGCAGGGATCACCAGACAGGTAAAAAAATAAAATTTATTTTAAAAAATGCATTTAGGCAGGGTCGCTCTGGAAAAAGACGTTGTACACCATTGACCAGGATTTCCTAACGGAAGGGCCTTTCTATAGGAATTCGTTCTATCGACCGTCGCTAAACACTATTGTAATCTACCCCATTTTCTACTTTGACGTGGAGAGAGCTAATGATGGTGGAGAATTGGTGATTTACCTATTGAAGACTAAAACTTTATGGATTATCATTTAGATGGGATATTTCGGACATGTGCTTCTTCATGAGCTTGCACATGTTGTCTTCACCACCTCAAAATGGATGGAACAGAAGACCATCAACTGTATCGCTCAACAGACAGATAAGGGGTGCTCCCTTTGGCTGAAGGTAAAAAGCTCTGTCCTACGAGACAAACATCAAGGGTTCGGATCCGTTCCAAGTAAAAGTTTTGTGCGCACTTGAAATTACTTAGCTAAAATGAAAACACCTTTATAAAAATCAACTATTCTTATCTTTTAAATACATCTAAAAACATAACAAGCCTGGTCAAGGCGGATTAGAACCCTCAATTTTTTTTGGTAAAAATAAGTTTCGGCACGCTCCACCATGACAGTTGAAATTACCAAAAAAAAACGGTACTGTTTGCAGAACAGAAACTGTAACAATGGCCATTCAACCAGTATCGAGGACTTTAGCGACTGGCTGGCGGATGAGCTTGCCCAGCAAATTCTGAAAGAAGATTACCCTGATTCAAAGGCATTCGAAGAAGAGCTAGGTATCTATTACTCTAGTAAGATAGAAAGTTCATGCGAACCTCGAACGGTTAGTGGAAATCTCATTTATCTCATTCTATCAAATTTTAGCAAGGAAATGGTCAAGCTGATAGAACTCATTCTCCAACTGTTACAAGAGTTAACAGTGTTGTCAGTCGATTAATCAATTTCCAAAAGCGCTGCGGCGGAAAGGTATACTAACATCAGTTTTATAAACAATATTATTTTTAGCCTGATCGTTGTATTCAGCTTTGAGCTATGGAAGTGAAAAAATCGGTTTTGATGGTATTGTGTTTTTACAACATTGGCACTTCTGTTATGATGTACTAAAAAGTTATCACATACAATAAATTCGGGAACCTGGAATTCAAGCACTCGTTAGATCGTTTTAGTACACATTTTTTAAAGTACAACCCAGTTTTTAAAAATCTAACCTAAAGCAATGAAGTCGACAAAGCGTTAATCCATTGAAAAGTGCTAAACAAAACATTCGGTTTTTGTGCAAGTATAAATACAGGGCAAACTCTATTCACTAAGACTTTAGAAGATGCGATTTAACTCAACTTCTCTGAGACAGACTCAATGCCAGCCAAAAGCTTTCCAAATTTTACAAAGATCCCTTAGCCAGAAAAATGTTTAAGGTTTTCTGTCTAGTTGCAATAATTAATCGGAACCACAGAATTGGAGTCATAACTCTCTCAAGATTTACATTTGGCGTCAACAACGAAATCAAGGAAAGGATCGAAGAAGAAACGCTTGATAAAACTACAAACACCATTTATTGCGTTTCAAGCTTAGTTTCAGATGATCCTAGGAGTACCAATGATAGAACGCTGTTTAGGTGTTAGTTTTCACACTTTTAGCGGCTACGTTTTTCCAAATGTTAGTTTACCAAATTCGATGAAATTTGGTTTTTGCCACAAACATCAGTTCGTTTGTCATTATCTTAGTGCGCTACCAATTGAATGTCACGCACAGCTAAGTTGCAGTGGTCAATTGCTAGAATCGCCAAGAGGAAAGCGCTTCTAATGAGATTAGGGTTTCTCATGATCTCTTGATGATGCGAGCTATATTAAGGATCTTCCGTGTTTTATGGTTAAGGAAAAGGAACAAACAGACATCGTATAACCACGTAAAGTCTGACTGGGATTTGTATTCTACCTGTAATACTTTGGCGCTTAGCAGAATATAGAAAAAAAAGCCAATTTTCAACCTTTTTTGACATTTAAAAATATAATTCTCTGTCAGAGTAGGGCATTCTAAACAACAGAACTCTCAAAATGACAGTCCTGCACTTTTAGTAACATAGCCTAATGTAGAAAGTTAATTCTAAAAACCTCTTTTAAACCCCATGTCCGAATTTTCTGGTTTCACAGATTTGCAGACTTTTTAAACAGATGGGCTCAATCTAACCATCTGTAACTAGAACGGTCTATCTGCCCGACGTTTACAAGGCGTTCTAATCTGCTGTTTTGTTCTAATGAAGAGAGACGGCGCAGAAAATGAGGGGTTTTCCAGAAAATCATTTTTGAACATGCAAATAAAGCCACCGTATCCAACAAAACTAAAATGAAAGAGAATGCAGACTGTGAAAACCAACGGATAAAAAGAGTAAGCATCCTTCTGCGTTTGAACTCAAAGGACCCTACATTACGTGGGTTGACGGTACCTTTGTCATTGCCCTTTCCCCGGAGCAATAGATTTCCTCAGTTTCATTCCAGTCACCCTACATTCGCCCATTTGTCGTCGTGGGCAATCCCGAATTGTGCTCCTCTGGCCCGGGGGCGGAGCGCAGTCAGTCACTCTTTGCCGGATGATGGTGGTCTGCCGTCTGCTGCGAGCTCTTTTGCTCCTAGTCGCTCTTCTGGCCCAATTCAACCACGCACAAGGCTATGATGAGGTAAGCCTCTCCGAATTCTTCAAGGTTAAACCTTTGAATTTCACTTTGTGATTCTCTAATTGCAGCTCTTTATACCTTTTAAAGCCTTTATCTTTTATTTACCCAGACCAAGTGACCACTCAGTTGGTATTACCTTTTCTTTTATTCATGCATCTGCACTGCGGCATTTGCAACAAACATAGCAACATGTCCATTTATCCACTTTATAGCGACATAAGCAATAGTGAATGCCCTTTTGCGCCCTTAAGATACAAAAGAAGTTACAAAACTGGTTTCTATTAATTGGATACATTTTCATTCAGTTCCGATACAAAACGTTTTTGAACCCCTAGGTCAAATTGTTACTCTGAAAATATCAATATTGTGTTTATTTTAAAGGAAACTTGCCTAAAAAGAAAACTTGTTATCTTTCGGCTGTTGATTTATTTTCCATATCTGGAGCAAAACACAAAGTACAGTCTACGATTGAGACTTTTTCAATTTGTCAAATTCGATAAGTGTGAAAATCGCTACCGTAATCTTTGAATAGTTTACCGAGTCTCACCAACTGTTGTTTAGAAAATGCCCACTACCACGAGACGGCAATCAGAGTTGTTTGACAGTCCGTGATTGCGGATGCCGTCTCATTTGAACGCGCCCGCGCAGCATTCGGGCTTACTCTCTGGAAAACACTTGTGTCTGCATCACAAGAAAAAGTTCCGTCTTTCGATCTCCCGCCTTGACTAGCCAAACATAACCCGGAAATATGCCATACGACCACAAATCAATGATTCTTTCAGATGGCGCCATACGGCTACCCAGTCAAACGGTCGGACTTCTTCATGGACGCTCCACAGTTTAAGGGCCTGCGGGGAATGAGAGGAAAGCGCATGCCCTACATGAACCTGAAGGGTTTGCGTGGAAAACGGAATCTATAGGTAGGCCCTTAAACTTTATGCTAAAGCTCCCATTTTAAATCAATTAGCTCCCTCTGAAACTATTAGCCCTGCGCACTGCCAACAAAAGCGTTAGCTATGCACATTAGGAAATTAGGCGCTGCCAGCAACCGGATGGTCACGTCCGGGCAACAATGACGCCCGGAGTCAAACGTCATCTGCCGCGAAGTTCACTTGTTAACTCTACATCGAATTACGATCCCTTCGCGCCCTGGGGATTTCAAGAATATGCCAAATCACGCACCCAAGGAATAAAAACAGCCGCCGCGGAAAGTTTGCGAAAGAGGAAGGAAGTAGAAATTTCTCTTTTCAGCGGACTAGCTCACAAGAAGAACAATTCTACTCCCGAATGTTACCATTTCGCCAAGAGATCTGGGTCCGTTATGATGTTCAATTTGTAACAATAAATGAACTTGTGAATCTTTATTTTTGGTTGAACCAAGTATTCATGGAAAGTCAGAAAGGACCAGAGAGAGGAGAGCTTTGGAAGGGGAAAGAGTGTGTCTTCGGTATATAAACAGACAGTATATACTATTTACACTTTGATTTGAAACAAGATATTTACACATCACAGGGTAGAAATTTAAAATAGCTGATTTCTGGAAAGATCTGAAGAATCGCAAGACAGGTTAAATGATGAAGTGTGGGGAGTAATCACTGGAGTGTTGGTGCTGCTGCAACAAATGTCACATTCGTCAATGAGCTGAAGTAGCTCTTGCGGAGTGGGACCTGCTAGCGTCTGAAACCACAGAATTCTTTTTTAAAGCTAATTCACTTACATGGGAAGAACAGGTTGAAGGTTTGCTGGAGAGTTGGGATGTCTTAAGTTGCTCTCTGTCTCCTTGGTTTGGTCCAGAGAGGCAGATGCCAGAAGGTGATCGTTGGGAGTGGAATTGATCCAAAGCAGTAGACAAATCGAACATCTGGAAGATTTATATAGACTAAAAGAAAAGGAGGTTACCTGAACATTGCCAACACTTGTTCCAACAAAGAGGAATCGTCTAGGGCGATTGCCCATTCGGCTAGAGCCTTCGCATTCGTGAACTGTGAATGCGGAAATAGAGGCACCGTCTACAGTTTTGATGGTGCAGATTCTGAAACAACATTTTACTGGTTTACAACTAATGGATTATCGTTTATCTTTGCCTGATAAATAAATTTTAAAATAAATGCCGCAAGTTAAACCCATTGGCGCGCCAACGGTGTAAAAGCTGATTCTGATGATTCTTACAAACTCTCACACAGACTCACACATACCGTTAGCCAATTTGGAGCGTGCTCTTTGTCCGATAAATGGTTATGTGCTTTCCTTACTTTTTGAAAACATTCGGGCTTTTTTGCGTTTCGAAATTTTCTGGTCCAAAATGGGACGGACCGTTAATTCAGTCGTCCCAGTTACCTATCGTCTCAAACTACAAGATTTGCAAATTGATTTATCAAAATTAATGTTTTTAGTAAACAACTTTGTAGTACCTCTACTTTCTAAACTTTTTATTTTAGTGTGATTCATGTAGTGCATCAACCGGGATCGCACCTTAGATGTGCGTCTGACTGGGTGGTCCGGCATGAGTTGCCGAAACATTCTTTTAAGTGGCCGGCCCTATTCGGAAAGTAGGCACTGAGCTGTGGCTAATTTTAGTTTCCACACCCCAAGTTTGCCTTGATTTCACCTAATTGACAATAGTTTTTAGTTTTTCAATGGTTCGAAAGTTTTCCACTTCTCGGAATTCAGATTACCTACATTGCTGATTCACTACTCAGAAAAAGATCAGCTAAGTGATCATCCAAAATGAGTCACTTTGAATTTGTAAACATAGCTTTTTCTTCTATAAATAAGCACATCATTCAGTGACTTATTTTAACCCATGTTCCTTCAAATAGAACGGGGGCGAAGAAAATTGGGGGCGGATGCTTCTTTATTTCCGCCTTACGTCACACCCAAGCTATTTTAGTCCGTTTGTCCCGAAATCAACATAGTTCCCGGGTGACGATGAACTCAAAAACTGCAAAGATGCCGAAAAAGAAACTTGATAAACTACAAGTGACCGGTGTGGTTTATCTATATAATTTTAACATAAAGATAAACGACTTGTAGCTTATCAAGTTTCTAAGGATCCCTTGATTTTAAACAAGTAAACTGATAACTACACTAACCTATCACCAGTGGATGCAAGTCTAACGAAGACTTGATTAGTTTCCGGAATTACCCGCTGCACGAACACCTGTTCTCCATCTTGATCTCCAAATGGACCTGAACATAATAATGAAAAATTGAATTGAATTTACTTGGAATCAATTAAGAAAAGTCACTAACCAACGTCTGTGTACTCTTGTTCAACAACGTCATCAGTAGAATCCAGAGATAGAACTTTGAACGAGGCGAAGCTTGTGTTCCCCGGCTAAATTATGGTCATTGCGGTAGATGTATAAACAACCTGGGTACTAATCATTCCGCGGAACCTCGTCACCGCCCACGTGCGGACGTGATTGTATTCGGAGCAAACTGAATACATAAATTACGCGGTGTTTTATAAACGTCCGTACCACTTATCAGATGATTGGTGGTTAGAGCCACTCGAATCACGGGAGAATTGTGAACAGTGTAGGTTTGGAAAAGCTGAGGTCCATGGCCTACGGTTTCAGGGTGCTGGACAATAACCCTCACGGCTCCGGAAGATGTACCGTAGGCGATTTCAATCCAGTTTCCACAGACATCTTAAGGAACTTAAGGTTTTAAGATAGTTATAAGGCCTTACTTGTCTTAGGAGTTAAGTAAACACTAATAGCTGTGATGCAGTCTCCATTTGGATCTCTGTACAGCTCAGTCACCAACAGATCGTTGTCTTTCATCCTATAAATTAAATGTACATATAAATTGGCTTATCGATTACCTCAACGGGAACTTCTGCATGTCAATATAGTACATGGATCCGTTTGTGCATCCAAGGAGCAGAGATGATCCAGCAGTGTCATGGCAGGAAATAGGCACAAGTTCTGAACTTTCACTTGAAAGGGTTCCCAAAACAAGGCTTACCTTGGACTTGCCAATTCTGATTCACAGACTGCCAGATTCCAACTTTTCCCGTTTTGCTCAAGGCAACCATCTGGCTTCCGATGAAAAATAACTTATCGATTGGAACACCCAGAGTGAAGGTTCCTAGGCTAAATTTTACAAAGAAAAAAGGCCTCAAACCTCTCTTCGAAGCAGTTCCGTCGTCTCCCAATCGCCACAAGTGCAGAGTGTCGTTTTCCAACGCCAAAGCCAACATTTTATCAGTATTCTGGAAACTGACAAATTTTAATTTTAAAAAATAGGGACAAACCTGAGACCCAAATTTGGTATTTAGAGAAACGTGCTTCACAACAGCATCCATCTGGGTGGTACTGTAAATCTTCTGCCATCCAATCGATTCTTTCATTCTGAAAACGTAGAAGAAATAAAAAAAAAGATAAAATGTACCTGTACACACAACCGTGGTAAGCATAAGCCACAACTATCGTGTTGTAATGCGCTTTGATGATTCGGACCCTAGAAGTATCCACATCCGCCAGTTGAGGCGTTTCTTTGATGATTTTCTTGTTCTGAAAGAACTTTCAATGAAATTTTGATACACAACTTACTAAAATACTTGTTTCGTTGGTAGGTAAATTGGAAAACAATGAGTTGACCACATTTTTCTCGGCTGAAAATTAAAATTTGATAAAAAAGCTATTTAACTCACTATTTTTCCTATTCAAAACTTTTGAAGAGGTTGTGGCAGGGGTTGATCGCTTTGAAGTGGTTTCATTTACAGTCTGAATTTTTAAATAAACTTTAAAAAAGAAAAAAAGTCTGTTTTAATGGAAACTACCTTTTTACAGTGAGCTGAAGCGGGAAGGCCAGCTGGAGGAATCAACCCGTGAAAGAAAACAGATCCACATGACGACGTCTGAAAATTAGTTTATTTTAGCCAAGTTTCTATCCTACCTCCAATTCTTCACACAAAGTCAATCTGCGGATTAAGGGAACAATGTTGAAAAATTGTGCTTCATGCTTCAAACTTTGTACAGAAACAGAACTGAAAAAAAGTAAAATTGTAGAGTTAAGGTAAAATAACTAACCTAAGATCTATCTGTTTAGTTCTTAAGTAGTTTAGAATAATTTTGAATACATCAGGATCTCTGTCGATGAAAATGGCTCCAGTGTCGTCCTTTACTGTAGGAATTCTGCCAGAAAGGAGGCTAAAACAGAGAAAAAAAGTTTTTTCTTTTTAAAATTGATTACCTGGTAAAGAAAGTGTCAGAAATCCAAGTGAGAGTCTGTGAACTAGTGGCGAATTTTGTTCCTCCCACGTTCAGAGTAACAATTTGGTCGGGAAAGGTCTCCGACGAACTACATGGCTCCATAATTCTGAAGATGCGTGTCAATGGGAGGTGCAATCAATTGAGTAGCTTTTATGAAAGCGAGATAATGACAAAGGGAATCTATCTCAGCTGTGCCGCAATTGCGGACTCATTTTCGCGGGGACGAGCAAATATCGCGGGGTAATAGAAAGATTTGCGCAGAAAAATTACATAGTCGTTGTGATTGTTTTAACGATTTGATGGAAAACAAATTTCCAGAGTAAATTTGTCAAATTTTTTTTTTGAAATTGGGCAGAATAAAACAAGTAAAAGTGAAGAAATTTTAGAATAAAAAGTGAACGAAGGAAAAAGTAAAGCCAGACAAATAAATGATTCGCAGATGTGACGCATTTGTGACAAACGAATATGTGAATAGAAAATTGCTCTTCTGATATAAGGCAACTGAGAAAATGTAATATTTAGATTTTGGAATCCTTTCAAAATGTTGTTTAAGTAAAAATTTTAATATATAATCAGGAATAAAGTAAAAAAGTCTAATGGGTTGCTATGATATGTTTTTCCCGCGTGAATTACATTGGAAATGATAACAATTTGTCACACAACGTAAAAATAATAAAGCATATAAAGAAAAGAACGCATTTGTTATTTGTGACGATTTTTACGCGGAACAAACAGCCTATTAAAAAATGCTTTTTTATTGGCTTTCGAAATGTTGTTAGCTAGATAAAAAAAACCAAAGCCTGAATGGATTGCTATAACAAACAAAAAAATCATTCGAAAAAAAAGCAAAAAAAAACATTTAAAAAGCCATTTTAAAGACCTTTCAGAAACAGTGCATTTTATTGTTGTTTGAGTAATGCATTTGAAAACATGTTAATTTTGGTTTTCCTTGTTTTAGTTCATGTTGAGAAAACGCAAACTGGAAAAACGGCGGTGCTAGAATTTTGGTTTTGGTCATGAGCGTAGCATAGACTAAGTTGCAAAATTTTTGTAACATCTACTTTTTGCGCTTTCAATTAACCAATCTTTCAAATGAAAACATACAAAAAGCAAAACAACTCAGACAAGGTAGAATATCTTTTTCCATCGAGAATCTTTACTTTTTCATATTTTAACGAAAACTTTTGAAAAAGATTTCTTTTGGTTTTGACCAAAGAATCTTGATGTTTGTCTTATTTTTACAAAAAAGTTTAAAAGTTGAAGAGGACGGCCGTAAATTTGTCATCCACAGAAAACTCAATGTATATAAATACAAAAAGCTCAAAGCCGACGATACAAATATAAAAAAAGTAAAACAAAAAACACACTGATACAGATTTGTTTTGTTGCTTGTAAATTCTGTGAATATTTTACATATATTAGAATAACATTGTTTGTGTGATGTCTACCAACTCAATTGATAGACACTTGTGGGTTGAAAGGTACAAAAATGCCAAAGATTTTAGTATCTAAATGATTCTCTAGGGGAAAAAAGATAATTTAAATAAATTGTTACTTAGAAATATAGTATAAGGTGTGACTTTGTGAACATCAAACCAAATTTAAAAAACAATCTTTAAATGATCCTTTATTAGAAAATCGATCACATAACAGTTAAAATAAATGCGAGAAGTCAGTGATGGGTGAAGCATGTTCAATCACAGCCCTATAATAATATTAGAACGGTACACCGGTACCAATGCAGCTATTCCGACAGCAGGTAAACCCAATTGTGCAAATGAGAGAGTGAGCGATGGCAACTACATCATTCCCGCCTTCTGCAAGTTCTTCTGGATTATAGTGTCGATCACACTTGAAATGACGAGTTGAACCTAGAAATACTTGTTTTTTTTGAAAAGTAAGACTTCAGGTACCTGATTTGTATCTGTAGCACATGTTTCATGCATATAGATTGTTTTCTTGTCCGGATTCAAATTCAACTCGGCAAATTTCAGTTTAATGAAGGCCACGGCTTCATCATAGTTTTGACCACCTAAAATCGATAATTTCTGATTTTCTATTCAAGATTTACCGTCGTAATCAGGAAAAGCAGTCGTGATATTAACCCTTTGAATCTTTTCCATAAACAGATCTTTCTTGTTCAAGAAAAGAATCATTGCTGTGGCCAAGAACCAAGTGCTGTTACAAATAGAATTGAAGAGTTGCATTGATTCGATCATACGATTCTGAAATTTTTAAATATTTGCAATTTTCAAAAGTCGTTTTTACCGTTGATTCGTCTTCAAAAAGAACCTGGTCGTACTCACTAATCGCTGTAATGAAAATGATCGATTCTACGTTATCAAAACAGTGAATCCATTTTCTTCTCTCGGATCTTTGACCACCCACGTCGAAAACCCTTAAAATAGAATGTGTAATATTTGAGAATGGCATGTTGTGAGCAACGGATTACCACGTGGATATGTCAAGTTCATTACGTGAATACATCGTTTTGGGCAAAACAAGGTACGGATATTGGAATTTGTTACGTTTTTGATTTTTTCGTACACAAGCCGAAGAACCCGGTTTTTGCTATACAAAAACAATATGTGTTTGACCATTGTGGCTAATCTAATACAATAAAACCTCAAATGTTGTACAAAACAGTGGTGGTAAAATTTCCATGGCTGGCAGATTGTAAAAAGAATGCTTGCAAAAAGAAATTGACCGAAATACGAAATTTTACTTTTTCCCCCTAATTTTCGTTTTTTTTTTGAGGTTTTAGTTTTATGTACTGATATTATCTACAGATCTTTTAATTTTTTTAACAACACGGACCCGTTTGTTAAAGAAGGGGCGGCCAGTTTCTTTGACAATTCTGAAAATTTCATTTTTTTCAGCACTATGTTTTAACTTTAATTCTTAGAAAAGTAAATAAAAGTAAGAAGGAGAACAAAAAAAGTTCATACTACAAAATACGTATTAAGCCAATGTCAGCATAACTATACATGAATTACCATAATTTAAATAATGCAAGTTCGGTTATATAAAAATTAATTGGTTGAAGTAGCAAGATTTCGATAACGAAAACTCCATTTTGACCATTTGATTCAGTTAGCTAATCAACTCAGCAAAAACGCATTGCATTAATCATCAATGGCGCCGTTTGATAAATTGATTTACCTGAAGTCGAGTTCCTTGATCTTGAACTTTACTTCTACAACCCCAGTTGTGGCGACTCGTGAAAATAGAATATCTTGTTCCGTAGGCCGATACCCTGGTTCTGATATCCTAGCACAGGAATCAAGAAAACTAAATATAATGTCCTTTTTGGATTATGTTAAACTGACTGTTTAGAAGAATCTGTCAATTGAAACTCGCTCCTCATTTCGTAAGCTTTTCGAACTCCGGGATCTTGCCTAAACACTTATTTGTTATAACAACATAAACGGACTTACCATAACGCTTGAACTGCTTTAGAAACTTCCTCGGTTAGTGGATCTTGCTCTTCTCCCGCTTCTTGGACCCGAAGAACAACTGCTTTCAATTTCTGAAGGTTTTTTATCAGAAGTTTTTGAAGGCCCTCACATCTTTGTCCGAATCTTCAAGCGGAATCCTCAAAACGTTATCCATGGCCCTAAGTATAATGCACATGGAAACTACGGTATTACTGTAAATGACAGCCTTCTTTTCGTTGATTTCTTCTTCGGTGAACCCGTTGCTGTGCAAAATTCTAAATTCTCAAGTTAACCCATTTTTGGTCAAAAACTTACTGCATCTGTTTTAGTACAGTAGATTTTCCACATTCTCCGGCTCCTGAAAATAAATGTGTATCTATTTAAAAATGTTTTTCACAACGATTTTAATTAGAATCTTGTTTCGCTGTTGAGGCAATTTCCTTGCGGCTGTTTCTCGAGTGGGAGTTGCACCTGCCCGACGTCAACTCTTTTCGTAAATGTCTCAATCATGAAAACAATTCATTTTAAAAATTAAAAAAAAAATACAAACGGTACAAAACTTGGCTATATGTAACACAGCCCTTCTAGCAATTATAAAAATAGCTCTGCTTTCAGAGCAAGTTTTCGACGGGTAGACAAAAAACAACTTTCCTCTATAATCATTTGCTTTTTAATCACTAGTTGAATGAAAATGGTGGGCAAAAAATAGAAATAAGTAACTTTGAATTTAAAAACAATTTTCTAGAAAAAAACTGAAAACTGACCAAGAAGTAGAAGTTTAACTATGCTGTTACTGGATCTCTTGTCGGCGTTCAGCTGTTTCTCAATTTCTTTATTCCTGGCCGCACTTTCAGCCCCTTCTTGGCTTTGGCATGAACCCATCTGAATGAATGATGTTTTGTTATTTGGTTAGAACAAACCTTCTAGGAAACAAAAGTAACGTGTCCAGAAAGTTTCATGCGTTCGCAATACCTGAACTCAAAACTAATGAAAAATGACTCAGCGAGGGGGAAGTTAGACTTTGTGCTGGAGGGAGCTTGTCTGCAAAGACCACGCCTCCTTGACGAGGTTTATAGGTATGACCTGCGTGATCATAATCGTGACACGGAAAAACACGGCATTACTGGTGATGCTGGGTCAAATGGGCACGCGAACTACGGTAGGAAATTGGTGTAGGCACGTAAACTACGGTAGGAGTCAAGTACGAAGCCTTCTGCAGGTAGTTTACTGACATCAGTCCTTGCCGCAGTACTTTTGCTTGTTTCCGTTTCACCTATTGCGCTCGTTTGGGTATAGTTTGTACTATAAACGTCTGTATTATAACGAGGACAAACAGGGTAGTATTGTTTCAGGACAAAAAGATCAAATAAGCGTAAAGAAAATACGTTAAGTTGAAATCAAGCATAGTTTATATTGGAAACAAAAAATTTTCCTTATAACATCAAGATCGGTAAAAAAGTGACGGAGTTACGGTAAGGACAATAGTGTGGTTTCATTATCTTGAATGTTCGCGTAAACATAGTACATTTCTTCCAATCGGAATACTTCAATTCAAACAATTAAAAAAGACTTCCCCAGGGTAAAGTTTGTGTTTCAGAGGCTTGTCTGCAAAGATCAGGCCTCCTTTACGACGTTTTTAAAGGCTTAATCTCCATTGCTCCCACTCGGTTCGTGATCATAATCGTGACTTGTAAAAAGAGAATTAAAGGTACAATTGGCTTAACGGTTCACGCGACCTACGGTATGAAATTGGATGATATGAGCTTCAAAAAAGTCAAGTCACGCTAATTGAACTTTTTTAGGATGGTAACTGCGCCAAATGTGCAAGCAAACTACAGTAGGACATTGGAAGAAATGAGGCTCAGTAGTCCAATGTTTCAAGTATGACAATCTTTTATTTGTAACTTAAATATAGTTCATGCAATCGTTTCTGCTTGTTCAGACAGGCAAAAATGGTATTCTTTTTGCTTTTACTAGACAAAATAGGAAATTTATAAAAACAAAAAACGCTTTCCGCTGCTGTAAAGTTTTTGTTTTTCAGATTTTTAGCCTCCATATAGTGGATTTCGGATGATTATGTCCTGCGTTTAGCGACATTCTAATTTGACATTTTCCCTAATTTCCTTTCTAATTAGAGTGAGATGACATAGTATTTTTTCAAGAAAAAAGGGGTGCGTAAAACATTTTTGCCTTTTTAAAATGCAAAAAACTACAGTACTCGACAAAAGGAACAGGAATTTAACAATTCTTTAACTGAAAATTTGTTTTTAAACAAAAAAAGGTATAACCATCAAAATAAGAGTCTCAGGGTTAAAAAGACAATAAAAGTTTTCAAAGGCTTTTCATTTGGTTGTTTAAATTGCGGTTTGAATGAAATCAAAGAAACACCGATCACCGGTCTTTGACGTTGGTACTCTCTGTTCCATATTTTCACACAGATCATACGTACAATTGCCACCATGAGAATTGGTGAGAGTAAATTGCGTGACGGACGTCATTCCAAGAATCCGACGCCATCGGTCCCCATTCCCACTGCTCATAGCAATCAGTCGCTACATCAGCTGCTTCGCGGACTTCGGTCGGCGGAACTGCAACCATGCGCAAAATCGTATGGGCGGGAGACGCTGATTGTAGCTTTGTTAGGACACACTGTTCTCCTATTTTAATAGTTGGCGGAAAGACTTTGAACGGGACTATCAAATTAACCAAAGCATATTAGTCGCTTGATTGATCATGAGCACATTCCCGTTTATTGAAAAGCGCCGACCAGAAATTTCAACACATGTATACGAATAAGTTACAGGCACGTGATATAACATAGTTAACAGTTGGATACGCTATTTTATGATGATATGGCATCCAGTCAAAGACTATGAAAAGGTGGAATCACCAATTTATGTTACACAATGTTTTTATTTTTAAATTTGATACTAAAATCAAAATACAAAAACATTACTAAATACTAAATATAAAAATTCAAGGTGGTCTCATTGAAAAAGATAATTAAGAATTTGGCTTATTTATTGTAAAAAAATATTCTACATTAAGAATCCGTGAATTGTAGTTAAATAAGTTGCAAATTGATAGTAAAAACAAAGCAATAAATATAATTCTTTTTGTCCTCAATTTCAACAGGATAAAGGCAAAATTTCACATGAAGAATTTTTCAATTTTCGGATTAAAGCAACACTTCACGTGAAAAAAAACTATTTTAAAATTCTTAAATGAAAAGTTAAAAAATCTGTTAAACCTTCCGAAAAAAATAAAGCTTGAAAGTAAGAACTTCATACAAAAAAGAAATTCATACATTTGTTAACTGTTTTTTTACTAAAAAGTAAAACGTTTACACTAAAAAATAATTAAAGAAAAAATGTATTAGAATAAATTCCTGGAGGAGTGGTATTACTTGGGCAGAAGCCACACCGGAATGCCGGAAAGGCTAATACTCGTATTCTTTGAGAAGAAAGGGGGGATTAGCTGGATACGGTAGATTAGCAAATCCGTGCCGGCTAGCACACGTTGTACAGAACTTTACGGATTGCTAATTGAATGGGACATAAAACTACATGGTGGTCCTATTGAAAAAAAAGATAATTAAGAAATCGGCTTATTTGTCAAATGACCGCTTAGCTTTTTCATTTCTGTTGACAAGGGCAATTTTGTCGGTACCTGCAATTTAGAGGCAATTGTTCCGTTGCGGAGGCTATTTCAATCAGCCAATCCTACAATTTTCTCCTATAATCAAAGGGGGAAATTCTAATTGAGAGTGAACCTGTTGTTGGATTTGGTTACAAGTTGTATCCAAGTTTTCGCTTCAACTCACAGTCAGGTGTATCCAGTTGCCGGCGGCTCGCAATCGATGTTGATAATATAAGGCGTATGGCGGCGCCGAGGCAACCGGTAATCACAGCCGATTGTGCGAAATGAGAAAGAGCCTCACGCAAGAAATGGGCCCTTAATCCGGACCACAAGCGAATCACCACTCACTACAATCACAGGAAGGAATTGTATTCGGTTCGGGGGCGGTGGGAGAAGGAGTTGCGTGAGAAGGACTGTCTTGAGGAAGGCAAGACACAGAAAACAATACATCCCTTGGGAGACAATGAAAGCGTAGGTTTTTTGAGAGAGAAATGAATGTATCTTTGAGCTTGTTATCTACAATACGATTGTTCTTTGAATAAGATTTGAACAAGACAAGTTTCAGTAAACAAGCGTGTTTCCGAAAAGGTATAAATCACAATTAGTGAATCACCGAGCTGTCAGCGGTAAATGTCCTCTGATTACCTCTGGTGATCAGAGATCGAAAGAATTTTAAAGAGGCTCGTTCTTCACTTAAATGAATGGTTACCTATTTGAATAAACCTTCAAATTCAAAACTAAAAAGGCTTGCATAAAAAGACATTTAGAAGTATTCCAAAAGCTAGTTAAATCTCTATTAGAAAACATTGTCTTTCGAAACTTCACTGAGTAGACATGGATTTCCTGGTTGGATACCGACTAAATATGTATTCGGTTGCTAACGCCGCTGAATACATCATATAATATTTTGTAAGCATGATGTCAAATTGTTTCAGCACCCTCAATTCGCCTCTAAAAGGTATGCTCATTTGTCATAGACCACATCATTGATGATAATTTGTGGGACAATAAAAAGAAAACCAGAAAAGTCGATTGCTTTGAAAAATCGAATTAGAAAATCAGAAAAAAGTGTATTAAAAGTGTAAATTAGTTTTATTACAGACATCGTGTTTTAAAAAATCCTTGTTTAAATTGTTTGCTTAAGTGTTTTAGAATATTTAAATTAAGCTAAAATTGGCATCTTTCGTCTGTTTCTATCTACCTCTCTATTTCTCTCTCTCTCTCTCTCTCTCTCTCTCTCTCTCTTTTTTCTCTCCTCTTCTCAATAAGCCTCAAACAATCTAAAAGAGCGTTAGTACTAATCTTTAAGAAACGGAATAAATGGTATTCAATTCACATTAGAAAAAAGTTAAACTAAGATTTAATATTGATATAAAATGTTTTTTTTGATTGGTTCATATAAACTTTTGCTTTCGATTTGCTAAGTGCTTTGTAAGTCCTTAAAATGTTCCACAAGCTCAAAAGCTAGTCGGTTCCAAACCCTTCAACCGCAGACCTGGCGCAATTGAGCATGCGAAGTGTATCCAATCTCGCGTCAGATTAATGGCATCGCAGTATCAGGAAATTACGCACAATATCATCTGGCTCTTCGAATTGAAATGGTCAAAGAACTGTTGATTTCATTCAAAACAAGAAACAGATAACACTACTTCCAGAGCCAGAAAAGTTGGGGTTTCCTCCGTTGAGAGTGTTAAATTCATGGTCGTCTGTTGTGTAGACGATATCGCCTGCAGTTAAGTAATGAGTTTTGAGCAAAGTGAAAATTAACCTCCGTCACGTGCCGTCAGAGATCGGAGGGCTTTCGTGGCACCACAAGATCTATCGCTAGCACAGTACCCGAGGCTCTAAAAAAGAAAGGAAAAAGAAAAAAAGGTGATTTACCTGCATATCGGTCCATCCGCCTCCATTCTTTCTGGTTTCTATGTCGTAATGGTTTGTGGCCAGGAACTGCGTATCTAAATGTGCGTGTGTGTATGTGTGTGTGTGTATGTGTGTGTGTGTGTGAGGTGAGTGTGAGCGTTAGTGTTAGCGTTTGGTGTGTGTGCGTGTGTATGAGACTGAAAGTGTAAATATGTGTGTGTACTTGTGTGTGCGTGTGAGTGTATCTGAAACTCACTTGTATTGGTTCTATGGATCGAATACAACTCAACAAAGTTACAACCACCGCTTCCCCTAGGCTTTCCAGACGAAAACCTTGCCAAATTTCCAATAGACCCTAAACTTGTGATTTCTTCCTGAAACAGAATTTGTTCTACCTTCCATACGATATCCTGCAGGTTGCCAGCTACCATAGACGCCAGCATCGCAGTGGAAACGGTGGCGCTTATGGCCATCGTTGTAGAATCGATACATTGGGGTAAGATCCTATTAAGCAAAAAATAGAAATTAGTCCTGTTTTTAGTTTTTACCCTTCCGGAGTTTCCACCACCATTACGTCCTCCTTGCCTGAATAGTTTTTTTTCTTTTACGGGTGGTCGATAATTTTATACCAATCATCTCTTCCTCGTCCGCCTCCTTGATTTCCTCCTCTTCCTCGGCCTCCTCCTCGACCGCCGCCTCTGCCTCCACCCCTGATATCAACAGTTAATTGAGAAAGCGATCTGTTAAAGGGCTGTTTCTGATGTTATTGTTGTTCATCAAAATGGTGTTAAAACACCTGGGCTACAGGCGAAAACATGCCCTTGTTGCGCTTCACGAAACACCATAACAATCTGTTCCTCTCAAACATGAAATCCGGGGGTGTGGGAATTTTGTTCATTAGAAGTTCGTCGCACGCAAATGAAGTTACCCTCACGGAACTATAAATTACTCGTGGTGGAGTATTCTATTGAGAACTTTGAGAGACAAACTGAATCTTCAACCAAATTTAGGTTTAAAGGGACCCTCAAGGACCCTTTTTATTTTATCTCAAATCAAAAAGCTTAAAAAGATTTTCAAGAAATTATAAAAGTGGCGCTCAAAAAGTCGATAAATCGCGCGTAAACTCCGACCACGTTATTCGTTAAAATGCCGGTTAGCCACAGGTGCCTATCGATGAGTTGGAATTTTTGGAATGGCCAAAAATTGCATTCCTTAAGAAGATTTCTCCAAAATGAATTTTAACGAATTACGTGCTCGGAGTTTACGCGCCCGTCCAATCCATCCATTTATCGACTTTTTGATCGCCACTTTGGAATTTTCAATTTTCCCGCCGGAAAATTTGGTTGTCTGACATGGTAGCGCCGCGATTTTCACATCCGTAGGGAATCGGCGGCAACGGTAGGAGTAGCCCCGCAAAATAACATTTCAACACTTTACCTGAAATCATCGTCTCCTCCTGTCTGGTCCCATCCACCATTTCCAGAATCTCCTCCTCGGCCTCTACCACCACCTCCTCTGCCTCCACCTCGTCCACCACCTCTTCCGCCATTCCTTAATCATCTCATAGTCAACTAAAAGCAGGTTTCCTTACCATCCTCCATCACCTCCTGATGGACCCCATGGTCCACCTCCTTGATCATCTCCAAAGCCGCCTCCACGCCCTCTTCCTCCGCCTGTAGCTACAGTGGAAATAAAACAGGGTTTGACTCACCACCCCACTGCCCTCCGGATGAATCATCTGAGTCACCCCATTGTCCACCTCCGCGTATCGGAAATGCCTTAATCGAATCATTTCAGTTTCCTTTGTCTAAATGACAAGTATTACGGCGGCCTCTTTCTCGGACGCTTATAATTTCAGTCCAGAAGGTTGCGTACGTGACGATGGAAATGACAATGTACACGTTTCGAATTGATTGAATTCTTCAGAAAAAGTAATGCAAGGGGGATTAAAAATGGCATTTTCTTGGATTTTACACCTACCTGATCCCCTCCACCAAATCCACCAGATGAACCGGGGGGTGCACGGGCAATTCTCTTTTCAGCATACGCTGAAAATTTAAAACACATTACAGTATAGACAAAAATTACCTATTGTTAAAATTGTAGCTATGAATAACCTTTTCATATCTGAAATAATTTTGTAACAAAAGATGCGCAGTTGGTATTGTGCCCGACTTAAAAAGGGAAAGACTGGCTCGGTACGATGTAAAATCGGTAATTAGACAAAGAAGAAGTTGTGAGTCGGGGAAACCTTTGATTCTCCCTAGGTAACAATGAACCGTAAAATGACGTTGACCGTCAAACTATGGCAAAATAACCACTTCCTAAACTGAAAGACTCTCTTTGTTTGACCAAAAGAAATTTTTAGTTTATGAAATTGGATTAATTGTCGCACAAGCCACAAGTAACTGATTATTTCATTGTTTCAGTCCGTGTCTCTCATTCCAGCTTACTATTTCACAATTTCAGGTGTGACCCATCTGCAGAATCAGCTTTCGGCTCATTTTCGTCCCTTTGGGGACGATCATCTGGTAAACTAGGCATTTTGGCATTAAGGTGCTTTTGGCCTTTTTAAACGTACTTAAGGTTCCTTTGCTTTCTACCTGAAAAAAGTACCAATTTTATACTTTTGCTTACAATTCTCAAGTACTACTCGAAACATGGTGTGTCTCTTTGGGACAGTGAACTTCATCGTACAGTGGTCAAGCAAACAATTTGAACTTTATCTCAAAAGAAGCGGTGAAGTATATCAGACGCTGTTTGAAGCTTTCACCCACGCTGCAGCTTTGATTTGCCGCTAATGAGTATTTACCCTTTTTATTTCAAATAGAGGAAACCATGACTGGTTACCTATGTTATTAGTTGTTTGTTTGGTACATAACCCCCTTCATTGTTTTAATGGTTATATCATTCGTTTTTTTTAAAATTGTGAGTGTCTGCCTAGCCCGATGACACAACATTTTTTGAGACAGGAACATTTTGTTTTTAACAACTCGCCAACATGTCATAAATATAATAAGTGTTTATTATAAATATTAAAATATTAGGTGAGTGAATTGCTCAAAGAATGTTTCCAATGCTTTGCGATCTCAAAAACTAAAATGGGCAAAGCAAAATAAATCAATCTAGCTTTGACATTATCTTTCTTTTAAAAGCCTGGTTAGGCACGATTTCCAGATTAACTTAACCGATAACGACGACAGCACTGTTCCAACGGTCCTTAAAGAATTGCACATGTACACAAGATAGCCAAAAGTTTAATAGGGCAAGCATACTTATAAAAAAACTTGTTTCAATATAAAGTGTACCGCTCGCGATTGACTCCTGGTCGTTTGCTTGACAGTTTTGACAAAGTGTTCAGGGTAAACGGGCCTGATACCAGTCCAAGCTTTTAAAAACAGCCGACATGTTATTTAAATTATAAAAAAGCCCGTCAAATTGTAACTTCGCTAAAAGCAGGACGCAATAAAAACGTGGAACATACTCACTTTTTTACCGGATATCATAAAAACTAGAGTTATAATTTCAAAGAGTTTTTAGAACAAAGTTCCCCTTTTTTTTAACCACAAATTTGCAAAAGCAACCTTATTGGAATTATATAGGTGCTTTGAATTTCATATGTCCCTTCGAATAATATAAGTACATTGAACGTAAGTACAAAACAGGTTTGCATTTGCTGCAGTCCTCTAGATTTAGTTAAGATAGTATGAAAGAAAACTTGTAAACTTGAAAGATTGTTCCTTTGAAAGTTACCAGCATTTTAAAAGAAAGTTTTTAGGCACCATCGTAATTCTTTGTACTGAAAACTTCTGTCTTAGCTTCTCGTCCCCACATTTCTGTTTTTTTTCTTTCTTTTTAATTTGACAGCCACACAACACAATAAAGCTGTGTGCCATTTCTTTTCACAATGGGATAAAGGCGGTCGCCCCCTCGGCTTTGAATTTCCGTTCTAAAAAAAAGTGATTGTCATTTGACACGCAACCCAGCATTAGTGATTAAGGGTTTTTAAAGTCACAATAGGTCTTGAAATCCAAAAAATAAGTTAATCCGCTTTCATACAAATGAATGGAAGTGACTGTTTTGGGAAAAGTTCCGCACATATGATTCCGTTTTTGGATACAACACATGCACCTAGAACTAATGTCTTTATTACGGTTTCTGAACAACCACCATCCAAGGCTCTTCTATTTGAGGTCCTGTGGTTTGATGAAGTCTGAATGTGCTGAAGACCGCTCCCATAGAGTAGAAACAAGGTCGCACGACGTACATCAGCAACATTGGCCACACGAAAAGCACCTGGTGCAGGAAAATTCGGAGAAGACGGAGTAGTGGCTAAATTTAAACTATAGGCCTATTAATTGGAATGTGGTACCTTGACAATCCAAATGTGAAGGAACGAGATAAGGGCAAACAAGAATCCCATGATGAAGGCTATCGGTAGGCCAAGGATGAGAGTTAGGAACTTGTAGACATAGATTCTGGTGATTTCGAAAGTCTAGAAAACCACATTTTCCATTATTTTCAAAGGTTCTGTACTCTGAAACTGAGCGTCCACACGCAGGCAATGCTGTGAAATTCCGGCCCAGGTTCGGCGAAAACTTCAAGAAAAGAGGTCTGAAATGAAACAGTTTGTGAAAGTTTTTGGCTTTATTTTCCCCGTGTTCCAGTTTTATAAACTTTAGTTGCAGAATTTTCCCACAACTTTCTCGAAATTCATTACCCACAAGGAAAAAAAGAAACAACCCGTGTAATTCGAGCCCGTAACTTTATGATTTTCAATCTTCTAGAAATGGCATCTGGACACGTGTTTCAAAGTTTGTTGTGTGTGTAATCCTTTCCTTGCTCAGCGAAAATATTCCAAAGGCGCCATCGATCACTATCTTGGGTGTGGATGGCTATTATCTGCAAACTTCTCAAAAACCATAAAGATAACAGAATTTTGAAATTTCCGGTTTCTGTTAAAGAATTCGAAAATGTCTGAATTGGAATTCGAAAGAATACAAATTACAAAATGAAAAGCCGAAATGTTTTTTTTGCCGAAATTTCGACTTTCAATTTTCGAATTAATAATATTCAAAATCTAAACATATGGGTTTTTCATCGAGGTTTTTTTGTGATTTCTACATGGAAATAGGGCAGTTGCGTTTCTCAAACTTTCGTTTTGGAGCCTGGGAATGCCTTCGTTTTTCCCGCTTTTCAGTTTCCGCAGTTTCTCATGCAGAATGTTAAAAATTGGCCACCATACAGTTTTGTATATGTATATGTGTTTGTTAAACACTAAACATCACGTTTTCATCCAGTTTTTTTACGCAGGTTAAATTTTTGTAGTATATAGAACGATTGAACACATAATGAGTTTCAACAAACATTCAGCCCTTTCTCATGTTTTTGAAAAACACATTGCCATTAAAGAAACCGTCATGTACCTCTTTTCCGCTTATATTGGCCTATTACGTTCATTTCTGTATGCGGTGGGACAACCTTTGTCGCAACCGCCGATCTCGTAGGGGTATGAAATGCGCGGCGCTACCACGTCAGGGAACAAAGTGTTCTGCTTTTTTTTTCGATACACAAGTGACAAAAAATGCGAAAAAAAAATTGCATTTCAGTAGCAGATTTCTCCAAAAACTACGCAAATGTGTGATTGAACAACTTTTCAAGCTCTATAATGTGATTTAATGTCAAAAAAGGTCCCTGCCGGTCCCATTAAAGCAGCATTCACAAACTTTTCTGTGTTTATTTTGTATTGATGATATTTCTTTTGCATATTTCAAATACTAAAGTTCCGAGCCCCCAAACGTTTAATAACCACTATCCAATCTCGTTTATTTATCCAAACAAGCGCATGAGCTCTGAGCGACCCCTACAAAACTGGTGCCAGCACGTCAGAATTTTTTCAAATCCAAATTCCTGCAAACTCACCTTTAGCTCCTGATTTTGTAGACAAGGATCTCTGTTCCCTAGATCCATATGGGTTTGAACAACAGTTTCGCCCTGGTCAAGGCTGAAAACAAGGTTTTCTTGAAACTGTGGTTAACCAACTTGAAATCAAAAGCCATTTGTCCATTGGAAGGCGGTGCGCTCGCTGTGGTGGAAGGATGGCTTGGAAGAGGAAGTTGCTCCTAATAAAAAGGGTTTTAAAGTTAAGGTTTTGCTTTGGTTTACCTTAGGTTTCTCTTCTTGGGTTATCGTTCTGGTTCTGGGGGGAGTTCCTCTAAAATAAAATTACAAAAACTTTATTTAAAAATTTCTTACGCATCAGGATCGTCATAGTGTCTCTCGACGACAGAAGAGCAGTGGCTGATCCTATCGTCATCAGCCATTGTCCTAAAAACAAAAAAAGTGTTTTAACTACCTGTTTCGGCAATGAAACAGTAAATATATCACATTGATCAATCAGCAATGTTTGATGTAGTAATTAATCTGTTGTTGACTGAAAGATAGCTACTTCGACAACACAAAACCCAGAAAAATAACAAATTTGTTTGTTTAGTGAGGGTCCAGTTCTGAACGTAGGAATACTAGAAAACCACACGTTTAGGGCGTGCTGATTCTAACAAAAACTATGAGCGGATTGGGGCGTACACGAGATAAAAAACCACCCGCATTAACGCAGTCAGATACGGCGGGAACACAGTGATTCCGGCGATAAGGGGCTTCTTCTGGGCCAACCTTTGCGGTTTTAGTTTCTAGGGATGTTTGAACAGCGTAAAATGGACATTCCATCACAGAAGTTGCAATCGCTGAAATTCTTGGTCAAAAGTCACGTATGCAGTAGGTAATCCCAAAAATGGAGGGCAAATACGTTTGTGCGAAGATTCTAATTTGCAACCATTTTTTCTACATTTATTTTTTACGTATTAAAATAATTAGTTACCTAATGGCACTGAGTCATCAAGTGTACTTCGGTGTTTCCAATTCACGTTTTCGGAATAACAAACTTTTATAGTCTTACTGCGGTGACAACCGTATTCCTCACAATTTGGCGTACTTATTAACCAAAAACAGAATCTTTTCCCAATTAATAAATCTTTAGTCACCTAGAATAAACTTATTTTAAATCGATAGTGAATATTTTCAAAAAAATATTTTCTCAGAAATGGATACCCATTTCTTTTGTATAGCTTATTCAACTTCAGTGGAAATTTCCGGTCTTTGCCTATTTCAGATCGGGAGCTTTTGAAATATCACTCCACTGTTTGAATACGGGAGTTGACATCTCAACAGATTAACCTTGTTATTATCAATAGCCGCCAAACGCTGAAAGTCAAATCAGCTAATTTGGATTTTACGGCAAGTGTGACTTTCACTAATGTCACTTAAATACCGCAGAAAGCAAACTGAAACGGAAATGAATCCACCAAGAATAACTAGACGATAATTTTTTTTGAATGATAGTGGAGTTTTGCTCAATAACAATCGAATTCGACTCTGTAAAATTAGAAATCAGCACAAAAAAGTGTGTTTTGGCCGTATCACTCCACTGTTTTAAAACGGCTACTTGGAATTTCAATAGGTTAACCTAATCCTGTTCAATTCTTAGCTTACTTACGTTTAAAACTAAATCAGCTGATTTAGATTTTGCGGCGAGCGTAACTATCAAGAATGCCACTTAATTATCGCGTGAAACAAACAAACACGGAAACTAATCTGAGACACAAGTTAGCTCCGCTTTTGCAAGCTCTTTAGACAAAGGCTGTAACCATATTTCAAACAACCGACCATTATTAAATTTGCTTACTGTTGTTTACATCACAATGCTGATTTAATAATTCTGCGAAAATGGCTATTTTTATAGAAATTGATCCTTTTAGTCAGTAATACATTTATGAAAATTTGATTATTCTTCTGAAAAACATGAATTAATTATAAACTCGTTTTTTATGTTTAGATGGTCAATAAACAGTAAATTGAATGCTCAAAGATCTGACTTTTAAAATGTTTTCATTTATTCACTTGTTTTGTCCTTGTACCACCCTTTTCTGTGAAAAAACAAGTTCTTAATAGAAAAAAAACTTAATTTAAATTCCATTTTTCTCATTCGGTGGGCTAAAAACGGCATAAACCATTTTACTTTCGTGGTTTTCGGTTTAGCGGTTTTCTGAGACGACTTAGGTTAATACAATTACAGTCGTAACCTTCTATCCCTTAAGACGTAAAGCTTAATTTTGTTTGGAAACCTTAGAGTCCTTAACTGAAATGCCTTAAGCTAACTTACAAATCAGTGTGTCTCCACAACGAATTAAACTAAATTGCATAAAATATAACAAGTTCGACTGTTTTGTGCAATTCTTCTTACCCTTTAGGCTTTCAATTGAGGGCACGCGGAATGCGCAGCCCGGCGGTTGGCGCATTCCAAGTGTCTGGCACATTGGGCGTTGCGCCACCAAATTGTTCTTTTGCCGCATTAATCTACTGTTTTATGTTTTGCACTTTAGTTCATGTAATACAACTGCATACAACTCTGGGAGTTTTTATTGTTTCCAAACTAACAACTGTAAATTTGTTTAATTTGCATCAGGTTTGTCTGCAAATGAGGACGGAGATGACTTAACAACCTAATTAACTTTTTTTTACTTTGTTCATTAAACAGTTCATTTTTCTGCGCTTTCATCATTCCAGTAAAATAATTATCATGGTCGAAAGCCATACTTCAGAACGGAAAAGTAATTTCTTTCCAAATGGTGTCTGCGCCTGTCCTTTGGCCTACAAATGAGACGCTATTGACCAAAGCGTCTGTTTAATTAAAAGTTAAAACCCCTTTTCTATTTCATTTTTTTGTCAGCCTGAAAACACAAGATTGAAATTTAAAGGTCTGTTTTTTTATTATTATCAAAACTTTAAAAAAAAATTTGTCTTCTTAACGCTGATCTTTTTCACTAATTGTCATTACGTCCTCCGGAATGTTTATATCCTTCATCATTTCCGTAAGCTCTGCTACAATTTCCTGTACCTAAGCATGCGTATTCCATCATTTCCCCGACAGTTTCCGATTCCCACATCGTGTGGCTGTCCCAACAAAACAATGGAGAACTGTTTCTCATTCTGAGTGGGACAGTGACGTCGTCAAAAGCACTGCCCGCCTGGCGGCGGTGATTACCATGCGTCGCCGGGCAACCAAACCTGCCTTCGGTTATTCCTCTGCGTTTCTTCATTGTCCATTTGCATCCCAGGAACTACATGCCACGTTTCCGCATTTAGATCATTCTAGTTTCCTGTAGATCAGAAAAGATCAGAACAGATCAGAAAATTGAAAAATGCCTACATTTTATAAATGATCCTTGACCAAATGATTACTATGTGGTCATGATTGTGTTAGTCTATTTGGCGCAAATATAAACATTTCTCTTTTTTAAAATGGAATTTTGGTTGTTCTCCAACAGATAATTCTAATTTTTGGCAAGCTATAGTCATCGCCAATCTTCGTTTTGTCGCCAACCCCCCCCCCCATTTAAGTCTTAGGGCTTGTCAAATGACACCAAACGAGAAATTGCGTACAAACACCATGTTTCATTTTACGTACGTAATACTCCGTCAGGGTTACATTTGCAAATTGCTGCCTAACTAGGATTGGCGTCGTCTATATATGATGATCGGAGTATTGGACCCGTAGCGATGGTCGTGATCTACTAAAGCTGAGACATTGAAAAATTGATACGTAGTCAAATACGAACCAAAACCGACATCGGATTCTATACTTCTAAAAGGATCAAATAAAAAAAAATAGAAATTGTCTTTTGGAAACCAAAAAAACGTGTTTTTGTGAAGACAAGATGGTTTTCGTTATGCCACGTCCACTAATTGTCTTTTTTCAGTACCGTTGGTTAGATGACGCATTTTAATAAAATAGAATTTATGCAGCTTCTGAAAACTTAAAAACCTGCACATCAAATCAGTTTAAACCCTAATAAAACTATGAATCCGGTCTACGTCACAACAGGCATTTTTAGTTCTGGGGTTTGTAGCTGTAAGAAACTGTCCAAGTTGTTGGTCAGTGAACAACCCACCATGAATAATTCGTTTTCCAATTCCACCCTTTCAAAATCTCTGTTCATCAAAACAGTCTTTCACATGAATTACGGTGAAACACACCTCATGTGTGTCGCAACTTTTAACCGATCAATTCGGAGGCTACAATTTTCCCTAAGTAACAATTTTCCTGCCCGCAGTCATTTGACAAACATTGCCACGTCGACCTTAGACGCACATTGCGGAAGACTCTCCAGACGGGCTAATTAGCTCTTCCCTGTCTGATTATCATTTGAATCTTGGACGCCGGATTAAACAAAAACGTTGATGAATGGATGAGTCAAAGCTGTTTTTCGAAGCGATTGGACACCTTTTACCAGCAATTAGTCATCTCACCGCCTACAGAGTTGCCGTTCTCGGAACTTTGACTTCTTTTCTATTCCCTTTAGCCATTTAAAACCAACATTAACTTTGCTAAAGAAAATATCATGTTATTGCACGATTTGCTCTGGAAATATCATGAGAAACTTAAGTTTCGTCATTTTTTCCCATGCACTTTAATTATTAAACGCCTGTTTATTTGATAAAGTCTTTCTAGATTCTGGGTTGAAGTTGAAGGGTAGGACATGGGAAACTGCGACTCCTCGTCTGCCGAGATGTCCAAAAGAAGTAGGAAGATTAACGTTCAACTGGAGCAAGACAAGAAAGCCGATGAGCTTGTTATCAAACTTTTACTCTTGGGTACGTTTTCTGAATACTAATATCTTGTACTAGTACCTATTGTGTATTTAATCTGTAGAGAAAAATGTCTTTAAAATTTCTCATGCAAAAAGTTTTTTTCAGGCGCCGGAGAGAGTGGGAAAAGCACCATTTTGAAGCAAATGAAGTGGGTGTTCTAATAAAATAAAATCTACGAACGTTTCAGAATTATCCACGACAATGGGTTCACAATAGAAGAACAGAACCAGAAAAAGCACGGGGTGTGTGCAAACGTAATTCAGTCAATGGGCGCCCTCCTGACAGGAATGGCTAAACTTCAAATCCCATTTCAAAATGCTGAAAATGAGGTTTTGAAATTTGGAAATTCAAATTCATTGAAGAGTTCAGATGCACTACCGACTAATTGCCAAGATTTTGGATGCCAAACAAGAATCCCAGCCACTCACAGAAGAAACCTACGCGTAAGTTTTAATAAAAACGTTTTGACGCCTGGACAGTTTTGAAGATATCTTTCCTTTTTTTTTTAGACAATTTTGATTTCCGGCATTCCTGAAAATAATTATTTTTCAGCCTGACGTCTGATACAAGCATGCTTTTTGTATTTTCATGTGGATTGTTTCAGAGCCATAAAATCACTTTGGGGAGACGCAGGTGTTCAGCAGGCTTTCAAGCTCAAAGACGAATTCTACCTTCATGATTCTGCCAAATAGTGAGTTCTCAATAGAAAAAGATGCGCACCAAAAAATACTCATACACACATGGCAAAAAAAGAGCCTGCCAAAACCTTGGAATTCTAAATGTTTTGGGGGGTCCCAATTTGAGGTCGGCACGGCTGGAGGCTTAGCTTTTTATATATTCGGAAAATTTTACTTGAATTAAGTCTTATTTGAATTAAACTAATCTGTTTATTAAACTGAAAACAAGAAAATTTCAATCTTTGACTTCAAAATAACAAAAGCGGTCGTTAATGTCAATTCTTGTTGACCACCATTTCTTCACGATGTCTGGAATCTTGGCTCATTGAAACGTGTTTTGTGTCTCACGCAATTACCGATCTTGTTAATTTTTATTCCCACATCACAGATCTCGCCCTGACATAAAGTGCACATGGATATTACCAAAGATAATTGCATTAAAGTACACATGATTACTCGACAATAAGTACTTTTTTCAGTTTTTTCGACAGTGTTGACAGAATATATGCCTCGGACTATATCCCCACACAAGAAGATATCCTCAGGATGAGGGTGGCCACCCAGGGAGTTATTGAAGTCACCTTCAAAATGAAGGAAAAGATTTGGAGGTGAGAAATGACGAAAAATTAGGTGCAACTATGATATTTTAGAGTCTTTGACGTGGGAGGCCAACGGTCGCAGCGAAAGAAATGGATCCATTGCTTTGATGACGCGAAGGCGATAATCTACGTGGCTGCCCTGAGTGAATACGACCAGGTCTTAGAAGAAGACAATTTGACGGTATTTGTCCCTTGATTTCCGAAAGACAGGTGAATTTTCAGAACCGAATGCAGGAGTCGTTGCAGCTGTTCAAACAAGTGATAAACAACCGATTTTTTGTTAGTACGTCAGTGATCTTGTTCTTGAACAAGAAGGATCTTTTCGAGCAGAAGATTGGAAAAGGGAAATCCTTGCGTGTCGCCTTCCCTAACTATAATGGTAAGTACGCTCCACGTTAACTAGATACTGTAACTTTCAGGCCAGGAAACCTTCGATGAAGCTTCCAAGTATATTGAGCGCAAGTTCAATGAAACAAACAGCAATCCCGACAAAAGCATTTATTGCCACCTCACGTGTGCCACCGACACTGGACAGGTAACAAATATTTATTGTAGTCTGCGGAGTTGCAAACAAATAATTACAAGCGGTACAGACTGTGAGTAATTGCAGGTACAATTTGTTTTGGACAGTGTTTTGGACACGATTCTGTCGTCGAAGCTGAAGGGATGTGGACTGTATTGAAGAAACTGGTCTTCTTGTAAATGGGGTACCCCCCGCATTTGATGTGATTATTGTTTTGATGATAGCCTCGTGATTTCAATAAACACAATTGTAAGTATGTATTACATGTGCGTAAAACAGATTGTCTGCGAAACACCTGCTCATTCCGAAAGTCATCTTGGTAACTTGGTTTACCTAATCGGAAACAAGGAAGGTACTTTCATAAAACGAATGCAACTACAATGACATAAAGATTACCTCACTTGGAAAATCCATTTTCTGGAAGTATACAAATTACACAAATGTTTGGCCATTGACGTCGAACATTATCAAGGAGCAAATGCTCATTGGAAATTCTGGCCGTTGGTCTTAGCCGGGTCCGGGATCATAAGGATTATATGAACATATACAACAATAGTGAAAACTGCCATTTTTAGAAGTTCGCGTTAGAGGAAAAAGTTTACGCTCAAATTAAGCTTCCGTTTGACGCGACTTTCCTTAAAGTCGCTATTGCGAATTTGCGTTAAACTTCTTTTTGAATCGAATGCCGGATACTGCGTAAAATTTGGAACATGTTGAGGGGAGTAACCGCAGGCTCTCTTTAAAAAACTATTAAAGGACTGCCTGGTTATATAATTACCGTTACTTAGGGGAAATCTGTGCCCCCGGGGAAAATAAAAAGAAAAACATCAGTTAATATGAAAAGAAGCTGATTAGTGCGACTGAGGTTCAGATTTTATGCTTTTTCGTGATGTGATACGTCCACCAGTGAGCGGACAAATAGAATCCTTCTCAAAATCGTTGTTATATCCACTCTTTTAGTGACTTGTAAGCAATTCATTACAAGCAACGCTTGAAAAGCACAAAGCATCACGGATCTTGGGAAACTTGGTCATAGAGATATTTTCCCGCACACGCTTAAATTATTCGCTTTCTCAGTCAACTATCTTCTCCATATTTCGTGTGTTGCGGCTGTTTATTATTTCTACCCCTTTTCTGTTTATTTTCATCTGAAAAATCCAAGATAATTTCTTTTCGGTACACTTAGGTGGCATCAGTGTCCGCGTCTACTTATAAAATTTACCTTTTTTGTCATTTTGAAACCTTACTTTGTGTAAATTTTCACCATTTAAATTGAATTCTGCCCCGCGTTGAATATATTTTGCTAGTTTGTTTGTAATATTTTCGCATTTTGTGTCTTTTTGTGGTTTCTGCATGCTTTAAAATTTTATTTTTATCGTCTATTTCAATTTGCTTTTTCAGGAAGCAATGATCTCGAAAACAGCGATAATGGTCGGATGTGCTGGAGCGGCCGCCGCGATATACCTCTACAGGTTTTTTTCTTTTTAGTTGAATTTAATTTTATTTTAGCAAAGCCGGATATAAGACGGAAGCGGATGCTGACATTCACACCGATGACATCGGTATGTTTTTTTTTTATATTTTTAAAATCAGCATGCTGATTGCAGTGGTAATTGTTTTGAATTTACTCATTATTATTTTCAAATAATCCATCCACATTTCAGTCTACGTGGTCGTTCCTCGTGGTTCTTTGGGAGCGATTCTCGGCAGAAACGGACGCAACGCCACCGCCATCTTCAACGAACACCAGGTTCGTGATTTTAGTTGTTTTAGAACTACAAGTGAATTTCAGACTTACATACGGGGACCCGGGCTTTCTGCTCCCGGCATCCAGAAGCTGATGATGTCTGGGTAAAATTTTTATTTTACGCTCAATATGATTTTTTTAGGGCGAACGTTCTCGACTGGAATGGCCCCCAGGAGGACACCAAGTGGCTGAGAAATCCGAAGAAAATCGCTGAAGGGGACGTCATCAGCATCAAGGCTCCCACGAAGGTGAAGGTTGGTTTTTGTTAATTCAGCATTTTCTCTATTTAAGAAGATGCTCAAACTGGTTGATTCCCTTCATATAATTGTAATTCAGTTGGAGCTGGTGATTCTGCTGATTAGAGGATTAATCGCCGACTGGCAGACATCCCGTGCCGTGGAGCAGATCCGCATTCCGAAGACGGTGGTCGGCTTCATCATTGGTAATGCCGTTTTGATATTTTATAATAATATTTTTTTTTCAGGAAAGCACGGCCGGACTATCAAGCAAATTTCGTCGGAGTGTCGCGTCCGCACTTGCTTGGTCGATGCTGAAGGAGACTACGAGGTGATGGAAATTCGCGGATCTGAGGAAGGCATAGCAGCCGCCGTGGTAAGTTTTTTTTAAAATTATGGTGAACAAAACCGCATTTTCTTAAATTTTCCCATTTGATTTTTCCTTTTCAGGACAGAATCCAAAGTACCGTGAGCAGGTTCTACCGCAACTTCGCCGCTTCCAGGACCACCGGAGATTCGGCCGGACAGCAGCACCACCACTCGGTGAGCGAGATCCAGGAGGCAGAGCAGTTGAAGGAACTTCTGGAGGCAGACGAGGACTTGTGGTGATCTCTTCTGTTCATTTTGAGATGTCACCTCATATTATTTATTTGTAAAATAATGAAATTTTACTGTTTTATCTTTCTGTGTATTGAATGTTTGTTAGTCACGGTACGCTGACTTTTGATATCGAAGTTTTCTGAATTTTGTATTTTAAGCAGAATAGGTGTAGAAAACAGTAATTCGGGGTGTTCCATGATCGTATTGGATTTAATAAGGAAATGTCATAAACTTTAATCTCGAAGCAATTTTTACAACGAGAAGTCTGAATTGGATAGAGGACGTGTATTCTTTGAATGGAATTGGAGTTTATTGGTCTAAGGCCAGGCGCCAACTGCCACTCACTCGTTTCCTCCCCGGGTTCATCGACTCTTCTATCTTCTAAATGTATATCTAAGTGATAGGAATAATTAAGGTTACCAATTTCAGTAGAGATATTATAATCAAGGAATATTGATTGGGGATGGTGGTCTTGTGATCTAAGATGCTTCTCCACCCGTAGTAAAACATTTTGATCCCTCTGTGGTTGACCCGTACAAATGGAGAAACTTTCATATGTCAGGAAGAAAACTTCAAATATGGTTACTTGAATTGGTTCCCACAGGCAAAATGCTTTAACAACGTCGAAAATTTAATCTTTATTTATTGACCCCGTGTTAAATAAACTTTCAATTTATAAATTTTCAAAAATGAATGCAAAAAACAGAACATTTAATCAATTTTTATTATTGACATCGACAAGTTAATATAGGAAATCAAGCTATAAACGAGACCGCCAGCGACAGTCACTCTCTTAAAGGCGAATAGCACACGAAAAGCTCTCTTGAACCGACAAAGGGGGTGTCACCATGTGGAATTGTTAGTGGACACAAACACGAGCAGAAACGAGGGCAGTCCGGCTAGCGAATTTTATGCTAAAAATTCTTGGCCGCCCTTTGCTGCAGCTGCGGGCAACAATAAATAGAAAGGCAGTGGGATGGGAGATACCAGACGAAAGATTGGGGGATTGATTCGATGCGACTAAACTCTATCCAAACTACCCAGGCCTCTACGAACTACTACGTTCAAGGCTGTGTTTTCTGCCGGAGCATTAGTGACAGCCGGTGGTGCGGTAAGTACGGCAGAGTTAGCTGAATCGGTGCATACAAAAAGGGTGAGAATTTGTCAGTAACATAGCCCTGGGACGTTCAACTGCAAACAAAACGGCTGCCTAGAATCCGCGAGAGCACAACTCACACGCGGGCGACCACGCAGGGCCAACCCGCGCTGCCTAGCAAAATAAGCAATCGTGCATTACGATCGGTGGGGGAATTGCAGATCATCATCTTTTTCTCCTGGTTCTTCATGTCCTGCTCCAAGGTCTCGAAGCGGTGCTTCATGATCTCAACCTCTTCCAGGTCGCGTCCAGGGACAAGGGTCTGCAGAAGTTTTCCCTTCTCATCGATCCAAGCCTCGACAGAGTCGGCATCAGCATATAGCTTGTAGAGGGAAAGAGCATCGATAAGACGCTGCTTCCTGAGCTGAGAAAGGTTTTCGAGCTCAGCCTTGCCACGAATGGTAGTGTCCAGACGCTAGATTCCCTTTTCCTTGTTATATTCACTCATTTGTGACTTATCAGCAATTCATAACAAGCAACGCTTGAAAAGCACAAAGCATCACGGATCTTGGGAAACTTGGTCATAGAGATACAACGTTTGTTAATCTTATTTTGTACGTTTTGGCCGCTTATTGGAACTTCTTCGTCGTAAATAGAGTCCTTTGTTATTTACTTTTTCCAATCTGCAAATTATTGATTAACACCGGTTTCTGAAACTTTATTGCTCTTGAAATTTTCGACGGATGCGTTTAAGTGACCCGCGGCGGCGCGCAGTCCTTTAATTCGCCTGCTACAATCTACACCAGCGGCTGCATTCAAATTTACTCTTGACCTTTTAAAATTGTCTTATTTTATTATTTGCTATGTTTTTATATTTAGTTTTGAAAAATTACTTCATTGTTTTGTACATTTGATTCGAAAATTAAGATTTTACCGTCGATTGGATTGATTTTCGCCTGATCATTATTTTTACTGCTCTTTTCCCCGTCTTTCGCCCGCTAATTATTTATTTATTTTCAGAATCGGGTATGTATAGTCTTATTTTTGCTCAATTTGTGAGAGGAGTTCATATGAAACAGTCGAATTCTCGTCGTATTCATCGTATCAAGTCCTCGCAGCATGAGTCGGGTGAGTATTTTCTAATTTCCTGATTTAATTTCATTTGCCCGTTCAGATGGAGCCACCACGAGCTCTAATTCTGATTTCGGAGTGGCGAAGCGTATTTGTGAGGAGAACATAGATAAACTGGACGAATTGAATACCTGCATTGTTTCTCAGCAGGGAGAGCGCATCGACAACGTCATTGACAATAAACATCGGGTTGTTTTCTTAATAATACTTAATAATAATCAAACGGTCGCTGGAGAAGAGTGGCCGCCATCTGATCCCCATTGGAAGCTACGCGAACGGATTGTTCAGTGATTCGTCCGCTATTGACTTCGTTTGTGCATTTCCAGTCGCTTTTCACCTAATTTTCAGGTTCTGACGCCGTATGATAACGAGAGAGATTGCCTGGAGTTTTCTGAGAAGTTCCAAGCGTGCGAATCGTTTAAAAGGTAGGGTTTTGACCTTTTCTTATTGATTTTGAGTCGTTTTAGACTGTTCATGGTGGCTGTAAAGTATAAAGCTATGAACCACAGTAGGATCGCGAAATTCCATCTGATCTTCAGTGCAAGGGTTGGTTTTATTTCTATTTTTTATTTTTTAAAATTGCAGGTGCCCATCTTGAAGCTGGAATTGGCTGACGGTACTGATATCGATGTCCAGTTCAACACTGTCAACACAATTGGATCTTCTTTGTACATTAAGTTCCGCGTTCACGTAAGTGGCAGTTATCTTTCATTTAAAAAAATTGATTTCAGGGTGATCCTCGCGTCGGTGCACTCATCGGATGGTTGAAGGATAGTCTCACCCGTACCGAGATGAAGATTCAGTCGGTTTTCAGCACGTGTCAGTGCGTGTTCCTGGTGCTCCGTTTCTTACACGTAGGTTATTTAGCTTTTAGAGTTTACAAAAAAACGGAATAAACATTCGACCCACGAGATACCTGCCCACATTCGATGCGTTTGGCCTGGAAGCGGCTGAAACGCCCAGCGTTAGCTTTATTTTCGAAATTGGCGCTCTCTCTCTTCCCGTCCACGCTTTGAAGGAGTCTTCTGTCGTTACGCCCACGCTTTCAATTTGGCGCTCTATTTTCCCGCCCACGCTGAAATTGTTCGGTTTCTCAGTCAACTATCTTCTCCCTATCTCGTGTGTTGCAGCTGTTTATTATTTCTACCCCTTTTCTGTTTATTTTCATTTGATAAATCCAAGAAAATTTCCTTTTGGTTCACATAAGTGGCGATCAGTGTCCACGTCTAATTAAAATATTTATCTTTTATGTCATTTTGAAACTTTACTTTGTGTATATTTTAACCATTTGTATTGATTTATTCCCCGCGTTGAATATATTTTAGTAGCTTTCATGTAATATTTTCACATTTTGTGTCCTTTTTTGGTTTCTGCATGCTTCGAAATTTTATTTTTATCGTCTAATTTAATTTGCTTTTTTTCAGAGAGCAATGATCGGCGCAAAAACAGCGGTTATTGCCGGATGTGCTGGAGCGGCTGCTGCCCTCTACCTCTACAGGTTTTTCTCTTTTTAGTTTAATTTAATTGTGTTTTTTTAGCAAACTCGTATCTCTGAAGAACTCGGACGTCGGAGTGAACAGCGACGGATTCAGTAAGTTTGCTATTTATTTCAAAGTCTTCTGTTTGCAATAGATGTAGCAGGTTTTTTTTATTTGCCCGGTATATTTTTCGAATGATCCGACTATATTTCAGACTTTCAGTGTGTTCTCAGAGTTCCTCGTGGCAGCCTGGGCATGATTATCGGACGTCAGGAGAGAAACGCCGTGTCCATCTACAAAGAACACGGAGTTAGTTACTGTTCTCGATGTGAAAACATTAATTCTTTGCAGGTGTCGCTCCGAAGTTATGCAAATGGCTATCGAGACATTGCTGGGAACGAGTCCAGGTACAATTTTCTTGTTTTTTTAAATCCTCCCGATTTTAGAGAGAATGTTATCGATTATCATGACGAGGAGGAGGACAAACAGGATGGGTCTCCTTCCGACTTCTTGAAGATTGTGGCTCCGACGAAGGAGAAGGTTGGTTTTTGTTGCAATTCAGCATTGGCTGATTTTGAGGCGATATGCTAAAACAGCTTGGTTCCATCCATACAATTGTAATTAAGATGGATCTCGTGCTTCTTCAAATTAAAGGAACTATCATGTTGTGGAAAAACAGCCGGTCGATGGAAAGGATCCGTATCCCCGTTGAGGCGGTTGGCTACGTCATCGGTAAGATCATATTGATTTTCTAATAAACAATTTTATTTTCAGGAAAGCACGGAAAACACTTCAAGAAAATCTCCTTCCAGTGTCGCGTTCGCACATTTATTGTGGAGAGCGAGGCGGACCACGAGGTCATGGAGATTCGGGGCTCCGAGGAATGCATCACTGCCGCAGTGGCAAGTTTTTTTCTAATGGTCAAAAACATCGCATTTTTTTCAAGTTTTGCCATTTAATTTTTTCCTTTTCAGGACAAAATCCAGGAATCTGTGGCGCGCTATATGATGAAGTACGGCAACCCCCTGACCCAAGACGTCACCGGCCGCTCAGGACTCGACGATAGTGTGACGGACGAGATCAGGGATATGGCAATGCTCAAGGAACTCCTGGGAGCTGAGGAGGAGCCCTGGTAGACAGTAAATCTGTATTCGTTTTAAGAATTCGTTTAAGATAGGTGGTTGTTTTATCGTATAATAAATAATTTCTATTTATATTTCTGTGTCGAGAAAACTGAATAGCCCTGCTACACCGACTTTTGACCGACAATCGAAGAGTGTTGACACCGCATAGCGTGTCATTGGCATTGTGGCCTGGACACGGAGTCGTCGTCATAAAATTGAGGATGTTATCTGATTGAAAGCATTTTGGGATTACTTTTCGAATTTATCCTGGAATTGAAAACGAGTAATGTTTATTTTGATTGTTGTTCCCATTAAGCCAAATAGAACCATATTTTTTTCTGTTTTTGTTTTTCATAGTAAGTTGTTATAAAAAATATTCACTCAATGCTATTCATTTGTATGTCGCTTTTTATGAAACGGCATCAGACTAGTGGTCGATAAATCGGAAGAGAGCAGGGAATTGCTCCGACATATGAAAATTCAGAATCAAAATGATTTCCCGAGATTTCCTTTAGGTCAAGAAAATAATTTGGCCTATTAATTAAAATAAATATTTAATTACCCAGGAACACTGAAAGCTACATGTTAGATTACTCTCCGTGTCCATCGAGTCGTCTACCTTCTAGACGCAACTTCAATGTGCGGCAGGGATTCGGCTTTCTGGTACAGCTGCTTGATGTGGTCATCAAAGCTCTGCAGATCTCCATCAACATCGTCGTGCTTGCGGAGCAGGAGCTGGACATTTCCCTCGTCCTTTCAAATGTGATCGCTGCTGACAATGCGGAGGGTGTCGAGCAGATGGGCATCGACATCATCGGCGTAGGTGAAGAACTGGAAGTAGTCGACTCCTCCCTATAGACGGCTGCGGCGGGCAGAAGACAGATCCTTCAGACGGTTGATGTAATCGCGAATCTCGGCCAATCGAGGAGGAATCTTGTCGGAGCCTAAAAGTCAACAAAATTAGAATTACTTCTTTAAAACTACCAGGGATCTGGTCCTCTTCCAACTTTTCCCTTCGTCGAACAGACCGTCGAGTGTATTAGCGAGACCGTACAGATTGTTCTCAGCATTATTGTGCTTGGCGAGAAGGTGGGACACATTAACAATGTCTTTGCCAGTATTTGTTGTCGTTAAATTCTCAAACTAGTTGCTTTATAACAGACAACACCCAGGTAAATCAATTATTTATATAGGCACCTGTGGTTTCCCACTAGCCCCGCCCCCCATCCCCCTATATAATGCCTTAGGGAAATTGTGCCCCCCGGTGAAAATGGAAAGAATAACATCAGTATTCATGAAAAGAAGCTGATTAGTGCGATTGAGGTTCAGATTTTATGCATTTTCGTGATGTGATACGTCCACCAGTGAGCGGACAAATAGAATCCTTCTCAAAATCGTTGTTATATCCACTCTTTTAGTGACTTGTAAGCAATTCATTACAAGCAACGCTTGAAAAGCACAAAGCATTACGGATAGCACCTACGGACACTTGGTCATAGAGATACAACGTTTGTTAATCTTATTTTGTACTTTTTGACCGCTTATTGGAACTTATTCGTCGTGAATAAAGTCCTTTATTATTTTTTTTCAATCTGCAAGTTATTAATTAACACCGGTTTCTGAAACTTCCTTGTTCTTGAATTTTTATACGGATGCGTTTAAGTGACCCGCGGCGGCGCGCAGTCCTTTAATTCGCCTGCTACAATCTACACCAGCGGCTGAATTCAAATTTACTCTTGACCTTTTAAATTTTTCTTATTTTAATATTTGTTCTGTTTTCTTTATTTTTTTCAAATTATTTCATTGTTTTGTACATTTGATTCGAAAATTAAGATTTTAACGTCGATTGGATTGATTTTCGCCTGATCATAATTTTAACTGCTTTTTTCCCCGTCTTTCGACCGCTAGTTAATTATTTATTTTCAGAATCGGGTATGTATAGTCTTATTTTTGCTCAATTTGTGAGAGGAGTTCATAAGAAAACGCCGAATTCTCTTCGTATTCATCATATCAAGTCCTCGCAGCATGAGTCGGGTGAGTATTTTCTAATTTCCTGATTTAATTTCATTTGCCCGTTCAGATGGAGCCACCACGAGCTCTAATCCTGATTTCGGAGTGAAGAAGCGTATTTGTGAGGAGAACAAGGATAAACTGGACGAATTGAATACCTGCATTGTTTCTCAGCAGGGAGAGCGCATCGACAACGTCATTGACATTAAACATCGGGTTGTTTTCTTAATAATGCTTAATTTATAAGGTATTTTCAGATTGACCGTCATATTAGCAACCTCAAACGGTCGCTGGAGAAGGGTGGCCGCCATCTGAACCCCATTAGCTACGCAAACGGATTGTTTAGTGATTTGTCCGATATTGACTTCGTTTGTGGATTTCCAGTCGCTTTTCACCTAATTTTCAGGTTCTGATGCCGTATGAAAACGAGAAAGAATTCCTGGAGTTTTCTGAGAAGTTCCAAGCGTGCGAATCGTTTAGAAGGTAGGGTTTTGACCTTTTCTTATTGACTTTGAGTCATTTTAGACAGTTCATGGTGGCTGTGAAGTCTAAAGCTATGAACCACAGTAGGATCGCGAAATTCCATCTGATCTTCAGTGTTAGGGTTGGTTTTATTTTTAAAGTTGATATCAGGTTGATTCTCGCATCGGGGCGCGCATCGGATGGTTAAAGGATTGTGTCACCCGTCCTGAGATGGCGAATCAGTCGGTTTTCAGCACGTGTCACTGCGTGTTCCTGGTGCTCCATTTCTTACACGTAGGTTATTTAGCTTTTAGAGTTTACAAAAAAACGGAATAAGCATTCGACCCACGAGATTCTACCCACTCCCGAAGCGTTTGGCCTGGAAGCGGCTGAAACGCCCAGCGTTAGCTTGATTTTCGAAATTGGCCCTCTCTCTTCCCTCCCACGCTTTGAAGGAGTTTTTTGTCGTCCCGCCCACGCCTTCAAGCTGGCGCTCGATTTTCCCGCCCACGCTTTCAAGCTGGCGCTCGATTTTCCCGCCCACGCTGAAATTGTTTGGTTTGTCAGTCAACTATCTTCTCCATATTTTGTGTGTTGCGGCTGTTTATTATTTCTACCCCTTTTCTGTTTATTTTCATCTTAAAAATCCAAGATAATTTCCTTTTGGTACACTTAAGTGGCGATCAGTGTCCACGTCTACTTATAAAATTTACCTTTGATGTCATTTTGAAACCTTACTTTGTGTAAATTTTCACCATTTAAATTGAATTCTTCCCGCGTTAAATATATTTTAGTATTTTTCATTTAATATTTTTGCATTTTGTGTTATTGTTTGGTTTCTGCATGCTTCAAAATTTTATTTCTATCGTCTAATTCAATTTTTTCAGTTATGGCTTCCAAAATCGGGGTATTAGTCGGAGCTGTTGGAGCAGCGGCCGTCTTCTACTACGTCAGGTTTGTCTTGTTTTTTTGTTTGAATATAATGCTTATTTTCAGGCAGATTATCAACCAAACGCACTCAGCCAGCGGCGGAGTTCAGAACAGTAAGTTTTTTTTGAAGCCGTCTGCTAATTGCGGTGGTAATAACGCGCTTTTTGAATTTACCTGTAATTATATTAGTATAATCCGGCCACATTTCAGAAATTATCATCATGAGAGTTCCTCGTGGCAGTCTCGGGATCGTTCTGGGCCGACAAGGACGACATGCCACTCAGATCTACCACGAACACGGTGTTAGTGATTTTAGTTGTTATAGAACTACAAATTAATTTCAGGCTTCTATCCGAGGACACGGCCGTAATCATCCCGGAATCCAGAAGCTGCTGACTGGGTAAAATTCTTTTTTTTCTGCTCAACATACCTTGATTTAGAAAGAAGGTCGTCGACTGGGATTGCCGCGCTGACGCCGATGAGGGTCTCGTCTACAACTACATCGTCTAGGAGGGACACGACTGCGACTACGTTTCAATTCTGGCCCCTACGAAAGCGAAGGTTAGCGTCGGTTTAAAATTTAGCATTGACCGACTTTACAGCCGTTTTTCTAATTATAATTCAGATGGAGCTGGTGTTGCTTAAAATCAAGGGAATGATCGAGGACTGGCAGAGGCCTCGCGCCGTCGAGCGGATTCTCATTCCGAAGGAGGCGCTTGGATACGTGATCGGTGAGAACATTTTGATATTTTTTTTAAACAATTTTCTATATTTAGGCAGGAATGGACAAAACATAAAGAACATCTCCATCGAGTGTCGTGTCCAGACGTGCGTCGTGGATTCCGATGGAAACAACAAGATGATGGAGATTTGTGGTCCCGAAGAAGGAATCACGGCTGCTATTGTGAGTTTATCTTCTTTCTTGTGGTCAACAAACCCGTATTTTCTGAAGTTTTTTTTTAAATATTTTCTTTTACAGAACCGAATTGAGGGAGCGGTTGGGCGGTATTTCAAGAAGTATGGAAACAGCAGCACCAACGACATGATGGCCGGCGGTCCCCGTAGACTCGACCACGTCATCGACGAGATCAAGGACATGCAGCAGATTAAGGAGCTTCTGGAACACGAGGAAGTATGGTAGACGCGACTTTTAACTATTCTGAGTTGTTATATTCGTACCTATTTTTTAAATAAATAAATGTTTTAATAAATCTTGTACAATTATATGTTTGTTTGGTGAAAACTTAAGTGTCCCGTAACCTGACTTCAAAAATCGAGCTACTTTTCAACTTACGATTGGGACCATTGGGATTAAAAGGGAATAGTGGTCTGAAAATAGAGTTTTTGAGAACAACGAGGATAACTTTTTGACATCCCATTCCTGGAATTGGCCCGTTGGCAAGGAAACGTTCATCTCGAAGCAATTCTCCGATGATGTGTTTCAAATGTAGAGAGGATATGTCTTCACCGTTTGTCTTGCTTGTTGTTCTAGTTAAAGCAAACATAATCATAAGTATTTTATATTTTTATTTGTCACAATAAATTTTAAAAAAAAGATTATTTATTTGTGTTATTCTTTTGTGTGTCGTTTTTAATGAAACGGCATAAGATTAGTGGTCGATGAATCGGAAAAGAGCAGGAAGGGGAGAAAAAAGAAGGATCAAAATGGTTTGACCCTGAGATTTCCTTTAGGTCAAGAAAAGAATTCTACGTATTAATTCAAGTAATTACATTACCCAGGAACACTGAAAGCTACTGTTAAGTTAAATCCTCCCCGTGTCCATAGACTTTTCTACATTCTAGACGATACTTTAAATTTTGTTTAAATTTATATGTAAGTGATAAAAATAATTAAGGTTACCAATTTCAGTAGATATATTATAGTCAAGGAATATTGATTTACGATGGTGGTATTGTGATCTAAGATGCTTCGCCACCGGTGGTAAAACATTTTGATACATCTCAGGTTGACCAATACAATTGGAGGAACTTTCACTTGTCAGGAAGAAAACTTCAGCCCTGCCTGCTACTTGATTTTGTCGATGGAAACGCTTTGAAAACGTGGAAAATTTAAACTTTATTTATTGAACCCCGTGTTTAATAACCTTCCGAGTTATAAATTCTTAAAAGGGATTTGAATAACAGAGTATTTAATCAATTTTTATTATTGACATCGACAAGATAATATAGGAAATCAAGCTATAAACGAGACCGCCAGCGACAGTCACTCTCTTAAAGGCGAATAGCACACGAAAAGCTCTCTTGAACCGACAAAGGGGGTGTCACCATGTGGAATTGTTAGTGGACACAAACACGAGCAGAAACGAGGGCAGTCCGGCTAGCGAATTTTATGCTAAAAATTCTTGGCCGCCCTTTGCTGCAGCTGCGGGCAACAATAAATAGAAAGGCAGTGGGATGGGAGATACCAGACGAAAGATTGGGGGATTGATTCGATGCGACTAAACTCTATCCAAACTACCCAGGCCTCTACGAACTACTACGTTCAAGGCTGTGTTTTCTGCCGGAGCATTAGTGACAGCCGGTGGTGCTGTTAGTACGGCAGAGTTAGCTGAATCGATGCATACAAAAAGGGTGAGAATTTGTCAGTAACAGAGCCCTGGGACGTTCAACTGCAAACAAAACGGCTGCCTAGAATCCGCGAGAGCACAACTCACACGCGGGCGACCACGCAGGGCCAACCCGCGCTGCCTAGCAAAATAAGCAATCGTGCATTACGATCGGAGGGGGAATTGCCATAGAATAGAAAGGAACAATACCTAGAAGGGTGGGGAACAAGGAAACCGTAGATCATGTGTACATGCGGGAGAGAACAACAACAGCTCGCGACTATTTCTTACTCCTTGAGAAGAATCCGCCCTTTTTCTTGGCTTGCGACGTCTCCGGCAGCGTTTGTGACCTCGCGGCCTCCTCTTGCGCCTGACCGGTCGCCACCTGCAGCTCATGCAGCCATTTCTGAAGGTCTTCCTGAAACAATTCCCATTTTAAGGCATCTTTGAAATCATTTTACCTCGCTTGCGCACTGCAACAAGTACTCGGCTCCTACGGGTAATCTCAGGGAGAGAACGTTCTTCTTCTTCTGGTAGTCCTGGGCAACACTCACAGAGCAGCCGGGGAGGGAGAAGGGCGGTTCGTTGTGCCAAGCCACACCCTCGTCTCTGAAATTCCATTTATGTTTATCTCTCTTTAGGTAAGTTACCTGTGCTTGCTGTCCTTGTAGAATGCCATTTCGGTGCCCTTGAGGACAGCCAAAAGTTTCTCCCATGACCTGCTAGAGGCCTTCCTATCTAGTGACTCGTACGTGTGTTTTCGGATAAGAGTTCCCTCGAAAGCGTCTCCAGTTCGGGTACCTAAACAAATCGATTAGCTAGGATATCAAAAGCTTTAAGATCAGCACAACAGCGATCACAACAAAGGTTAGGAAGTACCACGAAGATCCTTGGTGTCGAATTTGGGAGCTCGGGCGAGACTCTTCCTCCATCCGCCGGAATCACTGTGGGAGAGACGGCTACGATCTAAAGCAACACAACACTGCACTACGACAAGAAAACGTTGGAGTCACACTTTAGCAGGCAGACATGTAAGGGAGACGGTTAAAAGAAGAAATGCTAACCAATCGTGCTGGTCCTGGGGATTCCTTGGCTATCCAGACTGCTCAGGGTCAAATTGAAGTCTGCAACACAAGTCAACCAAACGTCATGCATACAAACTCAAAACACATGCGCTACATGCGTTTCACACTACTTTGACATGTTAGTCTTTGACATGTCACTCACCATCGGTGTCACCGGAGAAGGCGGCCTGCTCGGGAGGCTGGGACCTTGAAGGCGAACCGACTTGTCCTCGCCTGCGCGCAGCCTCCTCGTCCTTCCTCTGTCGCTCCTTCAGCTCGAACTGAAATATTTCACTAACCAAGCGCCTCTTTTCCTGCTAACCGTTGTCAACTTCTCTAGCGCCAGGAAACGCTCCTCCTGGGCGTGGGCAGACTTCTCGAAGGCTTCGTGTTTCTTGATCAGACCGATGACTTCCTCCAAGTTTCTTCCAAATTCTCGAGAAATCAGGTACGGTTCCTGGGCCATGATCCAAGACTCCGCAACCGCAGCATCGCGAGCGAACTGGTAAACCTCGAGGACTGAAAAACATTGTTAAGGTTAACTTCTTTAAAACTTACTGAGCTGGAGGTACTCCCATCGGTCTTCCCATCTCCTCATCATCTCGGCACGCTCAGTAGTCAATTTGATCAGTTTCTTCTCAATCTCGCTGGAAGCGTAATGGCGCCTATTCAACAGATCGCGACCAAGGGAAATGCACTGGTTGAAGTTGTCTTCCCTAGTGTCGATTTCGGCCTAAAATAGACATTTAGAAAGTTCTTGTGATAAGATTACCTTAAGGCTCTGGTGGTTGTTCATCAAAAGCTCCACTCCGCTAACATCCTTGGGTCTCTCCTGGGTAGTCATCTCACGTTTCACTTCATCCATCCACAACAACAGATCGCTAAAGAGAAAATTATATACCGCATACAATTTCCAGCTTACCGGACGAGGTTCATGAATCGGAAGAGGTCGGAAGTATCTCCAAGGCGAGAGGTGCGGACGTCGCAAGTGCCCTTCAGGTGTTTCCAGGCCTTTACAACTTCTCCTTCTCTGGCAGCCATTTCCAAAGCCCTCTCTCCAGCGTAGCCATCACGCAGTTCAGCGGCATCACGCTCGATTTGGGCAACCTTAAATGACACTTAGGACAACTATGTTATGACACAAACCTGCTCTCCGATGGCATCGATGTCCTTGAGGAAGTTCTGATGTTTACGGGAAAGAGCTCCAACACTGGATGAATCGCGGCCCAGATCTTCGGGCATAGAGTGAGTCTTTTCGATGATGCGAGCCAAGCAATCACGGCAGTCGTAGAAGAACCTGAAGAGGATTAGTTAGCTAAGTATAGAGCCAATCTCTTACTTGTGAAGGAGACGGCTGGCTTCCAACATCTGAGCTCGGGTGTCAATGAGCTCGAGGAGATTCTCCCAGGCTTCATTCAAGCTGTCCTTCCACAGAGCAATGGTAGGGGCATCGGTGTGACCAGCAGCAATTAGCTAAAATAGTTATTAGTTAGTTTCCAATTGGTTTCTTACCCCATCGCAGGCGTCATTGGCATTGGCAACCCTCTCGGATCCAATTCCCTCGGTGTCTCTGGCGAACTGCTGGAATCGCTCCTGAAGCATCTGCACGTGTTCGTAGTCTTGTCCGTTCTCTTGGCTGCCGGCAACCACTTCCTTATCGGCGATCCACTGGAGCAGATCATCGATCTCGCGGTGGAGGGCGTACAACTCAAGGGTCTCATCCAGACGCCTTCTGCGCTCCTTGGACAGGTCTTGAAGTCCAGCATAGAGCTTCTCAATCTGGGACTGGCGGAGAGCAATCTGGTCACTCAGCGGGCTCTTCTCGTCAACGAAGCGTTGAGCCTTGTTGGCCAACTCGCGGATGGTATCAGCGAACTTGTCGATGTCCTGCTGGAGGCGTTCGTGCTTTTTGATCTGGTTCCTGGTAGAGAATTCGTCTTTGCCACGCTCGTCTTGCATCATGTAGAGTTCTTGCTCGCTCATCCAAGCCTCGGCCTCTCCACAGTCGTAGAGGAACTGGTGAGCCTTCTCGGACTCGGCAAGGCTGAAAAAGACAATTAGAACACAAACTAAGGATAATCTTACCGATCCTTCCTCTCCTTGACGGCGTCCTTCAGCTCCTGCCAGGCGTTGCGCAGCTCTCCAATGCGGAGCTCAAAGGCAGCAGAGTTCTCGTGTCCGGCATCAATGAGTTCACGTCCATTTTCACAGATGCGGTCGATCCAGGGACCGTGGTTGTCAATTTCGCTGCTGAGAAGTTGGGTGTTCTTCTGGAGACGGTGGCAGTCAGAGAGGTTCTCTCCAAGCTGCTTGACGCGAGCCTGGTGGAGCTTCTCAGAAATCCAGAGCTTCTCATCATCGACGTCGCGACCGAACTGGTAGGCAGCCTTCTTGCGCTCAAGCTGACGGCGTCTGTCATCAAGAGGAGCCTGAAGTCTCTGGAGCTGCTCCTGGACAGCCAAACGGTGAGCGCGGATGTTCTCAAGCTCATCAGGGTGCATCTCCTCAAGCTGAGGCTCCATCTCCATAAGCTGGTCGATGTGGTGGGCCTTCTTGATCATCTCAGTCTCGATGAGTTGCTGCTTCTGCATGGCAACGTTGACAGTGGTGAGGTCAGCAGCAGGGGCTTCCTTGGTCATCTCCTTCTCCAGCTGGGTGGCCCATTCCTAAACCAACATAAGTAATTGCCAAAAAGAATGTATCTGTACCTTCATGTCAGCAATGCTCTGGACGTAAAGCTGTTGGCGGTTGGCATCAAACAGCTTCTGTCCCTTCTCCTCGGTGGTCTTCTCAAGTTGCTCCCACTGAGTGGCCAATTCGCTGATCTGAGGATCGATGGCTCCGTGGTACTCGGGCTTCTCAAACCCAAGGTTGATGGCGGCGTGGCGCAGCTGCTCCAAGCGCTCCTGAAACGTTTTAATAGTATATTTGCATAATTAAAGTCTTACCTTGTTAGCCTGAAGTTCGCTCTGGAAAGCCTGGTGGCGCACGAACTTGGAGGTGATGGTCTTGGCATCTCTGTAGGTCTCGTCCTGGGCGCGGATCATCTTCTCCTCGATCCATTCGCGAAGCTCCTCGCAATCGGAAAGGAACTCCTGAAGCTTGCGAGCTTCCTCCAGCTTCTGGAGCTGGGCAAGGGCCTTTTCACGGTTGGCCTCACGGCGCTCGTCGATGTTCCTGGCCTTCTTGTGGATCTTGTCAGCGGCGTAGTGGCCATCCTGGCAGAGCTGGTCTCCGAACATTCCAACGGCACGGATCTTGTCATCGTTAGCATCCATGGTGGTGATGAAATCCTGGTGGCGCTTGAGCATGCTCTCGGCCTGTTCAAGGCTGCTGGGGACATCGTCCTTAGAGAGGAAGTTCTCCTGCTGGGACAGAAGGACCTCAGCCTGCTTGGCATCGCGCAAGAACATCTGAAAAACATAAATAAAACTTTAGTTGTCTATGACTACCTGCAGGTTGAGTCCCTGGCTGAGAAGGTGCTGACGGTTGTCCCACATGCGCTGGAGCTCGTCCCAACCCTCCTGCAGACCGGCAAGACGCTGGCGCAAGAACATGTACCTAAATCAAGTTTTTTTAAAAACTATCCCATGTATTCAACGCACTGAGGGTCAGTCTGGTCTTGAGTGACACGGTCTCCCATAGCCCTCATCTTCTTGTAGTCCTCAGCATATCCGTCGATCTCCTCACGGATGGCAGCGTGCTGCTGGAGCAGCTGCTCAGCCTCGGCCAAGGACTGGGGCTCGTCTTCGGAAGCAACCTAAAATAATTCATTTTTGCTGTCTGTTTGAAATTGGTTACCTGGCGCTGGGTGGCAGTAAGCCAAGCCTGGAAATGGTCCAAATCGCGGAGGAAGCGCTGGAGATCTCCAGCCTCGTCGAGCTTGGCCTCGTGCTCGCGGACCTTCTTGTTGAGAATGTCCCACACGTGGTGGATCCTCTTGATGTCCTCGCGAATGACATGAGCCTCAGAGGGACGCTCGCGTTCGATGGAATCAGCCTCTTTGTGGAGGGCGTCGAGCTTAGCCTGGATGGCTCCAAGGTCACGCTCCATCATAGACAGACGGCGCTGGAGTTTCATCACACCGGACAGATCGTTGGTAAGGGCGTCGGAATCTTCCAGGACCCTGGTCTTGTCCTCGATCCAGGTAACGGTCTCCTGGCAGTCGATTCTGAAGGTCTCCAGACGGTGGGCACGATCGAGCTCGGCCCTCTTCTGGTCAACCATGTCACGGAGCTGAGCCCAGCGAGCATTCAGCTTGTTCTGGCGCTTGAGGATCTCATCGGAGTTGGGGTGCTCAACATGGAGCAACTGGCGAGCCAACTCGTTGACGGTTCCGACCTTCTTTTCCTGGTTCTTCATGTCCTGCTCCAAGGTCTCGAAGCGGTGCTTCATGATCTCAACCTCTTCCAGGTCGCGTCCAGGGACAAGGGTCTGCAGAAGTTTTCCCTTCTCATCGATCCAAGCCTCGACAGAGTCGGCATCAGCGTACAGCTTGTAGAGGGAAAGGGCATCGATGAGACGCTGCTTCCTGAGCTGAGACAGGTTTTCGAGCTCAGCCTTGCGGCGGATGGTGGTGTCCAGACGCTCCCTGATGTCAGGGTGTTCGCGGGCCTCAGTTGGCAAGGATTCAGCCTTTTGGTACAGCTGCTTGATGTGGTCATCGAAGCTTTGCAGATCTCCATCAACATCATCGTGCTTGCGGAGCAGGAGCTGGACAGTTCCTTCGTCCTTTCCGACGTCATCGCTGCTGACAATGCGGAGGGTGTCGAGCAGATGGGCATCGACATCATCGGCGTCGGTGAAGAACTGGAAGTAGTCGACTCCTCCCTCCAGACGGCTGCGGCGGGCAGAAGACAGATCCTTCAGACGGTTGATGTAATCGCGAATCTCGGCCAATCGAGGAGGAATCTTGTCGGAGCCTAAAAGTCAACAAAATTAGAATTACTTCTTTAAAACTACCAGGGATCTGGTCCTCTTCCAACTTCTTTCCTTCGTCGAACAGACCGTCGAGTGTGTTCGAAAGACCGTTCAGGTTGTTCTCAGCGTTCTTGTGCTTGGCGAGAAGGTGGGACACAGTAACGATATCCTTTCCAGTGTCGACAGAAGACAACACCTTAGAATTTTTGTTTGTTTCGCAACTTTTATAGATTTACCTGTTCCTGTTCCTTGATGCTCTGCTCCAACTCGGCAACATCCCACCAGAACTGGCAGAGTCGCTTGTTGTTCCCAAGGCGGCGCTTGCGCTCAGCGGCAAGGTCCAGAAGTTCCTGGTACCTCTTCTGCAGGTCATTGGATTTCTCCTCCACAACAGATGGCTCCACAGGGAGATAGCCACTCTCGTCAGGTCCCTTAGGGTTGCGGAACCTCTCAGCCTGGCGGACAGCGTTGTTAACGCGTTCTCCAACGATGCTGATGTCAGACTCCAGGAGGTCATGTTTCTGGAGAAGATCCTCAACGTCCATCAAGTGAACTCCCAGATCGTCGGACAAGAGACGGGCCTAAACATAAGTTTTTGTTAGAATGTTTGCCTATTTAGTTACCTTAATGTCATCCATAAGGTTGTCGGTGAGATCCATGTCGTGGAAGATGCGCTGGATGGCCATGGAGAGCTCCAACCTGACACGGCGTGCCAGAAGCAGCTGGAAGAGGAGGTTCCACAACTCGAGGACCTTGTCCTTGCGCTGGTTGATCTGATCAATGGCGTGGTAGTTCTCAGCTCCGAGTTCGTCTAAATTAACCAATTAGAAATATCTAGTCTTTGTTTCTTACTGGCAACAGCGACCACCGCCTGGACACGCTCCTCATAAGCGAAGATGTCAGTTTCGATGGCTTCGTGCTTCTTGGTGGCAGCCTCCACGCTAGCCAGGTCATTTCCGAAGTTGTCTTGGCTGACGAGCCTCTGGTTCTCAGTGAGCCAAGCCTCGCGCATATCAGCCTTGCGGTTGAAACGGGCAGCGAGCTGTTCGAGCTTCTCTTGGCGGATCAACTCCTCCTTGAGGGCCAGTTCCCTCTCGTGCTCGGCCTTCTCCAGGGATTCCCAGGCTCTGTTGATGTCACCGATGAGTTTTCCCTCCCTCGGCGCATAAGGGCGCTGGTTGTTGGCGCGCATGGCAGATTGCAAAGTGAAGAGCAGAACCTCAAGTTCTCCCTTTTCATCGAACCTGAAACAATCATATTACTCAAATGCTACTGTTAAATGTACTTTGGTGGTTTTTCCTGGGTACGGTACTGGTTGAACTCAGCGAGCTGCTCCTGAACTCCTTGGAGAGAGTTGACAAAAACTCTGTCGTTGAGCTTCTCAATGGTGGTCTTGATCCACTCAAGCAGGTCAGAAGAGATGGTCTCGTACTTGTTGATCATCTTTTCGTTCTCCATGAGCTCATTGATGACCTACACTTTCTCTTTAGAATGCCCATTTGAGTGATAAAATACCTTTCCGATACGTTTTCCCTGGATGTTCTCTTGCTTCAGCTTATTGAAGTAATGGTAGTAGGTGACAACGTAAGTGATGATGGATTTCTCGTCAGGCACATCAACATTGACATCTAAACAAACGGTTTTTTGTGATTATAAAAAGTTTTGTCTACCTTCGGCGTCTAGGAATTTGGCCAATCCCAGCTGCTGTTCAGCAGTGTCGAATGCGTTCTGCAGGTTGTAAAGAGCGTTTGACTTCTGCAGGTTCTCGTAGTCAATGAGATCAGGTCGGTGTTTGTGGATAAGGGCGTTGAAGGCAAGTCCGTCCCTCCAACTGGTCGTGAAGTTCTTCACATTAACATTCGGGTAGCCAGCGGTCTTCATCTGGCACCAGAGCAGCAGGGCTTCCTTAGCACTGCGGGTCTCGTGGTTGTCTGCGTCTTCGAATGTAATGTCTTGGATCTAAAGCCACTTTGATTAACGTTCTTTTGATAAGTTTTTTTACCTGGAACCTAAGAATGATGGTCCAAATGAGACCGAGGGTGAGGTTCGGTTTTCCGTCTACGATGTCATGACAACCCAAGTTTTCCAAGTGCACGTGCTGGTCTCTCAAGAAATTCAGCGCCTTCTCCACATTTTCGAGGCAGTGGATGCGCATTTTACCACGTGTTGGTTTCGGCTGAAAAAGAGGATGTCATTCCGCGCCGACAGGGTTACGGTACCAGTCTTTCGCCAGAGAGGACTTCGAGCAATTTGATGAGATACTTTCCATCCCTGAGATCCATGTAGAGATCTTGCACCTTGCAGCTGACTCTGACCAAGTGCGAGTTGACCCATTTTGTGAACGTCTTCTTCTGCACATTTTCACGTTCGTCTGAAAAAAGGGACAATTAAAAGTACTTTGTTGTATTGGATGCTTATCTAAGCAATTTAGCACAGGAAGTGCATGAGTCATAACAAACACCGATTGATAGCGCCAGCCGCCACGCTTCGCCATTGTTAAGCACGAACAATACGCTTTTTAAACCAAACGCGAACGCTTAAAAAGCTCAGAATGGCTCTAAACTAAAATTTCGGTTGTTTTATTAGAAGAATGCAAACGAAAAAAGTGAACTTTTCTTGGCCCCCTGGGAAGCCAGCGGAATCCCTCCCCCCTGCGATTTCAAATGAAGGACTAAAGAAACCTTTCAAGTTCCGGATGCGGAAATCGATCCCGTTAACGTTTTTGCCGCATTGCTGGTCAAGTTCGTCAGCGGAGGGCGGTTCCCCGAGGGCACCACTTCTGGTACGATTCCTCCGCGCTTCATCCAGCGAAGCGACAGAGCCGGGATATAGCCCGGGTGAAGTAGCAGACAATGGCGAGACAAGGGTAGAAGGCGTCAAGGGGTCAAGGAATGATCCCAAGTAATTAGTGTTAATGTGAAGTGAGAGGTCGGACGGAGGAGCAGTGTAAATGGGATCCTCAGCATTGCCGTTGACGTCTTCGCCGACTGGCGCAGCTTTGTTTTCCCAGGACATGCTGCCAGGAACGCCAGCACTAACGCAGCCTTATCGTCTATTGATTCCAAGCCTTATCAGTATGTTTCTTTTGCAATACAATAGTCAGAGGTGCGAGCTCAATGCGATACTAAACGGGATCGTAATATCGATCGCCCCTTTCAGCCGCTTTCGGTGTCATACCAGTATTACCCGTGTTACCCCGACACAAGGACACTCGCGTGGCCGCTGTCGGTGACGCAATTTCGCACTCGCCCTGCATTCTCATGTACGGCAATCAATCAACTGCACGGTCATTGATTCTGACGGTTTTGACTGCGTGTAAATCAGTGCCGGTTCCGCAAAATAAGCACCGTGAAAAAAACCAGCCACTGGAATGGCATTTGGACGCTGCGGACAACAGCCGAGGGTTGTTTGTGGAAAAGCGTGCGATCTAAGAAACCACACAGTAATTTGATACCCAACGTGGACATTCATCTTTTGCACCTGAGCGATTGTTGTTTAATCGTTTTTGGCAGAGTGCAGGCCCTGTGGTTTAGCAATCCGGTTAATATCAATGCCTCTTCCCCGTTTTAAGACTCTTTCCCATCTCACCACACTGCCTGGCAGAGTGAGAGAATCAGTTAGGTCAATAGGGTTTGCGCATGCTCTCGTTTGAGCAAACACGGGGCCCTGCAACTCCAAATATGAGGCGATCGACGGAATCAATTCTTTTAGGGCGCGCGGGCAATTTGGCAGAGGGCGTCGCTTGTTTTTTCGCCGCTTGTCCCCGGAAGGTCCCCGGCAGTGCAGAGTGCGCGCCACTGGGATCCCGCGGGGGCCATTTGTTTATGGTGCTCGAATTAGTTGGCAGCGCCTTCAAGTGCTATGGGCGGGTATTGGTCCTAACGCGAAAGACATTGGGCTTAGTGACGTACCGGCCAGAGCCTTGATGCGACTGCGTTCGAAGAGGCGGGCCGATGAGCTCTCGTCAAATTCCTCGTCGTAGTCCGCCGGCCCACGGACATTACCGTCCTTGGTCATCTCTGACGCCTGAAATAACATTCAAATAACTTAAGTTTAAAAAAAACAAGAGAATGATAAACATTAGATAAAGAATTCGAGAAAGGGTGCTCAAGCGCAACCAATTGGTGTCGTTTGCAACAAACAATGATGAGTGGAGAGAAACATGTTGTTTTCAATTTCACTCGCGCGGTGCGCTCAAAAGGGTTCTCAGACGACTCAGCGCAGAAAAAGTATCTTTGAATTTGCCGCCGAATACGGTAATCTCTCGAGAGTATTAGAAATCAACCGAAACAGCTACTTTTAGACTTTTGTAAAGAAAAATAGGTTCTAGACTAGTGGAACGTCAGATTCTTCAATGTTTTAATCAAGTTGATTTTAAAGTTCATTAACTACTGAGAAAAAAGTCTAAGAGTGTTCTCATGCTTATAGTTAAGTTGATTTTAAAGTTTTGGTTTCAAAAGGTGGTCCATAATGTGCTTCGAGGGAACAAGAAGACCAAGGCTCAAATTGAGAGGAAGGAAATGGTTGTAAAGAGCTCTTAGAAGCCTCCGAAGATGCACGAAGGCTTGAGGGTTTTGGGATAATGGGCGCCTGGATCCGTGGCTGCGGAACAGCGAAAGCGGAGAAGGCATCTCCAAGAGCAAACAGACGTCGCTGCGAAATGCAACGACCAGTCGAGAAACAACGGAATCCTCTCTTATTATCATGTTTTCTGTGTAGGCGACCGTTGCGACTGTAAATTAGGCCCATCCGGGAGTCACATGGCAGCAAAGAAACCCGCAAATATTTGAGCACTTTCCCAGTGCTTACAGCAATACTAATTTTGCCACATAAGAAATGTTTGCCGGTCGGGAATGACTCATTACTGGTTTTCCGAACGGACGTGGGCGAGAGTGTAATGGCTGAACCGGACAGTCGGAAACACGAAATTGTAATTTTACACGTTTGGAAACGATTTAAAGTGGAATAGTTTCGCACTAATAGGAAATTGCAGTCGTCCGAAAATAGCCAGCTGTAGCGGGCTATCAAAATCGGATGGGCGGAGGCAAGGAAGGAGACCAGAATGCGTCGCCCTCGTCCATCGATTTGCCCTTAACCACAAATCCAGGACAAGAAAAAACTTGCGATTAGCTTCTGCCCGCGCATTGCAAAGTATCGGATTTTTCCCCGACAAAGTGCATTTTCGTGCAAAAAAGGTTATAATTTATGCGTAAAAGTGGAGAGGTAAGTTATTTTGAGCGATCGATAATCGGAGGAGGGCGATCGCAGCGGCACACGTGTAGAAGGCAACAGACGGCGACTGCGCAGCTGCGCTCGTCGATACAATGCACGGAAAAATCGGTGGTCACAGGCATTGCGCTTGTATTATTTGCTGACAGGCGCCGAATGCAAGGGGGGACGTGTTGGTGGAAATGCGTGGGATTCGAAGGAATTACTTGTGTTAAATGGGCGCCTCATAGTGCCTCAGAGAGTGCGGAAGAGGAGGGAAAGCTCTCCTGGATGGGGCAAAACAAGACTCCATGCGGGCGGAAAATAGGGAGAGCAGACAAATGCGGATTGACATCCATAGGTAGGCCGAAATCGAAATTTCCGTGACTTGGTAGCGGAAAGGAAGGGGATCATTGTTTTTTGGGGAAGAAAAGCAGTCGATGGAGGCGCTGCCATACGTATACAAAGCGCTAATTCTACTAAAAGGACCCACAGATTTCTTATCGAAAACAAGGCAGAAGGAAAATAGTCGCTAGGGAGCGAAAGGAAAGCGATGATTGCAGGAAGTTCAAGTTTTAAAAGCCACTTTCAAAAAACAAAAGCAAAAATAACATTTAAATCGATTTTTTTGTTTAAAAAATTCGATTAATTGATATATTTAATAGCGTCTTTTTATGTAAGTTGTTGTCAAACTTTCAGCATCTAAATCACTTTAAAAATAATCAAATTTTTATAGACTTGATGGTTTGATGCGACAGTTAAATGTTTTGAGGCCAAAGTCGACAAGAAAAAGTAATTGAAAGATTGGAAATTAAATTAAATCTTGGTTAAATACGGTAAAAATTATGTAAACGTTGAGGAAATTTTATTACAATCTGGAATTGATTAATTTATAGTTAGGACGAAGGGAAAAATTGGTTAAAACATAAAGACACATATTTAACAATATGTGGATGTTTTATAGATGTTTTAGATGTATAAATAATAAATCATTTGTTGTGGAATTCAAAAGACTTGGCTTTCAAAGCAATTTCGCCACAGTGGATGACTCAGAAGCGAAGAAATGGTTTATTCGGCTTTTTCTCGCCAAATCGAACAATCGAGAAAAGTATAGGGCATTGCAAGCCATCGGGGTCTCCAGCTGCATTGAATGATTTGCAAATGCTGGTCGGCGTCCGCCGACCAAACCGCCATTAGAGAGTGAGTGTTTCCAATCATCGCGCGCAGCAAAAAGAGAGACGAACTGAAGCTGTGCTGAATAATGACGAAGAGGAGCAGGTCTGTCGAAAACAATTCCTTTCCCTCAAATCGCATAATCGAAGACGCTTGACTCAGGAAAACAATGTGGTTGCAGGCCTTTTGCCAGGTGTTCTCCGCCCCCAAATTTGGAAGACTGAATGAGGGAAAAGCAAATTTTCCAGGATTAGCCAAGTGCGTGGCAGGTGTGGCACGTGTTGATCGATGCGATCGGGCGGATGAGCCGCCATTATGGCTAACGCAGCGCAGTGTTTCGGGGCGCAGCAGAGAGAAAAGAAATAAAAAGCTAGCCGCTGGCAGGAACTGGCGATCGATGGGTGCCGGTCACTCGCCCTCCCGCGAGGGGCATCAGATTAGCATATCTGGGTATCCTATTGTTGCTAAGCCTTGCCGACTGGCAGTCCATTGGGACACGTACCGACACCCGGCTACGTCTTTGCTAGTATTCGATTTAGATTTCAGATGGAGATTAGGTATTTTGGAGAGCGAAGCAACTAATTGGTTTGTAGATTGAACTGAATGTTGATCACAGTGTTCAGATCAACGTTGGTGGGAGAATGGAACGAAACGAGAAGCGCACTCGACAGAGAGAAACAGAGATAGAAAGATATAGAAATAGAGAGAGAGGTTGTTAGAGAGAGAGGAAGACAGAAATAGAGAGAGAGAGAGAAAGAGAAAGAGAAAGAGAGAGAGAGAGAGAGAGAGAGAGAGGTTGTTAGAGAGAGAGAGGAAGGTTGAAATAGAGAGAAAGAAAGAGAGATCGTTAGAGAGAAAGAGAGAGAGAGAAAGAGAAAGAGAAAGAGAGAAAGAGAGAGAAAAGAGGGAAAGCGAGAGAGATGGCTAAAGAGAGAGTACGAGAGAGAGAAAGGGAGAAAAAAGCGGGAGAGATAGCTAGAAAAAAAAAAGAGAGAGAGAGAGAGAGAGAGAGATCATATGCAAGAAATCGTAGGAGAAAAGTTTTAATAAAAGCTTAAAGATGAAATTTCTAATGGGGAAAAACTTTCGAAAGAATAAGAATCAACTAAAAGTAAATAAGTGTATGAATAAAAAGGGGTAGGTTAAAGAATTCAACAAATAAAAAAACATTCATTTTACATTAAAATTAAGAAAATCCCAGTGTGAAAATCTATGGAAAAAAAACTTGAAAGCATAACTAGAATATGAATGTTATTCGTCGACTTTCTCACAACAGGACTTGTTTGTAAAGCAGGGCGTAAATTTTGGCCGCGGCCTTTGCTTATGTTTACGGAAAAGGGAATTACAAGGCAGAATGTTGTGTGAATGTGCAGTTGATGCAACGGAATTTGAGCTTTCGCATTACCTTAAGAAGATTGTTTACGCAGGGAAATGCGGTTAGCCGTGACTAGGTGCCTATTCTCATCGCAATCAACCAACGGCCATGAATAATCAATGGACCGAGGTCGCAGGACGCAGAGCCAAAAATTATTTATGGGAGGCCAGAAAATTGCCGTCTCTCTCCTGCACAGGAACCACAACAGAGCGCAGCCACAACTATGTGTGTTTTTTGACAACAACGAGGAGGGGGAAGCCTGCGCTTTTCAGCAAACAAGCGGAAGTTGTTTTCTATCTGCGACACGACAGATGAATTGTGTGGTGTCTGGCAGAAGGTCGTTGAAGGAGGTGGGGAATTGGTGGGTATAATGAGAGAAAACAAGGCCGCGACAAAGAAATTTGGGAATTGCGGCGCTTGCTGTAACCGCAACGCTTTCGGGAAGGATGCAACGGAAATTGGGGGACTAAGCGCTCCATCTGTCGCATCGGACGCCACGGATCGACCGGGGTTACGACACGCCGTTTCCGAATCAAATGTAACCAAAACGAATTAAAATCTAATCAAATCGATGGTTTCGTCAAAAAGGAGACTCTTGGAAGAACAAGAACAAGAACAGGGCCCTCTTTATGAAAAAAGGATATTTTTGCAAGAATAAAAATTTGACGAATTTTGGGATTGTTTGCGTGAAAGTGCAGAGTAAACCTGCTAGGTGTGTATGAAACGTCGCGGACACCTAGAAGCCACATGTGCGTTGTTCGAGGTGTAAAAACGGCGCAGAAAATCAATACGACGTCCGTACACAAACTTATTCATTTGTTGACAGCGCACTCCTAGTGCATCGGGAGACAAATGAAACCCTCCAATGGCCTCCGCGCCTTATCTAAACACGCCTACACCTTAAGTGACAGTCTGGTCGTAGAATACTAGAAACCCCCTGGCAGGGGTTAGAGCTAATGGCAGAATTTCAGTCAGTGGGTGGTAAAATGAAAATCGAGGAGGTGGAAGGAAAAATAGAAACCACAATCAAATATAAATGTAGGTCATTGTTCAAAATTGCATATTCGGGGTGCTACGGTGGAGCAAATTAGCATTGCAGGTGGGTTTGTTATGCTGCCGCGGTCTGCGTGGTTCAGCAAGCGGCGCGGCATCGGACTCGAGGTCGCGATCGATATTCGGCCTCAGTTCTGCCATTACAATAGCCGACGATTAATGGGCACCGGCCAGCGGCCACCCCAATTAACGGCGATTTGGCCATCCGAGCGGCAAACTTTGCGGACGTTTCGTGAAACGACTGAATTAGTAGGCGATCGAGTTCCGGAAGAGGATCCAAAGTGCCGGGGACTGACTAATTAGAGACGGCTGGCTCTGCTTCTACCATGAATTAGCAATTGAATGCAAAAAAGAGGTTTCGCAATGGAGTAATTTGGAAGGAGCCACTTGAAAACTAATAAAAGACATGAAGGGCTAAAATTAGAAAGAACCACAAACAGGTTGGGTCGTTTTGCGGCAGTCGTTAAAGGGATTCGATGATCACTGGGTCAGAATGTTGCGATCAGCCGGGATTAAACTACTTTTATCATGGCTATAGTGAGTGCTGTAGTTCTTCTCCGTTGTTTGAGGCGTAGCGAAGCCGAAGCAACATCGAGAGCCACTCAACGCCGACCGACCGGTCCACGCGGATTAGCACGTGCATCTGCAGGTAACAGCACACCTGTTCTTTCCTAAGATTAGTGTTTTGACGCGTAGTTTCCCTCTCTAAACATCTAAATCTGATGGTTGTTTTCTTGACCTATTGCCCGAGGAGAGTAGCCAACGGGCGGTGTCACAATGACGGATTGCTGTCTCTCGACAGATGCTACGCTTGGCCAAAGCACGAAAGATGTTGAACAACACAAACGCCAACGCTCACCACAGCTACGACAATCTCCTATGCATTTTTGATGGCTATGCCATTGGTAGCTCGTTGAGACAACCTCACAATAGCCAATTTTTGCAGTTTGCGTGTTGGAGGGCAGAAATCCCCCGAAGGGCGGGGGGGACAATCCCGAGGAAGTTTTTCTTTGACTTGGGGAGCAGGTGTCGCTAAGTAACCATATCCGCGGTCGAAACTGCGCAGCTGTCGTGGTTAAGGGTCAATGAAGTTTGCGAAGAGGGAATATTCCAATTGACACCGACAACAACTTAGATATGTCAACAAGACCTTTGTGTGGGGGAAGTATGCTCACAGGGCAGGTTCAGGCCTCTATGAATTCCAATGAAGGGGCTTTCTGAACCTCAAAAATCAGCTGTAACACAAAATAGAGAGGAAAAAGGATAATCAATGTGTACGGATTCTAAGCATTCTCCTAGCTCGTATCAAAAGCGTGAATACAAATTGGAAAAACTAGTTTAAATTTATCGATATCTACAAAAATAATTAGAACTCAACTAAACATTTGAGGACTCATTAAGGAAGATAATCAAGGCATTTAGATACGAATGGCAGTGAATTAACTTTTGTGCTTTTTAAGCTTTCGAAGAGGAATGCTTGATTAACCAATTTGAATTTATGCACAAATTCACACGGTTTTTTTATTTCTTGCGGAAAAAAGACATCTGGCTATGATAACGATTGCAAACGCTGCACAGAATTTTAATAAAGTCTTCTGCTTGGAAATATTTAGCTTCCAACTTGCCATATGCAGTTGAAAAAAATCAAATCGTTTCACATTTTTAGAATAGAAACGAATAAAAACAAAGAATAAATTTTTTTTATTCTATAATTCTGTAACGGATAGAAATAAAAACAAAAAGTAAAAAAACTCACAATAAGCTTTTTCAAAATTCCTTTGTAAACGTTTAAAATTTTTAAACATTTCAAAATCAAATTAGTGTTCTTCCTTTTAATCAATTGTAGTTGTAAAATGTGATAAATCAGTTCTAATCAGAGCTGCAGAAGGAATTCCGTTCTGCTGATTGGCGCATAATCGAATCGCAGAGATCCCGCAAGAGAATCAAAAGGCGCGCAATGTGGGTGGGTTAGACCAGTAACCCTACTTTAAATCCTAACTTTAGGTTTAGAACTAAACTTTAGATTTAGAACTACTGTTTTTTTAATAGTGATATTTAGAACTATTCTATGATAATTGAGTGAAAAAACTTGTGTTATTGTTGAATTATTACGACCTTTTTGTATTTTTACCGTTATTTTAAATTTAACTCACTGAAGGGGCGTCGTCGGTCATTCAGACGTTAGGGAATAAATGTCCAGGTTCTCTAATTGTGGGGAGACTATATCCGTTGAACATGTGGGCGAGGAGTAATAGGATTATGTCGACCGCTGCTAGCGTATTCATAATGCACAATCGGTTTCATGCTTATTACAGATTGCCTGGATGTTTCAGCTAACCCAAACGAAGGGAGCTTGCCCAACGCGCAATTTTTTCAAATCATTCTGGGAAAGTTTTGAAAACAACCAATTTACATTATCAATCAAATAGAAAAAACGAAAAGTTGTTTTGTGACTTGGGACGTTGTCTGAGAAAATTGTCGGGCCGGTTGGCATTGCCGCAACAGTTTGTTTGCAACTGATGTTCGCCAAGAACAAACAAATCGGAGAATCCAGATATTCAATGGGTCCTTCCCGTGCACTCCCAACACTTTTAGAAAACACGGCACACAGAAAAGAAAGGAAACTTACGATAAACAATGGAATATCCACGGTGAGGAAACCAGGGTCGAATTCTACTCTCACATTCATTGGGGCTTCTGATCCTGAAAATAGCAACAATTGGGTTGTGAGCGACAAACTGACGCAGCAATTATCCCGGTTCAGTTGTTCTTCGGAGAGAATTTGGAACCATAGTTCATATGTGGTGCATGCAGAGGTGCAGGTCTGTATGGCATAGTTCACCTCTGCGAATCCTGTTTTCCCATTAGTTCCTTTCTCATTGGCGTCAAGACCATTCTTCTTGAACAAGTTAAGACAACTTTCTCTGAACAGACGAGGTAAAAAACTTTTATTTGCATGAAAAAATACAAAATAGAATATCTGAAGGCAAAAACACAGAACAACAGAAAAGAATCAGAACTAGAACATAAATATATCGTTTTAGGTATTTTACTTTTTCGGTTTTCTTCAGCACTAGAAACATGTGTTAATAAGAAATGTTTTTTGAAGACGCCGCCTTCAGATTAAATTTTTCTTGTGTAGAGTAACAATTTAGTCTACTTGAAAAACTCTGTCCTCTGAGTTCTTTTGATTTCCAACACTCATGATTCCCATTTTAAATAATATCCGCCGGATAAAATAGCTGCTAAACGCCGGACACGTTGACCGTTTGGTCCTTTATGATGCAAGATATTTCGAAAACAAGAAATTTGCGGTGATCGGTCTTTTTATGTTTTCTGCAGCGGAATGGTTTCTGTAGAATGAGTCAAAAAATTAAGAACATGACCGCCCCTTCTGGGAAATATAAAAATAAAGGTCAATAAAATCAGTAGTTCTTGTACAAATGGCTACGTGGCGCTGCAGACTGACAAACGATAGCCACCTTCCAATGTTTGTAAATACAATGCCACGGGGCGAGAGATAGAGAGAGCCCAATGGTAAAATATGACACAATTCGTGGCTAGAAAGTATGAAAGACTATTTGGTCTTCATTCATTAACATTTTCAATATCAAACAAAATGAATAAACTAAAAACAGTTTATAAAAATTCGGTTTTCTCAAGGGCCAGTGGAAATACGGTTATTAATAGTGAATATTCCAAAGTTATCTCGCCCAGTTTTTTTCTTCTCTCCAATTAGAATGGAGATCGTCATATACTACAAACGCGGGACATTTTGGAGTTCATACTACAAATTTGAATGCGAAGATCCGATTTTAGCCACTTGGGCGCGCAATATCTCTAAAACGAGATCCAAGCGACCAAAAAGGTTTTCTCTCTCGGTGTTTCTAGTTTGAATGAGACAATGTTTCAACGCATTTGAATGAGCTTTCTCTTTAAATTGGATATGTAAACTTGTTAAAACCCAAGTGTTTTTAAGAACTGAAGTCTCACTTTTTTTTCGCCCTAACATGTTTGGATGATTACACTCACCTTAACTTGTTGTTTTTACTTTCAGAATGTTCTTGTTATGTTAATTTTTAAAATTCCTCTGTATTGTATGTTGCATGTTTCAGCTCTCAGGCTCGTGGTGTAAATTTCATCGAGTCGATCGGCCGTCTGCTGTTTGAACAGTCCGTTCCCGCGCATTGTCTCACTGCCATCGTTGTAAGTAGGTTGTTTTCAAATCTTCGCAATGGCGGGCCCTTATTGATCGTCATTCCTTCTGGAGTTACCAGACTCGCAGCCGATTTTCACTGCTCCACACCTCCCCCACATTATGTCCTCCGACGGCCGACGAGGCATCGATTCTCGACTTCTTGCACCCATCTGGCGCCTATTAATGCGAGAATCTTCCTACCTTGCCCTCCTTCGATGAAAGTCAAAACCCGCAATTAGGGGGTATTCAGATCCTGCGTTCGGGTACATCAAAGCAGTCGGTTCCGGGTGTTGTTTTCTTAGGGGGGCAGCTGTTCTCGGCGCCCATAATCAATTCATAGCTACTAGTGCTGAATTCCAGTTTCTATCTTTTGAAAACTATATAAGTTACAGGATCAAAACACAGTTCAGGAATGCATCGATAGCAAGAGATAAGCGAAATGAACCACGTTTTACGAATCGCAACTGGTCATCTCACTAATTCCATGAATTTCAAACCTTCATAAAATGAAAATGAGACCTTTCATTGAATTTTAACTATAAAACTAGTCAATATATAACTGTGTGTGTGTTTGTTTTGATAGTTTTTTTGATTGTTTGTTAATTAATCTTTTGGAATCCAGTTTGAAGTTTAAAGTTCTCCACCGTGCTGATTTGTTATGGTTTCTATACATCCTTTTCTTAACCTCTCTTTTCATTCTCCTTTTTACATTTGAATGAGTTCCTTTTCAGCGAAATGAATTTGTAAGCAGGCGTCTCCTGCTTTTCACGCACTCAAGGTAAGTATTCCAAATTTGATTTGCTCCGCAGGCCCAGCAAAACAGCTGAACTCTTTAACAAACGAAAGGTTACCATACAATAAAATTTTTCAAACAGATGTTAACTTCAAAAAAACATAACATAAGTGTTTTTTTTCATTATTGAGTTTTGGTTTCTGTTAAGGTTTAAGGCAATTAGGTTATTAATCTAAGTGGCGAAGGTGAGCCAATTAATATATCATTCTTTTCTTGGATCTATAATTGCCGTTTTTCAAGTTCTCACGGAAAGCGAAAACCACAATTATTGCCCATAGGACTTTCGATTATCTCAGGCGTCCTTCAATTTCCCTTTGTAAAAGTTAGCCAATACCATAACTAATTCGTAAAATCAACCATTTATAATGTTATTATTATAAAAGTCTTTGCAACCATTGAACCGATCACTCATTCCATTGCAGGTGCCATGCTTCCGGCTTCATCAATGCCTCCGCTCCTGCAGCGGAAGCATGTGGTGCGTGGGTACAGACCAATGTATCAACCATGGAAATACTACTGCAAATCAGCTTTTTCCCACCACAATGAAATGGTATTCTTACTTTCAAACAATGAAAACAATCCTTTAGATGAACGTATGGACACATTTCGTCCCAGCAGTTCTAGTCCTAATTTTCTATGTAATTCCGGAACTTCTTAGTGAAACTGTTCGTTTTCCTGTTTTACTCCTATACTTCGCTATTACCTGCCTATTACTAGGATCTTCTTTCGCTCATCTTTTGGTAAGTTGTCTTAAAAATCGTCAGGACCGTCTTTGCGGGTTGGATTGGCTATGGTGCTCATTACTGTGTGCGGTGGGACTACCCTTACCGCGGCCGCCGATTTTATACGGGTGTGAAACTCGCAGCGCTACCATGTCAGAGAACAAGAGTTTTCGGCGTCTTTTCAGGGAGGAACATTGAAAATTCAAAATTGATGACCAAAAAGTCTATAAACCGATAAATTGGAGGGGCGCGTAAACACCGTGCACGTGGTTCGTTAAAAAGACGGTTATCCACAGGTGCCTTTCACCGGAAATGGCCAAAATCGGCGTGTTAATGCAGTATTATCCAAAACGACTAATTTAAACCCCAAACTGTTATATTGCTCCTGGAATAACTTTTCAAGCTCTTTAACATGAGATAAAGTCAAAAAAGGTCTCTGACTGTCCCTTTAAACATAAAGATTGTTTGTTTTTTAGCATTCTCGATCTCCCACCGATCATGTCTTTTGGTTCTGCATCGATTTTGCTGGAATTGCAATTTTCGGCATGGGAATCGGACTTCAAAGATACGCTTGCAACGAAGATATGGGCGAGATTTCTAGAATCGTAAATTTCTCACTGGCAAAACTAACTTCAAACTTTTAGTTGTACATACCAATGCTGATGATAGCCGTCTTGGGAATGCAATTCCTTTCTTCCTGTTTTCTCTTCGTCTGCCAACCGCATTGGCCTTATCGGTTGCATATGAGAATGCTAACTTGCCTTTTCCTAGCAGTCTGGCTTTATGTACCCCTTTGCAGCCGATATCTGGTGAGATTTCCGTTTTCCTTAGCAAAAGGGGAAAATTTAGAACTTCTCACAAACGGATGACTCCATTACACAACACAGCAGAGCTTTCTATTGGCTACTTATCAGTGGAATTTTTATGGGTGCCCATGTTCCAGAGCGATTTGCTCCAGGAATTTTTGACATTTACGGATATGGACATCAAGTAATTGAAAAAAACCATCTAGTCTAATTTCCCATTCAGATCTTCCACTTGTGCATCAACATGGTTGCTTGGAATCTCTGCATTGGAGCCCACAATGATTGCACGGCAACGACGGCTTCTTGGAAAACACCTACAAATGGGATAGTTTTGGCTACAATGGTCTTCTCGCTAGTTTTCATCTACTGCACAATCATGTTTCTCATGAGAAAGGCTAAGAAAGTGAAATACGACTGAATGCGTTGTGAAAGAACGGGATCTCTTTTATATGAGGGCAATATTATAATACGAGAGGCTTCAATAGTTTGCTAATAAATAGGTGATACATAGTTGCCAAGTTGTGTTTTATTGACTATAATGTTATAAAAGCTTAAATAAAGATAGTGACTGCAATGGTGATTATATAATCGATAATTGGAAAATCACGTACTTGTGGCTCATTCTGTAAACCGGCCCCTTTTAGCCCATTGTGTTTAAAATTCACACCAATTAACGTGGTTGACTACATTTAACTTGTCCTTTTAATATGCACACATTTATTGCAACTGTTATACATGCGATTTTTATCAAAATTTCACCTTGAAAACTACCGATTTTCGATAACTAAAATTAAAGAACTGTTTTTTTAAAGTCTTGTAAATTGTCTTTTTTTATTTAAAAAAATCTTCTAATGCACAAGTTATTATTCTATTTTTTGCCATATGTAGGTTTAAAACAATATTAGTTTCGAAAGACGTTAACACATTTAAAAAGATCAACATGTATAATGTTTTAAATGAACTGAGTATCTTTAAAAAATTCGCTTTGTTAAACATGTGAGTGCTAAGGATGCTATATGCCGGGTTTTTGCAAAGCAAACATCGATGGTTCGGATTTGCCCCTAATTATGTTTTTGCTCGCACAGGCACAATTTTTAAAAATTGATTTATTAGGCAAAAACACCTTTATGCATTATAAATTTTTCCATGTGATGCAGAATAAGTTCATGACAACCAATCTAAAAAAGCTTGTAGGAGGTCGTTGCAAGCCTGCGTTTTGCCACCCTTACTTGGTCCGTAATCCGGTGTATGCTATTTTCCATGTGACCAAGAATAAAGTTTAAAAAATATGGCATTTTGAAAACTGAGATAAACTTATGCCTAAGTGCTTCAGTAAAATTGTACGTGATAAACCCCTCCCCCCTTGGAAACTAAGAAACGAAACAGCGATTGTATGATAAACAAGGTTATGCAAAATTTGTAAAAGAAAACTTTTAAAGTCAATTAAACTCGTTTTTTAGTAGTTCTACTTCAAGTTCATCTGGGTGGAATTCATCGCTGAAGGATTCTATGCAAGTTACCGATGATGTCAACATAATTATACCTCCAATAGGAAATCATGGCCGTAATCAAATTTTCACCCCGCCAGTCAAGCGTGAACTAGCATTTCCGAGTGGCTCTACGTATATTATAATGTTTACTTGTCAAACACTGGAATGTTACCAAATGACTTAGTGTTTTGATTTTTCCTTGGTCCATAATAAAACATTTTAACAGAAAACCCTCTAATTTAATTTTTTCTAGTGTTTTTCACTTGTTAAATACAAAAATAGCCAAATTTGGCCATTTTAGTAAGCCAACTATAGTAATAACCTTGAAAACTCCTAACACAGGCGACTCTTCCAAATTAAAGGTCTAAGTCGGGTGGTCGAACCCGGGCCTTCAACTAAGCCATTACAGATTTTTTTTATTACATGTAATTGTTTTAATATTGTGAAATAAATAATAAGGAATTTTTCTAGTATACTTTTACATAAACTAATTTTATCCAAACGCTAAATTTTAATATTTCATTTTATTCGAGGTCCCGACACGAAAATGAGGCGGAAAGCGAGCGTCCTTATGACAAAGCATATAATCCTTCTTTTGCTTGGTTATTTCGAAAAAGAAGAATAATAGGGATATTTATGAATTTAAAAATTAAAATGAGATTAAACAAAAATACAAAAATTGAAACAAAAAAAAATAATAGTTTTTTCTCAAAAACATAATAATAAAAAATAAATAAGAATTTTTATTTAACCACTATGGGAGAAAAAGAGCGTGGACAGTTTCCGTTAATTTTCTTACTTTCTTTTTTTCCAGTTTTCAAAAACTTTAAAAAAATCAAGAAGACAACAACATTTCTCGGAGATGCTAGGCAAACAGACTAAAAAACGAAAAGAAAGATAACTTTTTCAAATAACAAATTATTTTTTTATTTGTGTAAAAAAACAACAACAAACAATATTTAACAAAACTATTAACAATTTACCCGAGATGCAGTTCCCGTACATATCACTTTGTACAGTATTCACCAGCAATGAATTGAGCAAACAAAATATAAAGCTGAGAGTTATTCAGACTATTAGGCTGAGTTTGCTGTGGCCAAGTGTTCCAGTTCGGCTTTCAGCTCGGCCTTGATTCGATACACCTCTGTACTCTTCGCAATATCGTCGTCTTCACGAAGACGCAAGAAACCGTGTGGCTCGAACATCCAACGACTGAAAACAAACTTTTGCTCTAACATAAAACAGGACGGACCTGATCAACGCGTCGTGTTTCTCAATCAGCGTCCAAAGTGACTTCTTCTCCTCAACTGTGAACTGAGCCCCATAGCTTTTGAACAAATCAAATAGCTGCAAAGCCAAGGGAGCGAGATTTTTCATATCTGAAAATAATATTTCAACCAAGAATTCAGATTTATTCTCACCACATATTCTCACTGATTCGACTTTGAAAGCGTTCAGCTCCTGCTCATTGTTCTTCAGACTTGTGTGCTTCAAGCACAACTCAGGAAACTTTAGATTGAACTCCTCATCGACCTAAAGATAACTGATAGAAAAACATTTAAAATTAACCTACGTTCGTATACTTAAGAGAATTTATAAGCTTCATGACGGGCACACAGTCCCGAGGATCAATACTATTCTGAAAAATCACTTGAACAAAATAAAAAAAAACAGTTTCACCTTGTTGGCTGCCAGAAATTTACCAGCTTCGTCCAATCTTTCATGTTTGCGCATGGAAGCCAAGACACCAGCATACATGACGTAAACTTTTGACTGGGAGACAAAGTTTTGGGCCTTGTGAATTACTAAAACTTTTTTAAAAGCTAAGTGGAAGCCGAAATACTTACGTAGTTTAACGTTGGCTTTGGCAACAACGTCATCCTTTTGGTATACACAGTAACGAAGAAGGGCAACAATGCCGTTTGAGCATGAGAGACCCGACTGAAATTTCATCCAAGTGTTGACGGCCTCCTCCCATCCTAGCCTGAATGAATATAAAGTTAAAACAAGTTAGGAATCTTACTTCTTCAGCACTTGGTTAATAAACATAGTAGTGAGGGTCTCGTTTGGGTGTAACGACAAAAGCTCCAGCTTGATCAAGATTCGAAGTAGATCTATGCATTCATCAATTCGTTCGACACTTGGAGTAGGGAGTCGCTAAAATTAAAAAAAGTTAATAATATTTCTATGACAAAAACGTACCTCAAAAACCTTCCCAAACAAGCGATTGTACTCGTACAAGGTGTCGAAAAAGTTGTCGTATTTGGCAACGCCTGAAAACAGGAAACTACATAAAATATTAGATCTACCATTGGGAAAGAGTCGTTTCAGTTCGTAGGACAAATCCATCAACTGTCGGATGGAGACCTCATTTCCTTCCGCAGCAGCTCTTCTAAGAATTCGCAAAATGTGATAGTTTTTCACAGGCGATTTCTCTCCCCAGGAAGAAGACTGGTTTGACCTGAAAATGCTTCCATTACGGTTAAAGAAATCAGCCTACAGAGAAACGACGAAATTCTTCACGGAAGCCCATTCCTCATGTTCCAACACCAGCTCAAGGAAAGATGGGACTAGCTTTTCGTAGTTTGTATCCTTCGGCCACCCATATGAATTGATGAAGGTGACACCCTTCGCACAATCCTAAACTTAAAATTAGAAATTTAAAGAGACCGTCAGAGACTGGATAACCCGCATTTGAACGAGCTACGTGCTTTCGCACCCGTTCAACTTCATAGATCGATTTTAATGGTCACTTTCGAACTTTAAATTGTCACGCCTGAAAAGATGCAGAAAACTCTAGTTGTCTGACATGGTAGAGATGCAAGTTTCACACCCGCACGAGATCGGCGGCCGCAGAAAGGGTAGTTTCGCCGCATGTAGTAATGAGCACCATAGGCAAATGCAAGTTAAAATAAGGTGCTGACGGTTCCTTTAAGAAATTTACGTACCCTACTATCTACAATGCTCTTCAGCCGATCGTAGGTCACATTGATTGGAGGGAGGTCGTTCGACTGAACAGAATGTTCAAAAACTGGCGAATATTGATGACGCAACCATCTGAAAACGACAATGAAGCAAATTGAAAATTGAAATCATCAGTTACCCTTGAAGCTCACTGGTGAACGGAGCGGTTCGAAAATCCTCTGGTATTCTTGTTTCTTCCGCTGACTTTTGCTTCCACCAGTTATGGAAAGTGTTCCAAATAGCGTTTTCAGGAATTCCGTAACTCTTCAAAATCCTAGCGCATTTGTTTAGACGGGGAAGGTCCGGCCTATAGACTTGTTTATCTAAAAAACTTTAAATGAAAGCCAAGTAAATAGGCTACAAACCGTAGAGAGGCTGTAACAAATGAACAGCCAAGGTTCCTATATCCAACTGGGAGATATCCTTGTAACCCCAGCTAGACAAACGGAACAGAATCTTCATCTTGTCGTCTAGGCTTTCTGCTCTGAATAAACAAAAACATCAAAAATATCAAAAAAATGTGATTACGTTGTCATAAGCGGAAGGATTATGTGAGGTCGGCTGCGGGAACTGTCTACCGTATCTATCAAAGTAGAAAGGTAATCAAGGCGTTCGTCGAGGGAAAAGTCACGGAACATCATGGAGGAGTAAAGCAACGTATCATGGATGGAAATACTAAAAAAAAGCTTTTTTAACCATCTAGAATTGAAAAATACCCAGTTCTGGAATTTTGATCCTTGAACATGGCAACAACTCTGTTGGCAATGTCGTTGACAGTAGGAATTGGGACCTTGCATCGGACCATTTGGCGACACATTCGACTTAGAACTTGATGCAGAAAAACTAAAAGAAGAATGAAACTTGCTACGTTTTCAGACATACGCGATTTGTTCTGGTTTCTGAGACAATCGGCGATTCTTTTCGTATCTTCCAAGAGGGTGATTGCGGTATAATAGTGCTCATGCGCAATGTGTCTCTCAATCTCACGCAGAAGGTATCGGAAGAATCCCTTAGGACGATTGATGTGCTCCAACATCTAGGAGAAATATAAATATATCAAAATTAGATCACCTGTTCGATTAGGTTCAGATTTTGTAGACCGTGGTTTTGTCTATTCCTGCAAGCCAGCTGCCAGATTACGTCGAATATGTCGTTAAAGGGCATCTGGAGCCGTTGATTTGAGTCAACAGCTCGGCGAAGGACCTAAAAATGTTCTAAAAACTTTCTAGGCTAAAATACCTTACCTGCCGCAATCTGTTCATATCTCCTCTGGCGGCCGCTGCTCGAGCACAGGCTCCTAAGGCAAGGTTATACGCATTCCGGTTATACTTGTCCTCGGTTTGCTGAGCCTAAATGGATAAGAAGAGTCTTAGGATCAAATCACCTCAAGGAGGCTTTCGGCCTTGGCGGTATGTCCGCGAAGCCCATAACAGTAAACCAATGAAGCATTACAGTAATCGTCCACTACACAGCCGGAACTTGCCATCTTATAGGTCTGAAACCATTGTCATGCCAATTTAGACAAGGAAATAATCCAAAAGGACGAGAAAACTTACAAAAGAACGGCAACCCTCGACATCACCTTGTCGGGCATATCGCTCCAGCAAAGCGCGAAAGGTCTCCTGGTTTGGGTGATGACCCCTGAATCATTACAAAACTTCAAAACAAGGGGAAGATACCTGACAGCCTCAATATTGTTCAACTCGTAGTTAACTTCGAAAACTGTATCGTTTTCCAACATCACTTCCAATCTTCTGCTGATAACTTCGATATCCAAAGGTAAATCGAAAACTTCAAAGTTGCACAAGCCAGATTATTGAACAAACCGTGACCTTCCAGTTGTTTCCATAGTCGATCCAGCAAGATATTGCGAGTATGACTGTCAATATTCGACATAGGCATTCCACATGAAGTGATCAGAAGTGGAATCCACTTTTCAGGCGATTGTCGAAGTGCAGCAACTGTTTTAGCTGACAAACACAACTTGGATAATTAAAAATAGAACTCACCATCACCATTTTCTAGCTGAATAATGATTCCCAAGACATCTCCTCCCTGTACTCGGAAATTCCTTCTCAAACTCTCTTGGATCTGAGTGAGACCGACTTCAGGAATGCATTGTGTGATCTTAATCGCAAATGAAAAACATTGAAAAAAGGCCTGCCTTAGGTTCCTCTTTGGAAATAACACCGAGAAAATCACCACGTCGTATCAAGTTGAGATCTTTTTCAGATGCAATATTTGAATTGTTGAGAAGGCATGCTCGAGGGTCAGAGCTGAAAATGTAAAACTTTTCTTTGGCCTAAGTAACTCTGACAATTGTAATGCTAAGACAAAGAAAAGCATTCTGGTGCACTTTTGCCTAAATACTAAAAAACATATAACTTACGCTATACCCAGATTGGCGTGATTGCCCGTCGAAGCCACTCGACAAGCCTGACGAACAACACGACACAACATCCGTCTAGTAAAATTACCCTAAAAGCCTTGACATTAAATATAAATGCTCTATCATCAATTTGTAAAATGAAAACCAAATAAGAAAAATTAGATTAAAAAAATTGGTATTTTTAAACTGAATCTCATTAATTTAATTATGTTAAGTAAATAGAAGCAAAAAACCAAATAAAAAGTTTAAATAAAAATATCAAGCAATTTGAATTATTTCGCTTTTTCCACCAATCGTCACATTTTCGGTTCCACGGCGATAGTCTTGGCTTTTGAAACTATGTTGTTGTAATTAATTAACCTTGTTTGGATTGTTTTAAAGGATATCTTCCCCATAAAATTTTAGGGAAACACAAAAAATTACTTTGTAATTAAGAAAATCTTCAGGAAGGAACTGCAACAATTTTTTTTCGTCTATTCTACATTTACATACATCCCAAACTCGAACTAAGCACTTTTACTGCAGAAAATATCTAATACACAGAATACATACGTTTTTTCTTAGGAACTCTCACCCGTACCAAATCAGTTTCGTCGGTGGACCCAGTTATTGTTCAATGACTGGCGTGATATTAGAGACAGAAAGAGAGAAAGAGAAAGAGAGAGAGAGAGAGAGAGAGAGAGAGAGAAAGAGAGAAAGATTTTATTCAGTGGGCGTTCCTATGTCTTCGTCGGAAGCGACATCGTCGAGCTTGCATAACTTCGTTTTGCCCTCTTTATGTTACCCCGTCTTCGATCATAATAATCTTTTTGACCAACCAAAATAAAATAGTTTCTCAAGCCGTTGTGTTTTAATACACGGACTCAATCAAAAGCATACACTGTCTAATAAACATATTGAAAGAGAAACAGAAAACGAGAGAGAAAGAGAAAGAGAGAGAGAGAGAGTATAAAAAGAGGATAAATAGAAAAAGAAAGCAAATGGGTAAATGTGTAGATCAGCTAAAAATGCAATAATGAGAGCGATAATAAAATATAACAAATTAAAAAGATACTCATCTATTTGTATTAAACTAAAATACTAACAAACTCCTATTTCGTCATCCCCCATCTTCAAAAGTAAGTGCATGTCTGGGCGGAAGTCACAACTGCCTGTCTGCAGAGTGCAATTGGACTGGTCAAACTTGCAGACAGGTCTGCAACGTGCCCAACAAGTTCCAAGTTTCACATGCGACAAAGGGGCGTTCCCAATTTCACAGGAAACGTGGCGATACAAGGATCTGTCCAAGGCCGCTTTGCAACAAAGAACGAATCAGCTGAAGGATTGGCGCCTTTCTGTCGAACAATGATTACATGATTGAAGTACATGATTGAAATTAGAATCTGTCCCAAAATGGAGAATCACACATTTCTACTGATTTCGTTCTTGACTTTAGAAAAACACAGTAAAATGCATGTGTCCCCTATAGGGTTGAATCGTTTTCCTACATCTTACTGACTTTGAAACGGTTGGAACCCTTATTCTGACCTGGAAAAATGGCTTGCTGGGTCGTGAAAGCAAAATGGAAGCGGATAAATACGAGGGACCTGAATTTTAAAAAAGTGGGGCCAACCCGGGCCCTTCCGAACCGATACACGTTAGGGAAAGGACCGTATCTCAGCCTTTGTTCTGACTAACAATTTTCGGTTTAAAAGTTTTTCGAAATGGTGAAACGGTTCCAAGGTGTTGAAATGTTTTGCGGTCAAAACAGGTTGCTTTCTTCTGAAAGTTCAATTTTAAGCTTTTTTGAAATCCTCAGTTAGAACGCAAACTACATTGCTGATTGCAGATTTTAAGTATTTGTATAGCCTTAAAATTATAATTTATATTTATTTTTAAAAAAAAAGAATTTGTTTTGAAAAAAATGTTTGAAGCTGAATACAAAAGATTTATTTATTAAAATTTGTATTGATAAAATTAATTTTTTTTTTAATTTTACAATTATTAATAATTTTTTATTAATAACCATTTTACAGATATTGTAAAGTATTTATAGTTCACCGCTCAGTTGAGAACTCAACCTATGACGTTGGTGTCCGAACACCGAAGAAGGATGATGGGGTCATTTGTCGAGGGAATGCCATTACAGGAGGAGGAAGAGGGGGTGGCGGAGGTGTCTACCGTCACATGCACCGCGTGATCCCTGCTGCACCTATGACCTCGCGACCGCAGTTGCACTTTTGTAATGTCTCTGCTTCCGCTGCTCCGCCTGATCTCGCACTATAAAAGGACGCTTCGCCGCAGTCGCAGCATCACCAGCCGATCTCCTCCACCTACAGTAGGAACTATTTCCTTAGGAGCTAATTCTAAGAGCAGATCGCCAACAATGCAACTTCAAAGCATTCTTTTCCTTATTCTCGGATTCTTTTCCTCTGTCACCGATTCGGCTAGCGTTTCTTCCGAAGAACACAAACGATCCAAGCGGCTAGCTGTCCACCCGTCCAGGTGGAGCACAAAGTGAGTGTTTTCTCTAGAAATTTTACAATTTTTTTCCAATTATGGAAAACATTCGTATTTTTAGCCTTTGGCCCGATGCCATTGTCCCCTACGACATTGCCTCCCACTACACTGCCGCAGAGAGAGCAATCATCCTTTCCGGAATGGCCGAGTTCCACAAACACAGCTGCATCCGATTCCGTCCCCGAAGGGCCAGCGACAAGTACTACTTGCAAATCAACAAGTACTACAACCTCGAGAGATGCTTCTCCTACATCGGCCGCCAGGTCGTCAGCATGTTCCGCACTCCTCAAGGAAACGTTGAAACCAGGTTTGCACTATTTTCCCAACTATATAACAATTGAATGTTTAGGATGAAGCTGGACCCTACCTGCCTTATGTACAACGGACGTGGAACTGTGATGCACGAGCTGATGCACATTCTCGGATTCTACCACGAACACCAGAGGTAGTGTACCCACTTGAGCAGTTCTTAATCATTTGGTTATAGGGATGACCGTGACCGTCGCATCAGCGGAGTTTCCGGCCACTACAACTACAAGATCTACCCCAGGTCTAGCACCTACTACATGGGCGCCTACGACATCAACTCCATCATGCATTACAACTTCAACGGAATCACTGTCCAGTCTAGGAGCTACTTCAGCTCCACCGACATCTGGAGGCTAAACACCCTTTACAAGTGCCAGGTGAGGTTCGCACCATTAGGCTCAATTTTCGATTTCGCGTCATCACTGTCCATCGGACTGGTTTTTTAGGGGGCGCGGGGGAAAGTACAAAAAATTGGCTAAATGATGTTACTGAACTCCCATTTCCAGAGCAGAGGCCCTAAGGAGTCCACTTACTACTTTGAGGCAGACTACGCTCGATACTCTCAGGCCGATGACTCTGAGACTTTCACCGGGAACGATTTGCGCAAGAAGATTTAAGCCGAGCTTTCTTCTGTCGTCTCCCCCATTCCGGGTCGCCTTTGCGTTGTTTTCACTTTGGCAAAATGATCTCTCTGTGCACTGGTTGTTAGCTATTGTCCACTTTGGCTTGGAACTAATAAATATGAACCGATTCTCCGTTTCTTCATGTAATATATGGCTTGGCAAGTATCGGCGGCCGGATAATTGCGCGCCACAAGTATCATAACTTCTCGATGCTTTCCCTAAACTGGCGGTTGTGTTTGATCTTTGTGTGCGGATCCAATGCTTTTCTTTTCACTGGAGGTAAACATTTTGCTCATAAGAAAGACACGACCGAAAATGATTGAATCATGTTTACAATTGTTGCAAAATGTTGTTATGAATTGGTGTTCATTTTGATACCATCCGGTACCACTTCCTCATTGGCACGAAACTGACCGGAAGTCGATTCACAGTCATCATTCTTCCGGTCGCATGTGAATCCACTTGCCCTTTTAAGGTCAATTTCGGGAGCGTTTTTCTCAAGGAGCGCTGTTAGACACGTACTTCGAAACCTGATTTCACCGAAAAAGAGAGCAACATTTTTATTCACTTGGATGGTAAGCTGCAGAAAGATACTTTTGCGTTCTTTTCTGATAAAACAGGGCAACACCCAAAGATACCAACAACAAAAAAACAGAATCCAATCGTCATATAAGGCAATCACAACAGTTTGTTTGTAGTTTGATCAAAGCTGCTTCGCTTGTTTGTTTGCTAGTAATTTAGCTCACAAAGCTAACAATAATCCTAATCTAAAAACATAATGAATACAAGACACTAGCTAAAATAATCTTGCAAAGCTATTTTTTCCTAGATTTAATAATCTTTTGAAAACCAAAATATAAAAATCTTTTCAAACACAACATTTTAAAATTGCGCACGTTACTGGGTTATTGATTTAATCATTTTCCAAAGAGACCGTAGATAGTAATAATGACATCATTTGCTGATGCGAATTAAGTCAAGGTCAATCTTAAAATGGCAAATTATACTTTGTGTGTGTACGTGTGTGATTGTGTGCACGTGTGTACGTGTGTGTGATTGTGTATCTGTGTTGTAAGGTTGTGTGCGCGCGCGTGTGTATGTGTGCGTGTGTGCCTGTGTTAATGTGTGTTTGTATGTGCCTGTATGTACATACATTCTTAAGGTTGTGACTGTCGCTGCTGCCCACCGCCATCACAAGCCCCACCAATTAGGAATCACTGTTTGGGAGCACCACCAGGTTTCTATTACAATTCTCCTCAACTAGAAGAATTTTCACCCATTCCCATAGGACGAACTGCTGTCTATTTTCCAGGTTAAATGAAGTTTTTTGGCAAAACAAATCAGATTTAAGGAGCTGGATGTCAGAATCTTGCCAAAGAGCCAGAATCTACACCTCATGTTGAAACATCAATCGTTCAGTTACACGATTATCAGGCGTGATCAATTATGTGGAAATTTCAATCAATAATTCAGGTTAACCCAAAGGATTCCTATCGAAAAGCTAAAGCAACTGTAACTCACACCGGCGACCGCTTGTGTGTTAACAAACGCCTAAAACAGATAATTCAAGAGGTATTGCTTAAAATTTTAATTTAACATTTTAGTTTTCAGAATTTCGATAATTCTTCATTGTCAGTCACCAGAGTGAAAATAGCGGCAAGAGCCAAGAAACTGTTCGGATTCAATTTTAGTGTTATTTGTTCTAAGGAATTTCACAACATTACTATTTCAACATCTTTGTTTTGTCAAATTACAATTGGTGGAAACTATTGTTCCGTGTTTCAGTATTAAAATTTCTTCGTTTCCATTGTTCTGGAGGTGTTCCCCCTTGAGCTATTAAAAGGATTAGCGCACTGCGCAATCCTTTGGCGGCAGAGGTAAGCCGGATAAACCAAAACGACTGTTGCCATACGGGGCGGTCAAAAGGGTACTCAAGGAGGCAAGTGCCTTTGGAATCATCTTAAACAGAGGCTAAATTATTTGGAATTGATTTTTTATTCTTTAAAAACATCATTGAGTTAGAAAATGAATGGTTTTGACACATGACTCCAGCTTGGAGGCAAACCAGGGTAGGAGCAGATTTTGTCATCTCCCTTCCTTGACCTCGCCTGTATTTTTGTCACCTAATAAGCATTTTCCGTTGGCAACACAACTTCCACATAGTTAATTGTATGTTTTCTGTTGCGTCTCTCTGTTTATCACCTCCGTGTACGGTAGCTGTCCGTAGGTGCCACTCGTCGCCGGCGGTGGCCCTCCCGCTGGCCGAGCAAAGCGTAATCCCTAAAATACCGTTTGCGGTGCCTTTAGCGGTCTTCTGTTATTAGCAAGTCGAACAATTATCTCAAACGACAACCGTAATAGTCCTTTGTCGGTCGGCTGCCGAACTGTCGGCTGTGCAAACAAAGCATTCACAAGTGGGTGATGAATACTAACTAAGGACATTGGAGTTATAAACTTTATTTACGCTAAAATCTATTCATAGCCGTAGCCTATAGGAAAATTTTTCAAGTAAACTTTTTTTTCTGTTAGAAATATAAAAATCGGAATGCATTTAAAAACCTGAAAATTGTCAACTGAAATGCGTTTTGGATTCTTGATACCGCAGGCCGCTTCAAATATCGTGGCAGACTCAGGTCGCTTAAATGGATTTTGGTAACCCAATCCCGCTTTAGTAGAGTTTTAGCAACCTTAGGTCGCTTTCAGTAGTGGATCATAGGACAGTTAAACTTCTAATTGGCAATCTCTAGATGCTTGTAAAAAATAGCAGCCTCAGGCCGCCTATTATAATTTCCGTTAGCACTTGATCCTGAAAACCTTTTGGTGCGTTTGAGTGGCAACCTCAGACCGCTAAAACTTTAAAAAAATCCGGGAAAAGGATACTTTTAAATTCTAATAGGTGTGCATCCATACGAAATCTTTCAACAATGCTCTTTTTCTAGTTTTGCCCAGCTGTTAGGACAATCTCAATAACCGCTGTACTGTATATCACACCTGTCATTTTTAATCCGCAGACGATTAGGGTGACCTGCGTTGGGGAAGATAACTCGGAGGACAGATGCACTGTTGCCTCCCGGTGGGTATCGCAGTCACTTATCTCCTAGTACAACAGTTAGCTAATTAGCCGATACAATCTAGATACGATACTGCAGCTGGCGCCACGCGTGTCTCTTTACACCTACTAATTTTTATAGGTTAACAAACTGAAGCAGCATTCAGCACCCTTTTATAAAACATCATTTTTTGTCACAGCTTTTAATAAATAACTTTTTTTAATACAAGTTTAGTTTATGCTTGTAACATAGTGTGATTACCGTTAGATATATAGAAAATGTAAGAAATATAGAAAGAGAGAGAGAAAAAAAGAGTCAAAGAGATAAAAAGAGAAAGAGAGATAGAGATAATGAGAGAGAGAGAAAGAGAGGGAAAGAGACCTAGAGACAGAAAGAGAGAGGCAGAGAGGCAACGAGACAGTCAGAGAATAGGGAATGCATGTGCATTGTCGCAAATGATAGTTATGAGTTAAGCCCTGTTGTAATCACTTTGCTGACAGTTGCCCTCTCCATGTACACATCTAATTGTTTGCAGCTGTTTCCCAACCTGGCGGCTCACGTAAAAACCTCTGTTACATACGCAATCCCTGCTGCAGTCTCATTAATTTGGCCACAGCAGTGAGGTTCGAATATCGTTTTGACATTTGACGCCTGCGCCAATTATGCATCGGACTGGGGCAGATGTGCCAAGGTACTGTAGCCCCGCCTATCCCTCTCTCGAGGGCCATCTGAGGCATTCGGCTCATCCTCCCTCACTCCGATTTCACATGTCAAATTTCAGTCGCGAACAGGTAAACTAACACCGTTTCTTCAGTTTTCACAGTGCGCCGTTTCGTTTTTTGTCATACTCCATCTGCGCGGGCTTGCAGAAACAGCTGATCGCGTGATACTAAACACTTTTTCTAGTTTTCTTTCCATTTTGTTCTGTGGGAATTAGACCCATTTTGTGAAGCGTGAAATTGGCAAAATTACGGCTTACCTTAATTATAATATAGGACTTTACACCAATCCTTTACTTTTGGCAGCCGCATTTTAGTCTGTCTCCCAGTCACCCATCTAGCCAGGTCGTGAGTCTTACCAGTAAGACATCGAGGGTTCGGACCCGCCCCAAGTTATTTTTTCCTTAGCATTTAAAACAGTTCAAATGGACATAAACACCCCTTGGAAACTGCTAATTTACTTTACAACTTTTTATAAAAATACAAAAAAGTTAGCCTCGGGCGTGTTCGAACCCTCAATGTTGTTTGGTAGGCGGGCCGGCCCGGGTTTTGGCTTTCTTAACGTTTTCAGTTTTATGCTAAGAAAACATCTATGAAAAGTTCAAAAAAAATTGCTAACTTTTTGTATGAAAGTTCAAAAAAGAGTTCTTGTAATATTTTTCTATATAAGTTTCTATAAAAAAAGGAAAAAAATGAAAATTCTAAAAATGATGCTCCTATTTTTATTCAAGTTTCATCATTTTGTATTGTTTTCAGCTTGATGTCATTTGCACTGCCCTCTACCAGGCAAAAGATGGCACCGCTCTACAACGCATGTTTTCGCAGAACACAGACTGTGCACTGCTTATGCCTCACTACGCCTCCCAAGCGGTATTAGTTGGTTTGTGAAATGCCTATTCAGCGAAAACAAAATGTTTAGCTTATGTCTATGCTTTACTCAGTGCCAACAAATTCGATGCCATGTTCGATGTTATAAAAAGTTCGCGGTTCGAAGAGTGTAACTTCAAGGAACTTCAAGACTTGTGGTACCAAGGACGGTACAAGGAGGTATAGGCTAATACTTTCAAAGTATATTGGTTTTTAGAACGAGTTAAAAAGAGGAAAAGAACTAGGGCCAGTTGAGAAGTATCGTCTTAGACGGAAGTACCCTCCACCAACTAGTATCTGGGATGGTCAAGAAACTATTTACTCTTTTAAAGAAAAGAGCAGAAAGGTAGAAATATCCAAATTTTATGAAAAAACTCGATTTCAGAGACTGAAGGATTTCTACAAAATCAATCCCTACCCGAATCTAGAAGAGAAGAAGATAATTTCAAGAGAGACCGAACTGGAAATCATTCAGGTAAGCCTTTTGTTTGCGGTCGCAATCTATTTGAAACCTGCGCCATTGGTTTGTTCAGATGTTTTAAAAACCTAGATCCATTTAATCAAATATTTCAATTATCTTTGCTTTTTTTCGTTAAAAGCCGCCAATCATGCCAATTTATGCCTTCCTTGTCCACTTTAACCAATTAAAAAAAAGTTTCTTATAAATACTACTTATTTTCGTATAGACCTAAGCAAAAAATACTAATTGAACTATACATATTGGAGCAGCGACCGTTTTAAGGGTAATTACGCGTGGATAATAAATGGTTCTAGCGTTTTTCACTATTTAAACAAGGAAAAATGGTTTCAATTTTAGAAAAAAAAGATTAAATAGCATTTGTTTTGGATTTTACAATAACTTTGACAGCCATCCTTCAAATTATTTTGGGTTAAGGATAAACCGAGTTATGCAGTTTAGGTTATCAAGGAGCGTAAGAAGTGAACCTTCGAAAGGCCAAATTCGAAGTTCTTAGGGTACAAAACAACCTTTCTAAAGAGATTCAGCTAAATGAAAAATGTTGTGGTCAACAGGGTGGTTGGCCCTTACAGAATGTGGATCTGAAACTGAAGATACATTTACGCAATATCACCTTGTACGGAAAATTCTTTTTTATCCATACTTGGTGATATCATTCACGAAATGTTAAAACATAGTCAAGATTTCATAAGCAAACGTTTGTTGAAATGTTTATTTTTAGATTTCCAACTGGTTCAAGAATCGCCGCCAGAGAGATAAAACTTCCCGTTCTGAAAACCAATATGGTCGAGGGCCAATCAACATTCAAGGATTGACGTATGGAAAACCACTCGGAGATTCTCTTCCTTACAGTCAGATGACTTTGATGCAACCTATATCGATGAGCAGAAGAATGTGATCTTTCAATTAGTTATAATAAAATTTCAGTTGCTTTTAAGGCGTGTACCGATTCCCTATCAAAATGATTTTCAGGGTCCTTTTAGAATCAATTTTGTTTAGCATGGACGTTATTTTGGAATATTTATTCAACAAGCGTTATGGTCGCACAGAATCACCGAAACTAGTCACTTGGATGCCGAGTTTATCAAAAACGGAGATATTGTGACGGCAGGTCCCAAAAGTTTTTTTGTAAAACTCATTTTCCATTTCAGACAAGGCTGAGTTGCAAAACCTTGTCCCTTTAAGTACACGTTTATGATATCGGTGATATGTGCCTTGGTCTGATTTCCCTGATCGTGATCGGATATAAGCCGATTATAAGATAACGCATGGAAGTGCCATCACTTGTGGCCAATGTCACGCTTGTTCTGCTAGCCTCTCTCAAACAACCACTCTTTTGACGTCTGACCTTAAAACATCACTCTTCTGTGAATCTACTGAAAAGTTCTTATTTGAGCATTTCCTTCTCAATATTAGAATTGTGACTATTTATATAATCAATTGCAAAAAGGTTGTTTTTACTTATACACGCAAATATCACAGTATTTTGAATTCATTGTACATCCATTGTAATTACTGTAACCTTCAATCATTATTTATTTATTTTTATACCAATGTTTAAAAAATCATGCAAACAAAGCTATTTATCGGTCCACCCGCGGCTGGGCAAGGGCGCCGTTTTTTGTTTACTCGGAGCCCAGACAGAGTAATACATACCATACCACGTCGCATGTGTGCCATCCCGTCCGATCTGGCAAGTCAAGCAACTTTGGGCCCAGTTAGTACTTGGATCGTAGACGGCTTGGGAATCCTGGGTGCCAAATGCTTTCTTATTGAAGTATTCGGTGGACCTAGACGGCGCCTGTTTTGTTTATGCAGCCAGTAATATTTTGGATTCTGGATTCTAAAAATGGTGAAAACGCAAAATTTATGGGTTTGGAATCGCCACCGCGATTAAAATACGTAACTCAATCGAACAAAAAATTAACCAAATATTTTGAATATCAAAATACATAACCGAAGAAATGGTTGATTTTGATTTTGAACTTTGTTTTAGCATAACTTCTAGAATTAGCAAAACTAAAAATATTTACAATTGTAACCTTAGAAATATCTTCCAAACAATGGTGTTAATTGGAACGAGATTTTGCCCTCCGGATATTCCTCAAATATCGCTTTCTTTTTCATCAATTCACATTTTTTTCATTTTCTTTTTTTAAATATATTTTTAAAACTTTATTAATGTTTAAATTACGTGATTTAGAATGACGGGTAATTGGGCGATTTTTCCACTTCTTGTGGTTGCCTGCATGGCCAGACCTGAACAGGTTCATCTTTCTTTTCACGGAGACATGACAAAAATGAAAGTTTCCTGGATCACGTTTGCTGATGGTAAGTTGTAAAGTTAAATTCAGAAAATCAATGTTTCCAGCGCCTTCACAAGTAAGCTGGGGACAGTCTCCAGATAAGTTGGCTTTCTCGTCTAATGGAACAAGCGAAGTAAATATTTTTGTATTTTACTTTATGTTTTGAACTTCAGAAATGGGTGGATGGCCCAATGACCCGTTTTGTACATCGCGCTGAGATGAACAACTTAGCTTATAGCACACGTTACTGTAAGTTTTACTTTTTTGACCAGAAAATTTGAATTTGACCTGGAATTTTGAATTCGTCAAATTCAAACCTATTAATTTCAGATTACAAAATTGAGGAGCGAACCTTTAATTTCACTACTCTGGGCCAAAATCCACAAAACTATAGGGTTTGCATTTTTGGAGACTTGGGTCTCTGGCATGGAAATTCTACCGCTAGCATTATTCGCAACGGTTTAGCTGGGAAATTTGACTTCATCATTCACGTAGGTATGTATAATTCAATTTCTGTAGAAAAAAACATTCCAGGAGACATTTCTTACGATTTACATGCCAATAACGGAACGGTTGGAGACGACTACATGAATCAATTGGAACCTTTGATTTCAACTGTAATTTATTGGCTCTGCTTTTGAAGTCAAGTTTTTGCAGATGCCTTACATGGTTATTGCTGGAAATCACGAAGATGACGGAAAGAACTTTTCCCATTACCAGAAGAGATTCTGGATGCCGGATAATGGCTACAATGACAACCAGTTCTACAGGTATGTTCAGCTGAAACTGCTAAAAAACCTAGTTTTGAAAACTCATATTAAATTTTAATTAGCAAAACGAAAATGGTTTTTGTGGCTTTATTTTCGTACATTTGGCCAATTACCAAATCTTGGATTGCCAAAACAAGGAGCAGCCTGCCCGCACTCAGCTCCGGGCCGGCCCGCTTACTAGGCAAACATCGAGGGTTCGGATCCGCCCCGTGGAAAACTTTTTTTATAACTTTTTAAAAATCTTGCAAAGTGATAACGAAGTTTTCACTTTTGATCCAATTGTAAAATTTTCGGACCTATGATTTTCCAATGCTGGGAAAAAATCACTTCGGTGCGGATCCGAACCCTCGATGTTTGTCTAGTATGACTTAGGGCATATTAAATTAAACTTTTTTGTCTGAATCATTAATTGGAAGACTGTCGTTTTTCTTTTAATAAACCCAAGTAATTTGAGTTGAGGTCTATTTTAGAAGTTTAGTATCCCCTTTTTCGTCCTTGAGTGCTTCTTCAGTTTAACACAGATTGGTCTGACCTTACAACACACTCTGGCGTATTTTGATGTTTGCCTTAATTGGGTAAAAGTGTACTTTAGGTTTCTTGACCTTTATTCTGACAAAAGGGCTAGTAAACCTAGCCTACTCATAAAACCTTTTATAGCTTCAATCTTGGACCAATCCACTGGCTCGGAGTTAGTACCGAAAACTATGGATCCTTTAACCTTTACGGAATGGAGCCTGTGTTTACCCAATACAATTGGTTAAAACAAGACTTACAGGTACCCTTGACCGTGTTTAATTTTTTGTAATCATCATTCCAGCAAGCCAGTGCTAACAGGGCCATTGTTCCCTGGATCTTCTCTTATCAACACAGGCCGTTCTACTGCAGCAACGAGAATTCCGCAGAGTGCAAAAGCTTTGAAAACCGCCTGGTTTTAATTTGTTTAGTCAGGATGGTAATTGGGTTTAGGTTCGTAAAGGATGGCTGGACATGCCCGGTCTGGAAGACCTTTTTGTGGACTATGGAATGGACATGGGCTTCTGGGGACACGAGCATTCATACGAAAGGAATTGGCCCATTTCGGACCTCCAATATTGGGCTGGAGTTGGTTGTTTTCATGATTCTGTAATGAGTTGCTTCAGAACAAATACATGCATAACGCTCCTGCTCCTGTTTATGTATTGACTGGATCTGCGGTAAACAAAAACAACAGAAACAGGAAAAAACCTAAAATTTTTAGGGTTGCCACACTCCTGATGCCTGGTTTGGAACCCCTTGGGGATGGAGTGCCTCAAGGAGCAACGATTACGGTTACACAATTATGACTCTAGCCAACTCAACTCACCTTCACTTTGAACAAATTTCCATCAACAAAAATGAACAGGTTGTTGATGACTTCTGGCTCAGCAAGGATTTGACACATGTTCACTCCCCAGCTATGAGGTTTGCACTTAACCCAAACCTTAAAACCTTAACTTCAGGGCTGCTATCCCAAGTAAGCGCATTGGTAAATTCTTCTGCCCTCCTCAAATCCCCGCCTGCCGGAAAACTCTCACCCAACTCAACGAAGAACTCTAATTGTTTATTTATTACAATAAATGCATTTGTACAAGTTTGATTATACCAGTATAGCTGAAAACATACAAGAATAGGCGACCTTTGGTTAAAAGAACCCATAAAAGATTAGAGCATGACTGCATGTTGGGGATGAGGTCCACATGGCATCATCATATTTTGGTAGCCGACGTTGGCATAATTGTCGTTGTTATCGTCCTGTCCCCAAGAGCAGCATCTTTTGAACATTGGAAATTCTTCCACAAATTGTTTTCTGAAACATTTTGTTTACATAATTTAAAAAAAAAGCAAAAAATTACCTGAAATTGGGGTTACAAACAAGATAGACAAAAATGCGGAGCAAACTGTTCACAGCCACCAAAATGCTGACAGCGTCAGTTGCAAGAGTATAAAACCGAGTACTGAAACATAGAGGTTTTTTTTTAAAAGTTTTTCAAACAAGTTACCTGCTGCCGTCCTCATTAAAGAGCAGTGAGTTTTCAGTTGAAATATTCTCCATAACCGAAATAAATAGAGATAAAGTTGAACAAAAGAGATAGGTGGTCGCTATGGCTACAGTAGTCCAGGTGGCACAACGGAGTTCATCCCTTCTTTTTTTCGAACAAGACATGGACTCTGGAAAATACATTATATAGATTGGATGGCGCATTTCCTATATTGAAATAGGAAAATTGAATTTATTTCGGGGTCTACGGGTGGTCTGGTTGTCTGGATGCTGTATAGACGAAGGTTCTTTGAACTCATTTAGGAATCCTTTACGTGCTTTTGCAAACTATTCTTGAAGGGTACCTCATGAGAAGGCTAGCACTCAAAGTTAAGAAACTAATGTGTCTTCTGTGCACCTTCGATTTTAAGTTGCTTATCTTTGCAAAGAACGTTAAAGCCTAAGTTAGAACCAACCCTTCCTCAGAAGTTCCGCCACTTTCGGCATGTCGACAAACGTCGCAAAAGCCCAGCCAATGTTGCGAAGGTTCCGTTTCATTACACACACAATGGAGATGTTTAGGATGAGGAGGAGAGCAAAAGGCACAAAGATGTGCAGAATAGTCATCACGTAGAAATTGAAAATTTGGTAGTGTTCCCATCCCGCCAACACTGGCACGTAGTCATAGCTCTGAAAACACCAATGAACGTTTTCTTGAACCAGAAGTTCCCACCATATAAAGCGGACATTCCTTCCGGTAAGCAATGGAATATTCAAAGTAGGAGGGTAGACGTAGTCCCAAAACTGTCAACATAACTACAATTACAGTACCCACACGTCCGTATTCCCTAAAATAGATTTTCAATAGACCATTAAATCAGAACTTACGTTATTAGCATATGAAGGGATCGAATCTCCGAAACAACTATGAATCGTTCCAAAGTTGCGCAAAGGATGATATAGGTTGATGCAAATTGAGCTAAAAAGAGATATATTGTTTATGTTTAATTAAAGATTACCTAAACGACTTGTCCCAAAGCAGAACATAGCGTAGACATGCCAAATGTGGTAAAGGAACTCGTTTTGGTTGTAGATGGCCAGAGCGTCGACGGTGAAAAAGGGTACATAAAGGAGGTCAATGAGCAAATCTGGAAAAATGTACTTTAAAATTTGTTAAAGTAGATCTTACCTAGATTAGCCAGAAGTAAAAGGTACAATGTCGGTGTCTTCAGCGAATTTTTCTTCCCGAATATTTTCTGGAAATTAATTGAGTCATGGCAGTTGTGATTAATCTTAAGCAGTATTTTGAAAAGAGCTCCCAGATAAGGCTGATTTTACTAAAAAGGTTTTAAAATATGAAAACGATACAAATAACATTTTAGAAAATTGCTAATATCATAAACTTCCTGCCCTTCTTATCTTTTAAAGTGCATTTATACTAACCACAAAATGATAAAATATGAAACTATTACAAAAACTTTGTAAGGAAGTAAAGTACTAGTCAAAACAAGATAAGATGACAGAACTACATTTTACTTCAAAGTTCTTGTGATAAGTGTTATGCTTAGAACAACATAATTCTTGAGTTGTCAGCAAAGCGAGAAAATTAGATTAGTTTTGTACATATATTGTTAATGGTTGATTAAATTATGAAGTTGCTTCATTGCTCAAAAACCATCAGGGATTTCTTTTCGATTTGTATACGCCTATGATGCTAACGCGATGGGACTACCCTTGCCGCGGCCGCCGATCTCGTACGGGTGTGAAAATCGGGGCACTACCATGGCAGAGAGCCAGAGTTTTCTGCGTCTTTTCAGGCAGGAACATTAAAAATTTGAAGTTACGTCCAAAATGTCTGTAAAGCGATGGATTGAACGGCCGAGTAAACACCAGTTCTTTAAAATGCCAGTTATCCACAGGTGCATATAGCCTTGAATAGCGAAAACAGCCGTTTCGGATGCAATATGACATAAATCAAAGAAAGTACCTAACGGCCCCGTTAACGATTTAATCCCCAGTGAACTCACAATTAGCATTAAGTTGCAGACAACTCCAAGAAGAGCGAATGGCGTTCCAACGTAGACGATGAGAGCGAATCGAGTGAAGTCGTACCACTCATTGCTCGAGCACTCCTGCTCCATCTTCTCCATTGGAGCAGGAGTGATATTGGCTGATTCTAGCAAAGACAGCTAAAATAGATTCTTTATACAAATGTTCATTGGGTCCAAAAACCAAGACAAGACAAATAACTACAAAGGGAATGCCAGGGCTCAAAAAGGAGAGGCTTGCAAATGAGACAAGCCTCTATAAAATGCATCGGATGGTCCCTCAGAGAACCCTTCGGTATGGTTCAAATGCGCGTTAGCTTCTGAATAGCAAGGGATTAGCTAAGCTGAGAACACCAAAGGTCTACGCACTTAGTGTGCCAAACAGTGAAAATATAAACAAAAGTTTCACATTACGACTAGACGATAGGTGTAGTTTGATGCAGTCAACCTCGTGGGTCTTCCAGAGAGACTCAAATTGTTTGGAATTCGCTCACTAGAGTTCTTAAACCACCGCCCGCGGGGATGTTCATCCAGCGTGGCTCAGTGGATCTTTGTGACCAACAAAAAAACTTCCGGCATCCAAAAAAGCTGCATTCACTAAATTAGAGTGGTAGTTTTTCTCACGTAGAAAAAGACACTCTTCCCGGAAAAAACAGTGGCATCCAATTTCAGGAGACCAGTGGAAACTATGGAAAAGAATGTTTATGGGAATGGCGATATGAGAGCGATCTAACTGAAGGACATCGTGGATGAGCAAATATTTAGGGTGGGGGATATTAAATTGCGCTGAAATGTAGTTTCAAAGGGTGTACACACGCAAATAAAACGTAATAGAAACAATATAATTTTGAAATAAATTTCAAATATAAGATTTTTTGTGAGGCCTTGAAGCCGCAGACGCCAGATATGATCCCACTAAGCATGCAAGACAGTTGTGCAAAGGAAAAATTAAAAGCGGGCGGAACAAAATTATTCTTCTTGTTTTTAGATATACTTTAATTCCTAAATGTAATATCGACGTTTTAATTCCCAATAAAAACATCAGAATTTTGGCACAAATCAGCATAATTCCAAGAGCAAGGATTGACCAGAGGTATACAAAAACTCTATTCTTAATCAACAAGTTGATCCTTTATCAATTAACAGGTTTTACAAAGTGATCAAACCACTGTTCTAGGAAATATTCTTCATTTGCTTGATTATTTGAATTTAAAAAATTCTTCTTAGGGTACATTTAAACAAAATACCATTTTTATGCTTTTTGAAAGCTCATTTTCTACGCATTGAAAAATATCGTTATATATTGGTGCTAAAAATAAAAACAGGTGCATAATCTTCCAACAAAAATGTCGTGTGGCACTGTGCCACCTAACAATAAGTTCTTTCTAATGTTTAGATAGGTATGAGATAAATGAAAACATTTTATTTTTGATTTTTTAGGGTTTTCACGTATTGTTGGGTTAATCAAGGTAGGGTTTTTGCTGAAATCATGAATTTACATTTAAAAAATCAATGCTAAAAATTGACCAAAAAGATGACCTCAATTGATCGCGAAAAGTGCATGAAAATGTTGCCGACACAAAGGAGAGAAGAAGCAGAAGATGACGTCTACGCGCCAGCTGTGGACCCTTTTTCGTCAATTATGCAGAGATATTCATCCGACGGCTCTACGAAATGTTTTGCACTGGTGGGGGAGAAGCATCGCGGATAAAGAAGAGGCGCAGAGTGCGAACATCACTCTTATCGTCGGAGGCAGGTGTTAGAGTTCGCGAAATCCCCCGAGGGATCAGAAGCGATGATGATGACAGATTCTGCAGAAGGGAGCAGACCATTGAGAGGAGACTTGGCAGCGCTTGAGTGCCCTGAAGACACCGACTGGGCCAATGCACGTGGGAAAATAGACGCCGAAACGAATTGGTTCCCTGACCAATGAGACATTTGCAAGCGGCGGCTCGTCCGAAAGGACTACTCCCGTCATCATGAATAGGGCAATACGCAACAGCTGGTGATCACATTTCAATAGATTAACATTCAAAGAAAGGATCACTTCCGCGAACACACCAACGTCCTCATGTTTTATGGGATTTCATGGCGAAATGCCATTTAAATTCTGTTTTCCACAAACATACGGCTTAGATGGTATTCATGTGCGTAGAGAAATGCATGCATGCCGTAGTCCTCAACTTCAGCAACTATAAAATTGTTTTAATCCAATTAAAAAGAAAAAAAACAACAAAAGCGTAAAAAAATATCTTCATGTCGAAATACTTTTCTTATCAAAAAAGATTTTCTTGAAGCTGTGTAAGACTGATACACAGCTTCAAGAAAACCAGTTTTTTTATAGAAATGGGCTGTAAGAATGGACCAATAATTTATAAAAAGCGGCCGGCCCTAAAAATTAATTCTTATTGTTTCAGGTCAATTTCGACAGCCGCCCATTTCTATCCTTTAATGACAAATTTAGAGAAGTTAAATTCTACATTTTAAAAAAAACAGTACACATGCGAACAAAAATTATATGAAAAAATCTTGTTTATATAGATATCCTTAAAACATTTTTGAAACTTCAGGCGCTTGTATGATGTAAGTTAGATATTCAGTTTAATTTGTAAACCTTTAAAAGTGTACCCTTCATTAACTAAACGTCCTTACTTTTTATAGGATTTCTTGGTAAAATGACATTTAAATAATGTTTTTCATAACAAACGGCTTAGATGGTATTCATGTGGATGGAGAATTGCATGTATTTCGTAGTCCCGCAACTTCAGCAGCAATAAAGTTGTTTTGGTGCATTTAAAAAGGGAAAACAGTAGTAAATAAGTTTCGCCTGCACGTATCTGCACAACAATAACATGAGGAAGTGAAAAGATGACTTCTGTTCGACCCAAATCGCATTTTCTGTCTCATATTCGGGTTCCCAGCCGGTTCTTAACCTGCATCTCGTGAATTTTATTGAAACGAGGGTATAGTCATTTGGATGCGCAAATCGAGTTTTCTCAAGAAGGGACCCGGAAGCGTGTAAATCTTGACTCTTTTAAACGTGCGCAGACCGATTTCAGCCTGGTCTCAGGAGGATGAATAATGAGATTAGCATAAAAAATTAATTAGTAAAGGCCGAAAGTTGCAGAATGGGCGGTTTTTGGTAGGGGACCTTGTGTTTCGTCAATTAAACCGACGGATGTCAGACGTTGAAGACTCCTTGTCTCCGGGGAGAGGGAGATTTTTTGGATAACGTCCATCAAATAAGCAGAGACAGCGTACCTTTCAGATATTTGGAAGGATAAAAATGGTAAAGAAAACTTTCACACGCACGCACATACACACAGACTGGAATCGCCCTACGATCTTCTTTTTGTAGTAACAAAATAGGTAACAAATAATGTTTGCATAGTATTTTTTTTATATTTGATCACCTATTTAGATAATTGAAATTATATATTCTTGTTTTTTTGTAACATGAGACAGTCATAACATGGTGTTTGGTGGTCTTCGACAAAAACTAATTATTATGCAATGCATGTTCATTGTATTGTTCCCACGCGAACGATATCGTTGGAAGCAAACAATGTTGTGTTTTATTTATATAATTTTGAAAAATCACAAAAAAGGAGAGAAAAAAAGAAACATTATAATGAAACTTTTTGTCACCAAGTTTGGCAAAAATGCCGAGTCAAAATGAGGGGCTATATATGGTATTGGAAAAATGAAATTAGAAAGAAACGATAGTAGTTGCCTTAAAACTAGACAACAAATCTGACTGGGGCTGGAAAAGTGGAAAGCGGTTCGGTCAGGGGCGGACCAAACTACAGAAAATTAAGGGCCGCCCTGGGCATTGCAAATAAATTTGGCGACGGGCCAGTCCAAGATAAATTCAGTACCTTAGAATTGAATAAAAATGGGTCCTTCATTTCTTCCGCTGTTTTTTGGAGCCATGTGGTTGGGCGTCCTTTAACAAGATTCAACGACCACGTATTATAAAGCCATTGTTCTGCTACCCAGTTGAATAAACGTTCTTGAAAGTAGCTCAAGTTGATTTTGAAAAATTTGCTTAATGGAGTTTTTCTTGAATTTTCTGAAAAATCGTTTATTTGTCAATTTTTATGACAGTTTTAATGAAACCACACATTTTAAATCATGCTTGATTAGTTGTGGTTTATGCTTTAATTGAAAGCCTATTCAAGACAGAGTCTAGCCGGCGGAAAAGAAAAAATATAGATTTTTACAATGAAAAGTGATTTCAGGAGGAGGGTATAAAATCACAAAAGACTATATGAATCAGAATGAAATTGAACTCATCTTTGTTCGAAGGGCGGAATTTGGTTATACTCTTCGGTGAATCAGAGGAGAACTTGTGTTTTTGAAGTTCCCTGAGAAGGTCAAAAGAGAGAGATGAAAGAGGCGGAACAGGGATAGCACTGGCTTTTCATTCTTTGTAAATCCACTAGCCCAATTTGGCTGAAAGCCTGGCGAATCGCCGAACACCGAAAATTAAGGAATGAGGTAGATTTCGTACAGACAATTAGATAATTTTCGAAAACATTCGCTTCTAATTTTGGAAAACATTAGGTAGATACTTGGTGCCTTGCAAAACTGCAAAATTTACCAGAAGATTACTTTTTTAATCTTAAAGGTCTCCACGATGGAAAAGGGACATTTTGCCTTGCCATTGCCAAAAAAGCAAATTGAGGAAGCAAGAGGTTAGCGCAAAATTGTGTTATGGCATAAGGTGTTCGAAAAACCAGCTAGCCGACTTTTTGTACTGAATTGACGGCAAACAGCTGAAGTGCTCTGGAGCTTAACTAGAAGTCACCAGAGACCAAGATTGTTCATCTTTAAACATCTGGCTGAAGAGAAAAGGAGCCGTTTTTGTGAGGCCAATGCCTATTTGTCTGGTTGCCATCTGGATGAGATGCACAAACAATCCCAGTTAGTGTGTAATTGAGCAAAGTGGAAGATCACTTCAGCTTCTGAGTTTGTTGCAAAGTTGTTTTCTAACTATTTCGGGCAAGAAGACGTTTTCAAGATTTAGAACTTTAACTGCGTTAGTAAATGTCTGGATTTGAAGGAGCAACACTATTTTCCCGCAAAAAAGTGAAAACAATGTGAAAACTTCTCATTTTTTTAAAAGTGAATCAAAAGAGGATGAAAATTTAAAAGTTCCACCTGTGACTAAGAAAAAAAGATCCAAAGTGTGCAAAATTGTAAAAGGCACTGCTCTTTCTCTTTCTTTCACACACACTCTCTCTTTTTTCTCTTTTTCTCTCTGCCTCTCTCTTTCGTAGTCGTTCTTTCCTATCTCTTGAGTAAGCCTTCATACTGTTTCAAAGTTCATTTTGTTTGGTCTACAATTATACAGATGTGCGCGTGTGCGTCTGTGTGTGTCCGTGTATATGTGTATTCGTGTATTCGTGTATATGTGTATGTGTATGCATGTATGCGCATGTGTGTATGTCTTTGTATGTGTGTCTGTGTGCATGTGTATGTATATACTTGCGTGTGTGGGGGGGGGCAGTAAATCTCTCAGCTAGAGTTCAAAGCAAATAAAACTATATTATAAAACTATTCAAAATATAATCATTTAAGATTTATTTTTTTAATAGAAAATGAACTGTACGGTCTCAACACTTTTGCTTGAAAAAACTCTTCTTCGACAACAACTTAAAATTCAGTTTTTCAACAAAAACAATGTGAGTTCAAACAATGAAGTCCATCTGTTCTTTATGCTTACATTGACTGGTGTTCTTATTCTCATGATCAGACCTCATCTTTGCATATTTAATCTTTTTTTACTATTATACATCACGTTAATTAAATTTTGCACTTTCTCCGGTTGGTTGCTGATGATATTTTGAAGGAAAGGGAGAGAAAAAGCTCTTGTGAGATTAGCCATAGGAGGCTATGTTTCGTGAGCTTAACAAAATGGGACCGTAGGATTACTTCAACAAAGAAAACAAACTTACAAACCAGGAAGAACTTCAGGATCAATTCTCTTTAAACGAAAAACAGGAAAAACTGAACTAATTCAGTTCTTGTCTGTGCCTGACAACCAGAGTGTCTATTTGCAAAATAAACTTATCAAAACGCGGAACAATTTTCTGAAAGGAATTTATTTTTAAATTCAGTTTTGAATAAGAAATGGAACATATGTTCAAAGGACAACATATCTGGTAACGAAGATGAATTCTTTAGTGGAACAATGGGATATCGCGTGACAACCTTCAACTTGGGTGCCCAGCGTTATTATTTTCTTTTGGGTACAATTACAGAGAAAAAGTGGTCTTTAGGATCTGCTAAAGAGCTGCTGATGTTTGCAATCGGTTGAACCTTCAGATAATTTAAAAAGATCAAAACAAGATAATTGGGTTTGAGATTATTGCCTATGAAAGTGTGTTCAACAAGGAAGTTGGGTCACCTCTGCGTATAAAATCTGTTGTTTGTTTTCATCAGACCTTGGTTTTGAAAACAAGTTTGTTTCAAAAGAAGAACACACAACAAAATTATATCCAATTAACAGGGTTGAATAAACCTCATCCATCGGAAAGATTCCATGTGTCGGGGAAGGTGTGAAGACCTCAAATTTCATTTATCAAACGGTGGCTTGATGCTAGCTGGGTGTAATAGTGCCGCCTTCTCTAAAGGTGAACGCACTCATTAATTACAATTTAAACAAACAAAAGGGAAACAGAATTTGAATTTTTTTAAAAATAAACATAAAAGTATAAATGTTGAGAACTTTATTACAGTACTAGAAATTTTGGTTAACTGTTTATCAAATGTTTGAAACTATTGTTTTCAATTTATAAATGAAAATATATTTTTTCAAAATGAAAAAAAAACCATTTTGTAAATGCAGTGATATGTTTTCCGGTTTCTTGAAATCAACTACATATAACTTTCGAAACTTCTAACTTTCAAAACAAATTTTAATTTTTTTTAATGTTTAATGTTAAAGCGGTTAACGAAATCTGTCAGGTATTAAAAAATTTTTTTGTTAAAAATGGTTTGTTAAAAAAATAGTTTTAAATAATAAAAAAATGCAATTTCGCTGGAAGTTTCCACAGTATAATTCTGCATTTTTATAAATTAGGTATAATTTCAATTTGTACAATCGCCATGATAAGGTTTATTTAGCTATGTAATTTTCCGGCACAAAAAATTGAAATTTAGAAGTTTGAATGATGTTTAAAAAAACACCATTTCAAATTGGTTAATTAAAAATAAAGCTTTCTGAATATGATAGAAAAATGAAAAACGATAAAAATTTCTAAGACCAGGGCGTGGGTGGATGATTCTCGACCAGATACATATGCCAAATGTGAGTGATAGACCTCAAAACAGAGCGACAAAAGACAAATGCACAGCATTTAGTCTTTTCGACCTAAAAGAGGATCTTGAAAAGTAGAAGGAGGATGACCTAGAAGTTTGTCGGATGATGGGTGGGAAGTTCAGCTCTTAGTGCCAGACAAGCGACGATAAAAGGGTTTGAGTGAAAGAGCATAGCTTAAAATGTTTAAAATGTGTGAAAGGTCCTCAACTGAAAGCAAGGTCCTCAACCATTAACAGCTTTTGAAGAAGCCACATAATTAATATACCATGGAATCACAAAGTGTTAATAATGCTTGTTAGGATTGTTTATTCAACGACAAAGAGTTTGCAAAAAAATGGGATACACATAATCAAACAGGTGGGTGTAACCTTCATTATCTTTCGAGAAAACAAACAAGCCGACAATTTTGAAAAATGTCATCTAAATGTGTATACTTACAAAAAATGTTAGATTTGAAATTTGTTATTTCTAAATTGTGTGTTGGGTTACCAAATGCAAGTTTGCAACCGAAGAAAAACTGAAAGAGAATAAATAATATGGGAACAAATAAGATTGACAAACAGGCAGTTGTTGACAAACTGCCACGTCCATCATGGATAAAAATAACGAAATCTAGATTTTGGTTTGGGTTTCAAATATATCTTTCAAAAGTTGGAAAGCCGTTTTTTGAACAACAAAAAAACTAGCCTGTTTCTCTCGGTCTCTGTCTCTATCTCACTCTATTTCCCTCTCCCCTCTTTGCATCTCTGTATCTTTGTTTCTTGGCTTCTGTATCTTTGTATTCATCTCTGACTACGTCTATGTTTGTCTTTATCTTTCTTTGCCTCTGCCTTTGTCTCTGACTCGCATTTTTTAACTTATTATTCACATACATGTTTTAAATTCGTATTTCCTCTTCTCTTTTTTTAATTCTATGTCTCTATGTCCCTCTGTATCTCTGTATCTTTGTTTCTCTGTTTACCTGCCTCTCTGTGTATCTTTATCTTTCTCTCTTTATCTTTCTGTTTCAATATCTCAGCATCTCTCTCGCTCTCTCGCTCTCTCTCGTTCTCTGTATTTCTGTTTGTCTCTCTGTCTTTATGTATTTGCGTCTCTCTCTGCTTCCCTCTTTCTCTGTTGTCTCTCCACTTTTAATGAAAAGGCCATTGCAAGCCTCAGTAGCAGCAAAAATGCTGTTCTTACTTCTTTATTCTTACTTAATTAAAACACTTCTGTTGTGAACAATCGCACTCTCTTAAAATAGTAATACTCCATACAATATGTGTTGTGTACGCACTAAAGGATACAAGAACCATGAAAAAACTATATTAAACCATAATTAAAAGAACCGTTGCAGTTGCATATCTTACGAGGAACTCGAAGCGGCGCCACCTGAATCATACGGATATGAGAGTTAATGTTGAACAACGTCAATGATAATCGGAGGATGATGTGATTATTATTTTTGTGATCACTGGCACAATAAACTACAAAACCTTTTTTTCCTTTTTTGAAAAGAAAGAATATGTCGACTTTTGATTGGCATGGGTAATCCAGTCCTAATTATAAATTCCGTCATGTTTGCATAAACACGTGATACGCGAAAAACAACGCTTGTTTGTCTGTTTATATGAATTTTACAATAGGATCTCACATTTTATTCCCCCTGAACGCCGGCCGGATTTCCCGTGTGTTGTTCTGCTCTCCCGTGCGAACGTCACTGGCCGTTCGTTTCATAAAAGCCGTTGACGGCCCCGTTATGCATGGGACATGTGGCCCTGCCCTTGTGCAGGGTAGAAGAAGACCCGTAAAACAGCCAGCTTTAATTGCCCGCGACGTCTTTCGTCGAAAACAACAACGAGTTAAATCAGTTTCATGGTGTATGTTCAGCAGTGCCTTCAGATGACTACTTTTGCCGGGTTTGTTTACTTTTTTTCTATGTAACTTGCTTTTTGGCATAAAAGATCCTCGTTTCAAACCACAGATTGCGGTCTTTGTCGCTCCAACTCTTGTTTTGGTACTGCAACTAGTGCTCAAAGCTCATGCGCGGACGACTACGCATATCGATTTACGTAAACACCACACGCTAACGTTCATAAACACAATAACCTTTGCGCTCCAAAATTGCGCTTTCTCCCTTTCCAAATCGTTACATTTCGCGTGACTGAAATGACTATTCCGCGGTTTTCGGCTAAATGCCGGCCAGGAAAAGGCAAACACCCATCCCGAATATCAAGCATCAGAAATCTTTTTCTCTCGCTTCTGTGGTCTGAAGAGTCGATCGGCGCCGTGTTTCGCATTATCCTTGTTTACGTGGAAGCGGCAGCCGTCGTCCTTTCCTTCATTTGCATGTGGCGATTCTGACGACAATCCACATCTAAAAGATGAAAATATCAATGAAATTGCAATTTTAAAAATTGTTCAACTTAACAATCAAAACAAAGCTTTTTTTAAATCCATTAAAAACTAATTGCACTAAAAGCGATAAAAAATCTTTCGAGAGCTGAAAATAAGACTTTCTAATCTTCCTCACTTTATTTTAACAGACAAAACTACGGCAAAGTTTGTTCAGCAAAAACAGCCAAAGCACCCAATTTTCTCGACCAATGCATTAATAAAAAATCAAGGCTCCAATATAATTGGGGGGTCTCAAACTTAAAACTTCCTAAAAATTTAATTTAGTTCCTGTAATTTTTTCAAACCCTGTTTCTCTCTCAGTGCTCAATCTGCAAACCTTTGTTGTTAACAGTTCGTAAAAATCAATTGACAGCTGCCGACGTCATTTTCAACAAAATACACGTTCAAAACATGTATCCTATCATTTAACTTTTAAATATACCTTTTTTTTCAAAAACCAGTTAAATCCAGAAAACGTAAAAGTAATACTTTTTGTTTTTCACAGTTTTGAAAAGATCAACAAGCAATTTTCAAAAGTTGGTGATGTGAAAACATCCAAACTCATTGAAAACCTCACATTTTCATTTATTTTTGTTTAGTGTAAAACCCATTTGACCCCAAGTGATGAAATTTAGGCCACGTGCTGAAATTTGAACAACTACTGTGACTCAGATCATCTGTTGTAATCCAAAACCTAGAAATGTTCTCTTGTGAACAGCTTAATTGTAAAAATCTATAATGTTAAATTATGTAGGTTTCGAAATCCTTTAAAGTTACCGATAACCTTGCTTGAGTTAACCGGCGCGTTAAATTCCCTCGAGTTAACGCTACATATGGCATTTTTCCGATGCGAAGGCGCGTGGGGGGTCGGGGATGTTCGTTGGCATTCGGCCAGACCCTGCACTAATCACGTTATGCCGAATGAATCACGCCCGCTAGTGCACAGCTGTCACACAGACAAGCTGTGATCGCGGATGAAAAATTAACTGATCCACAAGCTGCCCAATGACATCTCATCGCTATGATTACACTCTTCACACTATGACAAATGTGCCGCATTTTCGGGATCTCGGCCTCTATAAAAAGCCCTGCCAATTGAGCTAAGGGAAAATCCGTCTTTCTGTCACTTTTTTACACTTTCGCGTGTCTCTTATGACGTATGGGCGAGGTCGCCAAACCAAGCCCTTTCGAATTTTGGCGCCTGCATGTTTTGCTCTTTCTCCCGCGCATGCGGCTCCCTCGGCGCTCTCCCAGACTGTTTTCCCTCTGCGAAGCAAAAGCAACACACTGGATTGTTTTCCAAAAAGGCAAGGTTATTCAAATAAGCCAGCAGGTGACAGCGCCCACTATCACCCCTCTTCACGAATACACAGACGCTACTTTTCTTTCGCAAGGCTAAATTATGCGTTGAGGCGCCCCTTCGATGAATTGGAACAGGTTTAGAGTTGCGGGATACACTTGAGACGGCCTCGATGGATTTGGAACCGTTACGCATACGCAATTATGCTATACTATTTTTGAGGTGACGGTCAGTTTATCCGTTTCATAGCAATTTTTAACTGTGTTTGAAGAACTCAACCTGTATCTATCCAAATGCTTTCTATGTATCATTTTATATATCTATTTCTGTTGCTGTGTCTGTGAAAGTTACTTGCAAACGTGCCATAAGAAGGATTTCAAAGTGCCGAACACTTTTTTCTGGTTGTCCTTGACCCTAAATGGAACGAGACCACGGCATGCATGCCAATGTCTTCTGAAACACACTTGTACTTTACAGCTTTCTTTTAAAGATCTACAACAACTGCTATTTTTCGTTTAACATAAATAGATTTTAAAGTGTAAATGTTGAACTTTTAAAACTAATAAAATCATCTATTCCTGCAAAAAAAAACAGGCATTTTTCTTTCCAAAAACCTCACTGGCAATTTATTTCAAACGTGAAATTTTCTTATATATTCCAATCAATGTATTTTCCTATTATTCTGAATGAAAGAAAAAATTCTTCCTTTTCCTAGTTTCAAGGCACCTTTGAAAAATTGATTCATTTGAATTGCCGCCCATTGTAAACGCGTCCCCCTTTATCGTTGACACATACACACAGACACATATACGCCCACACGCGCACACACATTCACACACCCACGCACATACAAACGTTCATTCACACACAAACATACAGACATTCATTTTCACACACACGCAAAAGTAATTATCATACTGACACACACCCGCACGCACACATACACATACACTCACCCACACCCGCATGTACACATTCACCACATTCACACAGATGCACAAATTCATTCATTCACACACACGCCCACACACTCACATACCCGCACAAACACACACACATTCATGCAAACACATATTCATTCACACACTCACACACACACACACATACACACACTTTTATCTGCTTTCCTGATTGCCTGCGATGATAACACCCTACGTTCTTGTGTTGTTCAGTTTCGGATTTTGTATCCCAGGCAACGGGCCACTCTTTTGTACGCCACACTTTCCCGTTATAACTGCCCGATCGTTTTGGTCTCCATGAACTTTTCTGTAAACCATTGCAACCGAGCCCTCTATTTAATGGACACCAACGGCCTTTTTCAACCGTAAATTGCGGCTTATTCCCCCTCCAAGAAACAACGCCTTTCCCTATTCGTCTGCGAAAACAACCCTGGTGCCCTTTCATGTTCCCCTATCCGAAAGTATCCATACATTCCCAACTTCATCGGAATCCCGCTGCCACGCCTTGCCGTCGACGTCGGCAATTTGCGAAATGAAATGCGGCCTAATGGTTTGGGCTAGAACTGGTTTCATCTTTTTCAACCTAGACATCATTTAATGTGGCCGATCCACAAATTGCATTCAAATAGTCTAGCAATCCCTCCATTTGGTCTTCTGTTTTGTTCTGTGGCCACCAGACTCCCCAAGTGTTTTTACTTGGAATCTTTTCTTTTCCCTTCACTTTAGACTTTTCAATGTACCTCTTACCTTAAAAAACATCTTTTACAGGACTCTCCCAGAGGCGGGATGCCTTCGTCCACGGGTAGCCTCTCATTGCTCAGAAACATAGACGATGGACCGTACGACCCCTGCGGCACATTTGTGCGGGTAAAGAAGACCCATATTCTGAAAAAAATCTCTTCAGGAACAAAAGAATCCCATTTCAAAGAAGCACATTCTATTTTTTGCTATATCTCTAGTTACAATGGGAGTTTTATTCAAAGTTCTCTGGCTCAACCAGCCAACCACGGCTTATAATAGGTAAATTCCTAACAAAATAAAATCGATTATGGTATTCTTAAGGAAAGATGATCCTAAATTACTTCGGTATATTTATACCTCACCGGCAGCTAAGAAACTTCCAACCAAAGGGAAGTTGTTCTGTTGGGTTCAAACTGCTCCAATGTATCACGACACTAGGGTAATCTAAATTTAGAAAAAAAAACCCTAAATTTATAAATTTAGGCAACAGCTGTGAATGAAACTTGGTTAAATAGATGTGACCATGGCCAATTATTCACCAGTGGAATTTTCAACGATTCGGCAATTCCTTACTCTACAGTTTTTGCCGGTTTGCCTATAAAATTTAGCTAAATTGTGATATTTTCAGGAATCCCCGAATCTTACTACAACCTCTTCTTCAAAAGTCGATTTGCTTTCCGTTACATCTGGGAGCACATTTCAAAAGAATTTGACTGGTACATGAAAGCAGATGACGACACTTATGTTGTGGTGGAACATCTTAAGGACTACCTGTCTACCCTGGATCCTAATAAGCCTTACTACTTAGGCTATATCCTTAAGCCTTATTTGGTAAGGGATCTCCTTAAAATACTTCATAGGGTTTTTGCAGTCACATGGGTACAATGCTGGTGGGGCGGGGTACGTGTTGTCGCGAGAAGCTCTTCGGCAATTTAACGAAATGGCTTACTCCAACGAGACAATTTGTCCGGATGATATATATGAGGACGTCGGTATTGGCAGGTACGTGGATGTTTGCAGAAGAAGAATGGTTGCATTCCGAATAGAAATGAGAGCGGCCTTTTGTGAAAATTGAATTTTGAAAGTAACTGGTTCAAAAAGTATAACTGGCTTGCAACTTTTGTTTAAAAACAGTTTTCAAAGTGCAAAATTACTAAATTACAGAAACCGTTAGGGACCCCCTGGGTTCGTTTCTGTATGCGGCGGGACTACCCTTGCCGCGACCACCGATCTGGTACGGGTGTGAAACTCACGGCGCTACCATGAGTTTCTACCTCTTTTCAGGCGGCAAAACTCAAATTTCCAAATTAAAGACCAAAAAGTCACCGTGTACGTAGTTCGCTAAATTGCCGGATATCCATAGAATTGCCGAAAAAAAATGAAATTTCAGATGCCCATTTCTCCAAAATACCGCATTTAAACCGTACACTGTTACAACATAATTAAATTTTCTTTTCAAGCTTTTTAATTAAAATTGAAAAAGTTAAAAATTTTAGAATTTATAAAGTAACATTTTGAAGAAACATTTGTAACAACATTGAAACGCTGAAGTAATATCTTTTCAGATGTCTTTCCAATCTTGGAATATATCCACATGACACTAGAAACAAGAAGGGACAAAACAGGTAAAAAGGTTTTAGTTTTGAAAAAAATTGATTTTTCAGATTCTATCAGTACACTCCAAGTGAAATGTTCCATGCCACAAAATCATCTCCAAAATACACTTGGTTTACGGAAAGCAAAGTAAGATTTACAACCACAAAAAAACCAAATAACTTATTTTAGGGTTTTTCTGCATTCGCAAAAGATATGATTTCCTTCCACCACTTGTCACCAGACGATCTGCGTCTTTTCGAAGTTCTTCTCTACCGAACTGATCGACCTCGGAAATAATTCCCCTTAGTTAAATTAATATGTAATTAGAAAAATCATAAGAACAAATAGCTTTTGAGCATTCCCCTAAGATCTCCCTGTGTGGAATCCGCTTTACTTTCTTTTTCTTGTCCGGGTTCCGAAAATCATTCCGGTAAACATATCTCAGAGATTTCTTTCTCTACCGCACAATGACTTTGAATTCTATGCATTTATTCAATAAAGTTTCATTAAAACCTTGGGAGCGAAAGCGGAGAGTGAAACTTTATGGCGTGGGCGCGGCCGTTTGAAAGAGAAAGTATCGCTCCCGGATAAGTAATCGAGTTTTATCAACAGGTAGCTTTGATGATTGCAGACGAACAAAGGCCGGGTTGTTTGAATTGGGTCAGCTTTACCCAGCGCTATATAACCAGAACATGTTAAGCCGCTCCTTCATTTTCGTAGTAATTTCGCGACACATTTGGTTGCCAAAACTTTCTTTTACACACTTTTTATTGACTATGAAACATAAAAATACAATTGTTTTCAAAGGCATTGTTTCTTTTATCACATTTTCTCCTTGTTTACCGTTTGTTTATAATTTTCAACTGTTTCCATAGAGTAAAAAAACAAAAGCCACGTTTACAATTAAAATAGAACTGTAATACTTCCATATCTGAAGGATTTTATTGAATTTTTCTTCTTTTTTATCGTTTAAAAACTTCTATAATAAACAAAATATATATGGTCGATATCCAATAATTATTTAATTCGGTTTACATGTTTTCATAAAACTATCACCGGCAAAAACCACTTATTGGAAATTTAACAACAGGGTATTTTAGGCAGCAGCTATGAATTACATTTTATTAATCCAACCGATCTTGGTGTTTTAGTTTGAACTTTCATGAAAACCAAAGGGAAGCCTTATAATGTGACAATAAAGTAAAATAATTATATCTGTAATTGTGCTTATTCAATTATGCAAATTTAATAGATAAAATGTATGGTTATCAATAAAAACGACTATAAACTCTTTCTTTGATTACATATAGTTTTCCATTTTTCAAAACCATTTCTTAGTGCAAACTAGTGGTTGAACGTTTCCCTTAATTTCAGCTTCTCTAGTAGATGAAGTTCTGGATTCTGGGAATTTTAGTCCCATCAGCGGCCGCCTTATTTTTCCCAACCAGTGGAGGAGGCGGCGGCTGTTGCTGTGGCTGTGGCACTCCACAACCAGCTAGCTGTGGCTGCGGGGTAAATTCATTCAAGTCACCTAAACTCCTTTTAGCCCGTTTGCCCACCTCCTCAGCCATGTCCAGCTTGTGCCGCTCCACCACCTTGCCCACCACCTCCAACTGCGATTTGCCCTCAGGTTCAACCAGTCTACATTCCGTCCCCATGCCAAGGTAATCCACTTTTTAAAGGTTAGTCATCATCTCAATTTTAGGTAGTTCTTGTGGAGGCTACGGAGGAGGATATGGAGGAGGCTGTAGCGGCGGAGGATGTGGTGGAGGAGGAGGAGGTTGCGGCGGAGGCAGTTGTGGTGGAGGCGGTGGCTGCAGCGGAGGAGGGTGTGGAGGCGGAGGAGGCGGTGGTTACGCGTCCAATGGAGGCGGAGGCGGTGGAGGTGGCTATGTCGCAGGAGGAGGAGGAGGTTACGCTCAACAAGCTCCCTCATCCGGTAAGTTTTTTTTCTTTTGAAATGTGGCAATTGGTGTTTAGGTTATGTCGCTAGCTCAGGCCCTACCTATACAGCTCCGGCTGCCGTAGCCCCTGCAGCAGAGCCTACTTACAGTCAGGGAGGCGGTGGCGGAGCTTCCTACCAACAAAATGTAGAAGCCGCCGCATTACAAGCTGATGACCCTAATGGATCAGCGCCGACCGCAACTTCTGCAGCTCAGGCCCCAGCACCTTCACTTACCCAGGCCTTCCGAGCACCGGTTGGGCAACCAAAAATGTCTTTAATTTTAAAATTCAGCAAATTTGCGAACCTCAAAAGGTAAAGTACGTGGTTCTGCGGGCAAAGAAGTTAAATGGAAATCTCGATGAAGTTGAAGAAGAGGTAGAAGAAGTGGAGAGACCAACATCTTTGGAGGCAACTGCTTCACCTTTGGACCAGAAAGAACTAACTGAGGAGATTCTACGTGAAGAGGGTTTGTCTTCTAAACTTTTTAGTCAAAGAAAAAATAGCAGATGCCGAAGGAGCTGCGCAAGCAAGAGGGGCAACTACACTGACTGACGCAAAGTGCAACAGCAAGCCTCTACGGGACCTTGTCCTAGAGGTAATACACAAACTAACGTAGATACAACTAAGGTTTTTAGAACATTGCTAAGGATGATTCCTTAACTTCAAAGCGACAGATCCACGAGGCCTCCATGCGGAAGTTCCCAGAACATACGGTTGATGTAATTTGCTCAACTACAGGTAATTCAACTTTATTCTCTAAGTTTGCTTATTTCCAGGCTTCACATACCTTGTGTCAACAACGGAACACTGCGAAGCTCAAAGAGACAATGTCATTTGTTTTGTATACAAACGCCCTATTTAATTTTATTTTCGAAACAGATTTGATATTCTAAGCAAAAAATATATTAATAAATCATATTTTGATATCCCGTGTTTAATGTTTGTTTTCTCATGGATTTGTTGACAAATTTCGCTAATCTGATGGCGTGGGGAACTCAATTGATCCAGAATCCTTTTTTTAGTATTTTTGACTAAAATTCAATTTCATTTTAAAATGGATTTTCTTACTCAAATGAGTACGGTACACAAATCAGTACCCAAGGCCGCAATCAAAAGGTAACCGGCTGTTGACTCCTGTTTGACCAAATTACAACTAATTAGCGGGTACTCTAGCAGCGTCCTGCACCCTTGTTGTCTGCGCCCTCTACGCGAGAGAGTATGCGGAGGGAACCCGTAAAGCATCAGCAAAAGGTCAAATCCTCAGTTCTGTAGTAGAATTGATAGTAGTTTGTTTTCAGTTCTTTAAAATCATTGTCGGCCTTTTTGATAAGTTTTCTGGAAATAATTTAGTTGATTTACAATGAAAATGGTGTGTTTAAAAAAAAGAAAGGAAAAGTTTGTGAATAATGAGGAAAAAACTAACTCTCAAAGTTTGATCCTCTGCAGCAGGTTTTCATCAGTAGGCTTGTCATTCTGTTGTGGCATCGCAACAAAATGGCCGATGCTGCTGGGCGGGCCGACATTCACGAAAGAACCGTCTTCCATCCTATGAAGACGTAGAATCCGTTTCTCTCCATTCGCAGGCTGGAGCTTGTGCAACTCAAGGCTTTTGATCTGTTTCACAACAGCATCGAACATGGATTCCATTCGGTGAAGGAGGGCCTCGTTTTCGGAATTCATTCTAAAAACAAATTGTAAAATGTAAAATTGTAAAATGCCAGTATAAAGCGTGTAACAGACAAAGTCTCATTTGGTGCTCACCGTCCAAAAACCTGCTTGGCCTTCTACGGCAAACGTTAAATATAAACTTCATTAGAATCTATTTATATTTTATTTTTCGCAGTGATTTTCGCTTTTCATGAATTTCAATTCAATTACGAAACCTTTTTGTTCTCTTTTTATAAATCTCTCAAACCAAACCACCACTCTCTTTGCGATTCGCTTTTTCACACATTTATTACCATAATGTTATCTTTGTATTTTCTTTAACGTATAATCCTTGTCTATTGAGAACTTTCTTTTGTACCAAACTGGTTGTCATAGCTTTGCTTTCAAACAAAACGAAGTGCCCTGGGTTACATCCGCTGTTGTTTTATCGAAATTGGGTAACTTAGTGTGCCCGGCCGTCAGATTGTTTACAGGTTTTATCGACCAGAAATCCGAATCGTCTGACCTCGTGACTCCTTGGCCATATGTGCCACTTGGGCAGCTGTTCCTTTCCCCTCTTTGGTCCGGCCAACTAAATTGCCAATTTTTTAAAGATATCACACGTACTGTAGACGCACCCTCTAATACCAAACACATTTTTAATTTACAACAAAAAAGTTTAAAAAACAATAGAAAACTTTAATTATGTATTTGTCAATCACTTATCCCTTTTCAAATTTTAGGAAAACCAGACAAAAGATCAATATTTGCCCCTCTTTGTAACACAAAGGTAGCCTGAAGAGTCTTTGTCTGAAAATGCAGGATCTCTCCGCACGGTGCCTGTAACTGCCTGCTGCCAGCCGTGGCTCACGTGCCAAATATTGATCACAGAAAAAAAATGCAAAAGCAAACCGGTTTCAATCATTTGGATGAATCGAATAGTTTTGTCTAATGTTTCTGCCATCTTTTGAGGGCCGAAGTTTTATTTTGGAAAGCAGAATTGAATTAGGCGGTTTCCATCCAAGAAAATGCAGAACTTCAGAAGAATTTCAGTCACATACAATTATTTTTCACGAATGTTTACTTGTTTCAACCATCCAAAGGTGTCAGACTCCTAAATTAATTGAATGTGGCTTAGGTTTATGTAGGGTTGTCTGAAGGAGTCTACTCTAATTTTGACTATTTTTTTAAACAATTTTCCTTTTTTTAATGCCCTTGTTTCATTTGAAAATGTTAGTACCCGTTTAGTTGCCCTTTTGAAAAAATTCATCTGCGCTAGTGTTTTTCCCGCATTTATCCATTAAAGAAACACTTTAAAATGTTTTTTACATTACTAAAAACGAAAAAATTATTTTTCCAGTTTGATTTCCCTTGACGACTCTTTTTTGCGTATAGTATTTCCTATGCCCCAATTTATGAATTTTCAAGAACTGCTTTGCAGCTTTTTTTGATGTTTCTTGTTCTCATTGCTCACTTTCTAAACAGTCTTTAAATTTATTTTTCCAGGTGGTCATAGATGCTGTCCTCTACATTTTTATTATGGGATTTTGAAGCTGATTTATGGGTTCTGATAGCTACTTCTCCTTCACCACTCGGAAAAAGTGAGCCGTTCATTAGACAAAAAATATGAAAAAATATCTATGTTTTATGTCTTGATTTCTACAGCTCCTTCTTTTCAAAGCAACAAAAATGCGGAAATAGTCTTAGACTTGAATTTTCTTTTAGAAAAAAATGGATATTTTTGTTCAGCCTTTGCCCATTCTTCCACTGACTGGCGCTGTCTCAGGCGAGGGCCGCGACGGCTGAGCAGAGTGAATTTGAGGCGGCCGAAGGGCCTTAGGTTAGACTCACTTGTTTGGAGCATTTATCTCATGCATGCTTAGGTCCACAACAGAAGGAGTTCCGAAGACGAAGATATGCGGGATTACAGGCCTGACTCTTTCCGAAGACGAGGATATGAGGGACTACAGGCCTGACTCCTCTACGGACACGCCCACGGGTTTGGACACGACAATGGTAAGCTTTATACATAGCTGGCATTGTGAAGAGATTTACTTTATTATATTCCGTGTTCGCTCTATTTCAGTGTCAAATAACACCAGACGCAAAATTGCGTACCAAATTCATGTGCTCAAACTTACGTAAGCAATACTACGTCAGGTTGCATTTGTAAATTGCTTAGCAAATCAAAAGATTGGCGATTGAAGTTTCGCATCAAAACATCACAAAACGTGTTTACATTGGTATATACACAAGAACAACTTGAAAATCTTTGAGTTAAAGTTTTTGGCAATGTATACATGCCAATTTTGATTCATAATTTAGAACTTTTTCAAAAAGTGAAAGGTTCAATGTTTTAAATGGTTTTCAAATTTAATTATGGCGCATTCAGCAGTTCTCACCATTATTAGTTTAATTTTAATTTAAGACGCAATTTATATAACTCTTGACAACCTTTGTGACATGGAAATTTTTGTGGTGTCCAATTTAGTTATAATCCATCACCCTAGCTTCAAAAAACCAAATACTCGATTTTTCGACAGTATTCGACAGTATTTTTCGACAGACAGACAAATATTCGACAGTTAGAAAGAACCGTCCAAAGGCGGTTTTTGGTGTACCTTAAATGTTTTTCAATATTGTGAAAAACACATATTTCTTTTGTTTAGTTTTATGAAATCTTGAAAATACACTCGATCTCAACTTATATAATACCTACATGAGTCACAGTTAATGTATTTGGTGTAGAGAGAATTGTAGTTCATAACCATTAATCCTTCTTCCACTTCTAGTTTTTTTTACTTTTTCCACTTTTTTATTTCTGGGGTCGATTCCGCTTTCTAACTGTGACAATCATACTCAATTTCATAAACATACCACAAAAATGGAATCTTCATGAATTTCTGTACCAAGGAGTTGCTGAAAACGAACAATAAACAAGTTTAAAAACTACAAATAACATTTAACAAAAAATAAATGCATAAACATGCGCTCGCACTGACATTGGGCGCCGTAACCGGGCCTGCGATGCCGTAGTTGGGGCGCGCCGCCATCAAGTCGCAATCTTTGAGCGAACATACGAGCACTTTATAGCCCCTAAATTTGTTTGCTCTCAATTACAAATATACGTTAAAACGTATAAAGAATCGAATACAAACTACCCCAGAAAATACTTTTGCCCTTGAACCGAGATATTCCGTAAAAATACAAAAAAATCAATTTAATTGACGGTTTTTGCCAAGTTTTAATCGATTATCGTGAAAATGGCTAATCGACCTACATAACAATTTTTCTCAGCATAAAATTCTCTGTCGATTGCCGCTCTAAAAAGTGCATTTGCTCAAAATTAACGCTGGATACTGTAATACCCCACCTTTAGCTACAGTAACCCGAGTTATAGTAACCCAAGGGGTCAAATTTTGTTCTAAACGAATTTAATGAACCAAGGACATTGTGTTTTGAACATATCAGCCAATTCTAAAATTTCATGTCACAACCTTCAGGAAGTAAGATTATTATATAAATTGTGTCTTAAGGATGTATCTTACTTTTCAGTTCGTCTGCTCCAACGTCGGGGATCTGAACGCCCCCCTCGACGCCCGCCTTCGTAACGCCTGCCACACGCTCACCAACGTCCTCTTGAAAGAATGTGTGCGACTGGCACCGAGCGGAGAGGGTTTGTTTTTTCTGCTAATAAGATTTTCAAGTTGCTTTTTAGGCAGCATTCACGGCTGGCAGTTCGATCGTCGCTGCCCCTAAGACGACCTGCAAAAGGAAGGCTCAGATCCCACTCATCTCCTCAATGAAATAATTAAAATTCTTTATAAAATTAAAATTAAATAACAGTTTTTCTTGTTTTATGAATGTCGGCAAGATCCGTCGAATACATTATTTGTTTTAATTTCTGATGTTACTTTCTTGTTTCAGGTTCATGTAAGGTTGTGTGAAGGAGTCTACTCTACTTTTTCTTTTTTTTTCTTGCCTTTTTATTCACTTTACCCTTGTTCTTCAAAGGTTTCTTTTTCCATTTCGTTTTGATTTTGACCCTATGCCCTTCTTAACTTTTTTTGTTTCGACTGCCCCTATGATTCTTTCAATTCTTTCAATTGCCCCTATGAAAACATTCATCTGCACTACTGTTATGTTTGCCACTTTCTGTTATATAACAGTTTGAAAATATTCATTCAGCGAGAACAAAAAACATTCATTCTTCAGTTTGATATCCCTTGAAGATTCACATTTTTTGCGTATGGAAATTCCTCTGCTCCAATTTTGTCCCCTTCCTTTGATATTTCTTTTTTATTGCTCTATTTCTAACATGTCTTTTAAACAATTTTAGGGCGTCTTATATACGTTCCTCCTCTACATCTTTATTATGAATTTTTGAAGAACCTCTACTTCACCACTCTACTGATCTGAGACCGAGGTAAGAGAGGGGGAGAGAGAAGTTAGACAACAAGACTGCTGCGATAGAGAGAGAGACGTAGAGACGGGAAGGTGGTTAGAGAAGCAGACACAAGAAAATGGTTAGAGACACACAGCGAGAGAGAGAGAGAAAGAGAGAGAGAGAGAGAGAGAGAGATTAAGATTCTTTTTTCAGTGCCTGTGTGAGATGTCGCCATATTTTTGCAAAATGATGGAAAACGTCTCCCTCAAAGTGGTCCGTTCTTTCCACCGCGTTCCATCCCAATATTCTAATTTCCAGCAGAAACACCTGCAGGTGTCGTTCCCTTCCTTCATCGATATGATGAACGTGGTCCACGGACATTCGTGGAGGGAGAGCTCTTTGCGGCGGAGAAACGGCCGTGTGCGACTGTGTCGGCTGCATTGAGAGGGTCGTCGTCGCCAAATACTTTCGAGATTCCTCAGGTGAGCAGAGAGAGAGAGAGAGAGAGAGAGAGAGAGAGAGAGAGAGAGAGAGAGAGAGAGAGAGAGAGAGAGAGAGAGAGAGAGAGAGAGAGAGAGAGAGAGAGAGAGAGAGAGAGGATCAGACAGTGAGAGTGTGAACTAAAGTATAAAATTTTCCTTGTATGATTTGAATCCTTGAAAATGAATTTGCGCAAGCATAAAATGAGAAACATAGAAACATTTGAAACAAGGAACTTACAAGATATTTACATTTAGTTTCGCTTGCGGAGATTCATTTTCAAGGATTCAAATCAGACGGGTTCTTCTTATTTGGAAATATAATTTTTTTTATTGAAATACTTTTCTACATTCGGACAAATCTCTTACTTTTATACGTTAGTCTTTTCACACATATTGTATACACTTTCTATCTTTTAATTAAAAGATAATTATTTTCAACTACCAGCCCTTGGGGTTAGTAGATTCTGATGTATTTGCAAAAAAGCAAACTGATAACACAACCACGGATTCGAACCAACGACCATTCAGGCGCCTGTAAATCATCTCTACCACTACACCACCATTGCATGCTAACCACCGCGGCGCACGCTCGTAATTAGCATGCGCCTCTTTTACGGGCGCACATAACACGGGGAGAGTTCAAAGCAGCCGCAAACTGCATCGTTTCTAGTAGATGGTGGACAATATATTAAACAAGATTGTGACCTTAGGTTATGATTTCGTATGTTCAGAACATACTGTGGTCTCAAAATTGTTTATCGATTGCTGTTTGGAGCATTTGATGTTCGAAAGTATTTAATATTATTGCATTTCCGGAATATACATCAACAATTACCTACCGCCCTAGGGTCAGAAAAACTCGAGAAGTGTAGTATTTTGGCAGTTAGACCATTGAATCTTCCCAGAATCGGTGAAAAAACAGTGTTTAGTGCCGGGTTATTTCGACCGAGTTCGACTAACTGATTGAAAACTGTTACAAACCACTTTAAAAACTGACTAAGTAAAGTTTTTCAACAAATTTTCTCGAAATTTTAATGTTAACTTACTTTTTTCAGATTGCTCCCAGTGGCCCGGCTGACCCCAAGGACCCTGCTGATCCCAAGAAATCTGAAGTTTGAAGAATTCTGAAGGCGAGCGACAGTTGTTTCAAGTGTTTATAATAAAGTGATTATTATGACAATTCAACTTTCTTCTTTTTGTTTGCTTATTTCCAGGCTTCACCTACCTTGTGTCAACAACGGAACACTGCGAAGCACAAAGAGACAATGTCATTTGTTTTGTATACAAACGTCCTATTTAATTTTACTCTCGAAACAGATTTTATATTCTAAGCAGAACCCTACTTTTGTTTTCCCGTGTTTAATGTTTGTTTTCCCATGGATTTGTTGACAAAGTTCGCTAATCTGATGGCGTGGAGCTCTCCATTGATCCAGACTGTTCCCATTGAGTCATTACCATGTCTCTGTCGGGGGCTTTTATGTTTTCCCGCTGCGCCTCGCCATTTCACACCATCTCAGATCTCCCGCCCTTTTTCATTCGGACTGACCGCCGCAGTTGGCCGGCGGAAACGGCTCACCATGCGGGCCAGTGTCTTCCTACCGATATTTCTCTATTCCATAACTGCTTCTATGTTCTTCCCGGTTATTCAGTCTTTCCTCTATGCAAAGGTAAGAAACTTTCAGTTTTTAATAAGTCGAATTGTTAAAAACGGTGTAAACTCAAAGCAATGTTACTGTTTTTCGTCAAATGCCTGTTTTTTGGAAACGGCAGCTGCGGGGAAAGTGCTGCTTTTAGCCGCTCAATACACGTGACAGGATAATGCGATGCCTAGCACACACTTTGTATTTTCAGTACGAAAACAAGTGGGGGCGTTGTATGAAAGGTCTTGGTTTTTGGAGATTAAAAGTGACGAATGCTACAAAATCAAGAAAATATTGAAAAAGGGATGCTGCCATACCATGGTTTTCTAAAAATCATGTTGATTCTGATTTTGGAGGTTTCAAAAGGGGTGCATAAAGACAAAAATTGTATTGTCTCTCTGTGATGATGTCTTCAGTAATATCATTAAATTTAATTAAAGTCAAAGAAAGGAACAAGCGATAATATATAACGCCGAATACCGTTTTGCAAACAAAATGCTGATCATTTGACCTTAGTGAATTCACCTGTTAACATTTTAGCTCCATTGGAAGGCGGCTTCAAACAAAAAGCGTATCAGTAACACAACTATTAAGAAAGCATATAAATCTTTGAAAAACATCACTTGCTTACTAAACTTACCCAGCAAGTTCTAGTGAGAAATTGAAAGACATACCTTTCCTAAGCGCGCGCAGCCTTGGATGGGTAGGTAATTCTATTCAAGGGGTTTTCCGTTCTCTGCCAGAGACAAAATTGTACAAAGTTTGAAAAACAACTATTTATTAAATATTGTTATTTAAAAAAGTAGGTGTATTTGGCATTTTAAAAAACCAAAAAAAAACACCGGAAATGTAGTGTTTCCAATAAATTAAGTTAAAAAATGGGGACTGACCCCTTCCTGAAATTTTCTCAGTTCGGACTCCGTAACTCTTGATTATATTTCACGGGTTGTTTTGGTTGTTTAGGTATGCCTCCATACAAAGAACAACACAGAAGTCTGCAGCCAACGCGGAGTAGCCAGGGACAAGGAATTACACAAACAAGCCAACTACGTTATGTTGATTGGGTAAACTACTTTCAAACCTTAGAAAAGTCCTCTTTTAGGTCTGTAGTAATGTGTTGCTCCGGTTTCTTATCCTCTTCTTTTATTGGTAAAATAGGTGACACAAAATCTAGAAGAACTGCTCTTTTGATCCCGTTCATTGGTCTTCTAATTGCAGACATACTTCTAATGATCCTAAGTTACTTCGAAAACGTGAAGTTGAGGTGTGCTTGTTTTCTAATGTTCCATTTAGGTTTCTCCTTATCTCTTTGTCTTTTCTGAACTGTCTTTTGGAGTCTTCGGAGGTTACATGGCTATCTTCTCAGCCGCTTTCTCTTACATCACTGCTCTTCCAAAGTGCACAAATTTGGTAACAAGGGGGCAAAATGTTGCCTGGATGGAGGGAACACTTGGAGTTGGAGGTGACTTTATACAGATTCAAAGTAAACGAGATTTAGCCTTTGTTGGACTGATAATAAGCTCCCAGTTAGCTCACTTTTCATATTTTCAAGTTATTTGTTTCTTCTTTGCGGTGCATTTACTTTGCACTCTTCTCATTTTGACTTTGGAAGATCATTCGAAAGATGTTTTACCAGAATCCGAAACGGTAATAGTTAACCTGTTTTTAACTCATGTTTTTTTGCAGGTGCCCTTAGACACTGAGAAAACTGCCAGTTCGAAGAGTAACTCAATTCTTCTGCTCACGGCATTTGGACTGTCATTCTTTTCAATGATAGGTTATAATTAGTTTGAGCAGCTTCAAAAAAATTTTTTAGGCACAGCTCACATTTTATTTTTCTATCTGAAGCACAGATTTTTCTGGGACGCTGAGCACTACAGCTATTTCAGGGCATCCGTTCAAGCAACTTCGACGACAATGGTGAGAAAGTGTGGCATTTCGGGATTGTTTTCATTAACTGGTTGGAAAAGACGAGAGCAGACTAAAACGCCCAGAATAAGCCGAAAGCGGCCTGCGGTTTATCGAAAAAAGCGAAAAGCGGCCTGAGGTCACCCCAAAACAAGCGGAAAGCGGCCTGAGGTTACTCGAAAAAGTAGAATGCGGCCTTACATCTCATTCGAAAATTTAAAAAAAAACCATTTTTCAGACATTGTTCCTATATCCTTGGCTGAAGAAACAGAACATCAAAGACACCACACTAGCTGTGTTTGGCCTAACAATGAGAATTTTGGCTAAGGCATGGATGGCTATTGCATGGTCGCCTGCGGCTGTTTTCGGAGGTAAAGCGTGATTTTTATAACATATTAAAGCTTTTCAGCTGTGGTTTTTGAAATGTTCGGCCGATTCCCTGCAACATCCCTCCGATCCCTCATAGCTACTAATAGCCCTCGTGGCCAGCAAGGTGCCAAAAAATTACACCAAAAAATTAAAAAATGTTTGCAGGAGCGGCTTTCGCTAAAGTCGGGTCCCTCGAAGCAGGATGCAATCTGGTGGCAGCAGTAGTTTTCCACCTCCTCTTCCCCTGGTCAATCGACTTTCTGCCACAGCTATCTTTTATTATCATGTCCGTTCTGATAATCCCCGGAGCTATTGCCGTCTGGTAAGATTACTAAACTCCAAAAAAAGACTCTTTTAGGTGCAATCGGTCTCGACTTGATGGATAAGATAATACGAGTTTATTTATTACAACCAACGAATAAAAACGAATTGTCGCAAGAAAAATAAACCCGAAGAGTATACCCTAAAAATTAATCAAGACAGGAACAGAAAGACGGGGGATGTACACGGGGATATGACTAATAGCTATATGACAACCATGTTAATATTGTAACCTATTCGATCCTCTCAACACCTTGTTCAGGAGGCAACATTGTGTAAGCTGTTACAGTGGCCAAATCATCACAATCTGCAGCAGACGACGAGGCAACGCGTTTCTTCGGACTTGGCTGACCTCTGAAAACCAGAAACTAAGAATTGTGACAGAATATAAAAGCCACTTAGAAATACTACTCTTCGCCCAAATAACACATTTCGGGGACATTATGCGTCGGAAAAAAAAGCGCTTGCGTGTGTTGAAAATCGGAAAAAAGCGTAAAACGCGTTTTTTCTTAAATAAAAGCAATTAGAAAAAAGCCAAAGAAACAAAAGCGATTAAACAAATGTCCAAAAGTGAGTACAACTAACCCTTCTTCCCGGTCGGTAGCCTCTTCCAACGTTTTCTCATCCGATTCCTGGATAACAGCTGGGGGCTCACTCTTGTCGCGTTTAGCACTGAAAGCGAGAAGTTAATAACAACATAAAATAAAAAAAAATCTCACCGTGGTAGGTTAGCAAGACTGTGAGTTCTCCTCGGTGGACGATCATCGCGATCTTTCTCCACGCTCCAACGATCCCTTCCCTGTGCCTCTCTGTACTGATCCATGATATCAGACACAGTGAATCCCTTCACTCCACTTGGCTGATGACAGACATCTTAAATCATTCTTAAGAAAACACACGGCTTGAAACGAACCCGTGAAATCAATCAGACTGATTTTCGGTGAATTTGGAGCACTCTTGCTCTTCTTCTCTACCATTCTCTTCTGCACAACGTGGAACTCTTCCCGAGCCTAAAATTAAAGATAAAATGAAAACTGCGCATTCCAACCTGAAGTTCTCGGTAAACCGTGACGTGTTGGCAAGCTAGTCCGAGAAGAAGGAGTCCGTTGCAAATTTTCACCGACAGGAGCACCAACCAGGCGACAACTAAAAATACAACTATTTTTCAAGAGCGAAAAAACACTTACAGCAAATTGCGAGAGTGGGCCAGTTGTTGAAACAGAATGTCTGACCGAGGACGCGGAGCAGCATTATCGCGAGAGGTATTGGAATGAAACCCATTCTTCTCGACACCTAAACACTTATATAAATTAAAACCCCAGGAATTTTACCTGATCTGAATAAGCGCTGAAGGCAGCAGCATCACGATTTTTCACCACATCGAATGCGATGGTCATCGTAAAATCTAAAAGGAATTGAATAAATTTCCTTAAAATTCGAACCTTTGTAAACATCAGCATTGATCTCGTTGAATTTCGTAATGAAGATATGCTTGAGCCAATCGACAAGAAGCTCTGCTCCAAGGACCATAAACTGAAAATTGAAGATATTTAGAGAAGTGAAAACCACTCACAACATCAGGTAGCATTTCCACAAAGTGTTCTCCACTCCAATTGACTGCGACCATATTTCGAACGATAACCACAGACAGCAGGGCCATTATATGGAAACGCTCGCGAACATCGCTAAAACACAAAATAACTGAAAAAAAAGTAAAGAATCAAACCTGCAAGCCATCTGGAAGAGATTCGCTTTGGCAAACTTCTTGAACACGGATCCCTTCAGCTCAACGAAGTTGTTCGACATCATGATGGCCAACAACGCTTGGTTGTGAGAGTTGAAGGCAACGTTCAAAGTTGTAGCCTAAGGTCACTTTTAAGCAAAACAATGGAAATAACCAACCTGGAGGAGTACTAGCAGTGTATGGGCAGAAGCGTATGCGGTAGCAAAACAGAATGTCAAAGCTGTCCTGGCTAGATTCCTAGGAGACACTGGTTCGTTCGCCGTCCAAAACAGAGTTTCCAGTAAATCCTGTAAGAGATTGTGATTTTAAAAAAACTTAAGAAATCACCTGGCCAATGCTACTAAAAAGTTTATCCGCGACTTCGAGCATATTGTAAAAAATGTAGAGCTTAATGACACCCTGACTCCTGACCTCGTGGTACACAACCGATGTATCTGAATTTAAAAAAATTAATACAAAAACACAAATAAAACAAACCTATACTCTGCATAATCAACGAAGCAAAAATCATGATCGTCACTTTGATAAAATCACAAATCTCTGCTGATCCCCATCGTTTTAACCGGAAGATACAAGTGAATGCCATCTAAAATACAGTTGTGAAATTAAAAATCAATAGACTTACTATTAGTCGAAGAGGAAGAAAAGTGAAAAGATATAAGAAGGCGTCGATGCATTGAAGAGAGCCATAGAACAGGAATTTTTCGACTTGGACGGGAATCCGCAACAACGCGTACAGCTTTCGCCGCTTTTCCGTGTACCTAGTCTGATCATTCTGCAGGGAGTAGCCTCTTGAATATAATAATTTAAAAACAAAAACAAAAATAAAAATATTAAATAGAATAATTATAACAAAAGAACTAGGTAAATTACCTTGTTAATTCTGTCCAGCAATATTCGAAAAATCCCGGAGCTTTGTACACGTCTTCTTGTTTGTCGCCAGAAATCAGAGGTGAATCGGAGGCCACTTCCGAGGAATCCGTAGGGGTTTCATCACAGATAATAGTCAATGGATCTTCAACTAATTCAATACGAGGCTGTTTTCTGAAAATAAATTTAAAACAAAATAAAAATAAAACACGTACCGTATATAGTCAGTGTCGGGAGTTTCCAGTTCGCTCTCACTTTTTAAAGGACTGTCGAAATGGAATTTAACAGGCTGCTTCCGATGCCGCACCTCTGGTTCGACATCCATCTATGCAGAAATCATGTAATATCCTGATATGTTCTGAAAATAGAAATTAAAATCAAATCAAAGACATAAATACGCAACAAAGGAAGAAAATCAAAAAATTTTGTTTAATTTAAATTCACAATTAATAATTTAAACCAAATAATAGCTTAAAAGTAAATAAAACATTAAGAAAAGACAAATAAATAAAGATTAAAAACAAACTAATACACATCGCGGAAATATTAAAATTGCGCGTGAGCCCAAGAACCTGGTTCAGCATCCGGTACAGTTTCATGAAAGCGCATTGTCCGTGCGTTTTCTAAACATTTTCTGTTGTTTATTTGTACTTTGATTCACCTTTAAAAACAAGATTTTTATATTATTTTTTGTGTTTAATAATTTTAATTGCAGAAAATGATAAGATTCAGTCGACCGTTCTCGATAAGATCTATTTCAAGTGCTCCTTTGGCGTCCAGGTATGTTGTAACTTATTTTTCTGTCTTGTATTGTAAATTAAATTTATAAATTTGTAGTTTGACATTTTTAGTGGCCCCCAGAAGTTTGATCTGGTCGTTGTTGGCGGTGGAATTGTCGGTTGTGCCAGTGCCCGCCAACTTCAGATTGAGCATCCCAATCTGAAAATCGCTGTTGTGGAGAAAGAATCCCATCTTGGTAAATCTTGCACGTAGTATTTATATTTGCTTTTTTGTTCAGCTGCTCACCAAAGTGGGCATAACAGTGGAGTCATTCATGCCGGCATCTACTACACTCCCGGCAGCCTGAAGGCAAAGATGTGTGTCAAAGGTGAACATTTTTGCTACTCATTGCATTTTATGTGTAGGCCTGGAATTGTCGTACAAATTCTTTGATGAGAACAACGTGCCGTACAAGAAAGTGGGAAAATTGATCGTTGCTGTGGAACCCGAGGAAGTGCCTCGACTCGATGCCCTCTACAAGCGTGCCCTCGAAAACGGATGTCGCGATATCTCCGTTGTTGAAGGTTCTGATATCAAACACTATGAGCCCTACTGCAAGGTCTTTAATTTTCCCTGAAAGTATATATCAAACATTCTAGGGATTGAAAGCGCTGTGGTCCCCTCACACCGGAATTGTTGACTGGGGCGAGGTTACGCGTCGGTTCGCTCAGGACTTTGAGAATCGAGGTGGAAAGGTGTGACATATGCTCGATTGATATTCATTGAAGTTGTTTTTGTTAGGTTTTCACCGGATTCAGTGTTTCGGACATCGGCGAATCCGGAGATTCGAAGTACTCCATCCGGTTGAATTCGTCTTCTGACAGGGTTAGTTTACCCACAAGGTTAAAGGACTGTTGGCAAATTTTATGCGGATATTCACTGCTCCCAGCTGATCACCTGTGCTGGATTACAGTCGGATCGCGTTGCCCAGCTGAGCGGGTGCGACAGGGATCCCAAGATTGTGCCATTCCGGTAAAATTACTTTTATTCTGATTTAAAAAAAAAACTAATTTAGAGGCGAGTATCTGCTGTTGAAGCCCGAGAAGAGGTACCTTGTCTCCACTAACGTGTACCCTGTGAGTATACGACTTAACACCATTTAAAATACTGTTTTAGGTCCCTGATCCTCGCTTCCCCTTCCTCGGGGTGCATTTCACTCCCCGTATGAACGGTGACATCTGGTTGGGTCCTAATGCCGTTCTGGCATACAAAAGGGAAGGATATTCGTACTTTGACGTATCTCCCTCTGACCTCTTTGACGCTCTTTCCTACAGGTATTCATTTTCCATTTGCTTTTAAGCTTCCGCTTTTTAGCGGAATGCAGAAGCTGATGTCGAAGTACTTCACATTTGGAATGAGCGAACTCTACCGAGGCGTTTTCATTGGTGCACAGGTACTAAGATTAGTTAGAAATTTGCTAACTTTTGCTTTCAGGTCAAGCAGTTGCAAAGGTTCATCCCGGAGTTGAAACTGGAAGATGTCACGAGAGGACCCGCTGGTGTCCGTGCCCAGGCTATGGATGCTCAGGGCAATTTGGTGGACGACTTTGTCTTCGACGGAGGAAAGGGAGAAGTACGGATCCCAAATAGAAATATTTAATCAATCTTTGTTCCAGCTGGCTTCCCGAGTGATGCACGTCCGCAACGCCCCCTCTCCCGGAGCCACCAGCAGTTTGGCGATTGCTGAAATGGTCGCAAACGAAGCCAAGAATCGTTTCAAGCTGTAATTACATAGGCCACTTAGCGTTGTTTAGTTCTTGCCCAGTAAGAAGTTCAAACGGTTATTCTATGTATTAATTGATCTTGTGTTGTGCCTACATTCCTCCTGTCACAGTTAGTTTCATAATAGTTTAGCGGGTGGTGGCAGGCATGTACAGTTACAGTGTGTGCGTGAATAAATGTTTTCCGCATTTCGATTGATATGGTTTGTTGTTATTATACCGTGAATCTTGGAACTGGGTTTGGCGCCTGAGTTAATGGGTTGCAGCTACTGGTTATCGAGCGCGATCATCGCCTGTTCCGCATCACTTGGTATCCGTTCCACTCGGACAATCACTACACGCGAAGGATTTATTAAGCCGGAAGAACAATTGCACATAGCAGAGCAGATCTTGAGGTGAGACTGCTGTTGCACATTTAACGGCGAGTTCCGTCTTCGAAGAAAATTCCTCCGTCGATAGCGCAGTACTTGGGGCAAATTCCCTTTTCTCCGTTGGTTCCCTGGGGTCCTGGAGGACCTGGGGGTCCAGCGGCACCATCTGGTCCCGCTGGTCCGTCGATTCCTGGAGCTCCCTTGAGCCCAGTAGGACCGTTGGGTCCGTCGTTTCCTGGCGCACCAGGAGGTCCAGGTGGTCCAGGAGGTCCTAAAAATCAATACATGTAAATATCGATATATTCAAACCTGCGTCTCCTTCCTCTCCAGGAGCTCCAGGAATGAGTGGCTCGCTTTGAGCGGGAGCTCCAGGATCTCCCTGAGGTCCTGGTGTTCCAGCGTCTCCAGGAGGTCCGGGTGGTCCACGAGGTCCAACAACTCCGTGTGATCCGTCGGTTCCAGGGCGACCAGGAGTTCCAGCCTCCCCTGGGTCTCCAGGTGATCCAGGGGGTCCTGGAGGTCCGGGTGGTCCCTGAGGGCAAGGCTTGCAAGGAGGAGGAGTAGTAGGTTCGCAGGGTGAGTGGGGTGGCTTTCCGGGAATACCAGGCTGACCAGGTGCTCCAGGACGTCCTGGGCGTCCAGGTTTACCGGGTGAACCACCGGGTCCTGGGGGTCCAGGAAGACAACAACCCTCGCACTGCAGGTTGGATCCAGCGCCGCCGAGGTCACCTCCTCCGCCACCGCCGTGGACTGCTCCACCGCCACCACCGCCTCCACCACCACCTCCAGTGGCGTAACCAGCGGCACCACTTCCGTAAGCGTCACGGGTGGTCCTGTTACGAGGAGGTGCAGCAACCGCCTCCTTCATGTAGTTGACCTCGTTGAAGATGTCCTTTGCCGATCCCTGAATCAAATAGTTAAGCAAAGTTTTTCAGAAGATTAACTGACCTTGCAGAATGAAATCTCGTTGTTCATCTGCCTGCGAACATGGCTCACGTAATTGTACACCATTGGCAGTGTAAGAACTACGCTGAGTACAGCCACCACAGAAAAGGAAACAGCCGCATAGGCGACGAATTTGTAAGCTTTGAGACGCCCGTCAGACTCCATGGCGAGCAGAGCGGTGGTTACTGCTTAGCAGCGCCTTTTAAGCTACCACCAACTGGGCGGACCGCGCCCGATACAAAAACCAGTGAGCTTCTCCATCCGGGTGATTGTTGTCTGTCGCGAACAATTAGGTAGTGGAATTCGCGCGATCACTCTTCCTAACTAGCAGTCTCACGGCACGGCTGCTTTCACTTGATCAACTTTCGCCGCTTGACCCGGTTGCAGATCTAACTTTTCCGAAAAACCAACATTCACACAATTTAATTGTTAACACATATTTAGGATAACGATTGCAAAATACTTTTTTTTTAAATTCATCTTTTTGTACAGGTATTTAACTGCCATGTAACAATCAAAGCATACTATTTAGATATTCATGTAGTGAACTAATTCCGCCGATAAAAATAGTTAAATTAAATGGTAGTTATGTATATTTATTTTCTGCTGTCAATACATTTCAAGCAGAAAGTAAAACAGGTGCTATAATAAGGTTTACCGAAAATTTTACAACACAACTTTGTTTGAGGAAAACCTGTTTGAGAAAAAAGGAAACTGGTCGTTGTTAAAATCAAAATACCCAAAATTTTCAAAACACTTTATTAACCTCCTGGCTGAATTGCACTGAACATGAGCATATGGAAAACAGCAATAAATTATCATTGTGAAATTGCTTAACGACGGGTTCCATCCTCGAAGAAGACTCCTCCATCGATGGCGCAGTACTTGGGGCAGATTCCCTTCTCTCCTGGGGTTCCCTGAGGTCCAGGAGGTCCAGGAGGTCCCTGTCCACCATCGAGGCCAGATGGTCCATTGGGTCCAGAGAGTCCCTTTTGTCCAGCAGGTCCAGGAGCACCGTCGTTTCCGTTGACTCCAGGGGGTCCAGGAGGTCCGGGAGGTCCTGCAACATAAAACTCTGGTAAAAATTATGTGTTAACACTTACCAATATCTCCAGGTTCTCCGGGAGATCCAGGGGTGAGGGGTTCGCTCTGGGCGGGAATTCCAGCATCTCCTTGAGGCCCAGGCTGTCCAGGCTCTCCAGCAGGGCCAGGGGGTCCACGGGGTCCGGACTGTCCGTTGTTGGCATCATTTCCGGGTCGTCCTGGGGTTCCCTGATCTCCGGGATCTCCAGGAGATCCGGGAGGTCCAGGAGGTCCGGGAGGTCCCTGAGGGCAGGGCTTGCAGGGAGGAGGAGTAGTGGGATCGCAAGGAGCAGTAGGTGGCTTTCCAGAGACTCCAGGAGTTCCAGGAGCTCCTGGCTTTCCGGGCTTTCCGGGCTTTCCAGCGGCTCCGGTGGGTCCAGGAGGTCCAGGAAGGCAGCATCCCTCACACTGGGGGTTGGGAGGAGAGTTAACTTCAGGTCCTCCGTATCCGGTTTGACGAGCGGTTCTGTTCTTAGGGGCAGCCATGGAAACGGACTTCATGTAGTGGACTTCGGCGAACATGTCCTTGGCAGATCCCTGAAATTGGTTTGTTAAGAAAAAGTAAATTAAGTGAAACACCATTGCAATTTTTTAAAAAAAAATACAGTAGTTAAAACCAAACCTTGCAGAAGGAGATCTCGTGGTGCATCTGAAGGCGAACATGGCTGACGTAGTTGTAAACCATGGGAAGGGTAAAAACTACGCTGAGTACAGCTACAAGAGAGAATGAAACAGCCGCATAGGCGACGAATTTGTAGGCCTTGAGGCGCCCGTCGGACTCCATGGCGAGCAGCTGTGGTGGCAACACCCCTGCGCCTTATAAGGATCTCCGCCAGGGGCGGTCCTAAGCGAAGACAAAAACGAGCGAGCCGATTTTTATCCGGGTGATAACCGCGCGGACGCTTGGCGAATTTTTCATCCCGGAATGTGGAAAAACGACTTTAAAATGATCTGATCAAGGTTGAGTTGGAAATACTGATGAGGTAGAAGAGGGTGATGTTTCGAAACAACAAATACATAACCGATTTTGTATCGTGTAATGTTTTTTTCATAAGCAAGAAAAGTAAAATGTTGTATGTCACAAAATACATTACTTTTTCATTTTTGATTATTGATATTGCTAAACTCATTTTATACGAATAGATATGATTTACCAATTAATACAATAATGCCAAACAGATCATCACAAAGATCTTTTACTGTTCTGGCTGTTTTAAATTTCACAATTGTCTGTTTTGATGAATTACTTATTATATTTTTAATTATTTATAAACTGTTTTCATATTCACACATATAGCGACTGTATAACATATTTTAACACATTTATTATGTTGTTAAACAAATTATGTTAGAAAGTACTCATTAAATGTAGTATTCTCTAACAGTACTTTAATGTAAAGTATTTTTCAAAACTACAATTAGATCTTCCATCCTGTTCGAAGAAAATGTTCCTGGCACCCAAAGGAACATGAAGCGTATGCAACCAGTATAATTTGATCACAGTTGCATTTGAAGTGGTTCTAATGTTTCTTTAATATCTCCAGGATGTAATACATTCATGAAATCCCTTTTTGTTATTTGCTTATGCTTTTACAAAACTAAGTAAGTTGATGATAACAATGTTTATTATACTCTCCGCTACATTGCACTGAACATGAGCATATGAAAAACAACAATAAATTATCACTGTGAAATTGCTTAACGACGAGTTCCATCCTCGAAGAAGACTCCTCCATCGATGGCGCAGTACTTGGGGCAGATACCCTTCTCTCCAGGGGTTCCCTGGTTTCCGGGAGGTCCAGGAGGTCCCTGTCCACCATCGACTCCGGGGTGTCCGTTGGGTCCAGAAGGTCCCTTCTGTCCAGCAGGTCCAGGAGCTCCGTCGTTTCCAGGGGCTCCAGGAGGTCCAGGGGGTCCGGAAGGTCCTAAAATGGTTATTAGTCGCGGAAGTTATTGCCAGCTTACCGATATCTCCGGGCTCTCCAGGGGATCCAGGGGTGAGAGGCTCGCTCTGGGCGGGTACTCCAGCATCTCCCTGAGGTCCAGGGGTTCCAGGCTCTCCAGCAGGGCCAGGGGGTCCACGAGGTCCTGACTGTCCGTTGTTGGCATCGTTTCCGGGGCGTCCAGGGGTTCCAGCATCTCCGGGGTCTCCAGGGGATCCGGGAGGTCCAGGAGGTCCAGGAGGTCCCTGAGGGCAGGGCTTGCAAGGAGGAGGAGTAGTGGGATCGCAAGGAGCAGTAGGTGGCTTTCCAGAGACTCCAGGAGTTCCAGGAGCTCCTGGCTTTCCGGGCTTTCCGGGCTTTCCAGCGGCTCCGGTGGGTCCAGGAGGTCCAGGAAGGCAGCATCCCTCACACTGGGGGTTGGGAGGAGAGTTAACTTCAGGTCCTCCGTATCCGGTTTGACGAGCGGTTCTGTTCTTAGGGGCAGCCATGGAAACGGACTTCATGTAGTGGACTTCGGCGAACATGTCCTTGGCAGATCCCTGAAATGTGTTTAATAAGAAAAGTAAAGAAAAAAACACCATTGCAAAATAGTTAAAATAATGTTAAACACACCTTGCAGAAGGAGATCTCGTGGTGCATCTGGCGGCGAACATGGCTGACGTAGTTGTAAACCATGGGAAGGGTGAAAACTACGCTGAGTACAGCTACAAGAGAGAATGAAACAGCCGCATAGGCGACGAATTTGTAGGCCTTGAGGCGCCCGTCGGACTCCATGGCGAGCAGCTGTGGTGGCATCTCCTCCGCGCCTTTTAAGCATCTTCGCCTGGGGCGGACCGAGGCGGGGACAAAAACCAGCGAGCCGATTTTATCCGGGTGATAGCCGCGCGGACAACGAGGTTGTGCAATTTTCACCGCGGAATGCAGAAAAAAGCTTCGCTCTCTGGTCGCTCAATCATCCCAATTAGAAAATGCTTGAATGATTTCAATGCCGAAACAGATGTTTTCACTTAAAACAAGGGAAAAAGCTTTTAATCAAGTTTATTGTTTAAATTTCTTGTTGTATTTAGTTTAATACCTGTAAAAACAAACTAAGACTGTAAAAAGTATTCTTTTCCTTAAAAAAACTTTAAGTGAAAAAAGCAGAAGATTTGTAGGAAACTGTTGTTAGCCGTTTTTTGACGCACACAACGTCAAAGTTTATAGACGTTCATTCAAAACATAGTTTACGTTTCCACAACGTCCTTTTTGTTACAATTTTGCTCACTCCACATTACCTAATTTTTAGTGTGTTTGAACATGAAACGAGAATTTTCAAAAGCATCTAAATAACTTTTAAGCGATAAATCTAGTATAAAAAACTTATTTCAGGTAATTTGTTCAAACGTTCCCAACGTGAAACATTTTTTGAAACAATTTTTACTTTCCCGAAACAGCTTCACTTTCACGTTGCCCTTTTAAAAATTTTGATTGCTAATTCCACATTGCAGTATTATTTTTTCCATATCTTTTGTGCATTACCGTTAAATCATTACACCCTTTAATGTTTATCTGATGGCCAAGTAAGAAATTTATAGCAAAAGCGTTGAAACAAACAATGGTTATGAAAATCCATCTCGCTTGTGATTGAGGAAACAGATGATTTCACTTGTGTCTATGTGATTTGGGTTTCCATTCCATTGCATAGAACCACTGCACCCAAGTGGTCAAAATACCCGTTTCCGGATCGCTTCGGACACGCACGTGCCTCGCTTCGAGACGTTTCCGCGGTGATGCGCGTTTCTCTCGCCCGGAAAACCGAACTCCTTATCGTTCGGGAATCCAGGCGACTCGTCCAAGCGCCGATTAAGGATTTGCGACAGTCGAACAAAGACTCAGCTGTTTCGTCACACTTTCTGCGCAACTCGAGGTTTTGTGTGGCCGCCGCGCCCTACCGGGAGAACGCTCAATCAAGGCGCCGCAGGTGGGGGCGCAAATTGTTTCCTAATGGGAATGGGCTTCATGTTCCAATAAAAAGCTAGTTAGCTTCAGACACGAGTCAAAACGAAGCTAACCTTTCATAACTAAAATCAGAACTAAAACCAGACAGAGAAGAAGGAAGACCATCATAGTTTGCTAAACCCAACCCCTTTACATTTCATATCCAAAAAAAATTGTTTAATGATCTTATAAATACATTTATTTTGGGTATATACATCATATACATAAATATTGTTTTGTACAAGAATTCAAAGCTGTCGTGGGCCAATGGCTGGCATAATTCCTGCATCATCAAATTGTTTCTTGAACTTGACATGAACGATTTCACGGAACAATTCGTAGCATTGACCCTAAGAATACGATTTCACCAGGGATTGGTCATTTTTACCTTGAAACCGAGAACCACGTTCCTGAAGTTTCCAGAAACGCACATTTGATTGAAGATTCTTGTGACGAAGGCGGAGCATTTTGGACAGGAACTGAAAAAGTGATATATTAATTGGAATTTAAAGGAACCATCAGCCTCCTTTTCAAACGCACGGTTAACCCTATGCTAATAAGCTCATTTGTGAAAAACTGGAGCGGCTATGGCGAAAATTATCAAAATTGAAATGGGGAAATTAGCATAACGGTAATCGTCGTTTCAAAAAGAAGGCTGATGGCCCCTTTAGACAAAATCTTACCCATCAAAGCAGTGATAAGCGCAAGTGTGACGAAGGCAGTGGTTGATCATTGCCAGATCATCCGCAGATTTGGATACACATTCCGTTGCGCATTTCAATAGATCGGGGCATTCCACTGAGATATTCAAATTGTTTCATCAAGTCTTCAAAACTCACTGTCATCAGTAATCTGTGATCCACTCAGAATCTCAACCACTTGTTGTTTGCTGTTGCTGCAGAGGGGACATCTATTGCACTCCTCCAGACACCCAGCCGTGAAGATGCACCCGTAGTCGGTGGCCTCAAACGGCCTCCAGATTCACTTCATGCAACACTAACAATTTTGGTTCCAAACTGTTTTTAACGATTCCAAGTCAAAAATTTGAATTTTCACACAAAAATCTCATTTCCAAATTGAAAACTCACTGCATCGATGTCATTGTACATTTGGATATTGATTTCTTTTGAGTCAAGTTGATCCACTAACCAGGGAAGCTGAATACTGAAAGTTTAAAAATGCGGATTTGTTACGTTGACACATTTTTTCTTGATTGTGCACTGCAGAAGATCACGGCATTGCTTGTTCACAGAAGAAGATGATGCAACCAAAACGAAGGACGCCAAGGAGACCACTAGATATAACAACATCTGAAACATTATGAAGTTTCTTTTATGCCCTTATAATTTATGCAACTTCGCCCTGACACATGCCGCGAGAGTTCAGGTTGCGGCGATTTCAAAAACCGTTTAAAACGGTGGCCGAAAAGCGGATTCTAAGAACGATTTTGCGGGCAAGATAAGATTTTTCAGGCGACAGACATTGGAAATTCGCAAGGAAGGGCAGGCAGATGGGACTGCAACCGCCGCCAGCCAAAGGAAGACAATAGCGACCAAAACAAGGCGCGGACAGCAGTTGTTAAGCTGGAGATAGCCGTGTGTATAAGGCAAAAACTCGTTTCGGATCGAAAGCGCCCACTCGGTCCTTTGGTGTTTGCTCAATAGCATAAGAACAATTAGTGACAATGGGAACTATGTGATCTGGTTTGTTCTTGTGTCTGCAAAATTTTCAGGCAAGGATTTTCTTGAGAACAAACAATTCATTATTCTTGGTTAAACTACATCATAATATGATTTTAACTTCATTCAAAGAAACATTCAAAATGTGGCAAACTCTGGGGGCCGAGCCAGACCGAACTCACACGGACTCGGTCACTTTTGAAAGCGGATATTTCTGTGCCAACCCGTACCAGAAATTCTAATTACGATTTTAGGGCCGGTTCTCGTAGTTCAACAACTTTAGCAGGCACAGCCTCGGGCTGGCCCTCTTTCTTGGTTCTTTAAATTCATCCTGATTGACTACATGTTTAACATTTTTTAGAAGAATCCATCTATAGCAATACACCATGACCCCTTATTCTCATTACATGTAATGGGAACTTCCCATTACAACGTGAAAGTGTTAGTTTACTGCTTCAAAGCCCATTTCATGGCAAGTTTTGTAAAGAAAATTTAGGTTATATGGTCCCATAAAAGGTTGAATTAGTTGCAAAGATAGTTTGTTAAATGATGTTCTTTGTAGTCCACATTTGGTCCCTTAACACTTAATGGTTAACTTAATGGTCCTTTGTGTATTAAACGCAGAAGAATCAAAACACTAAAACATTTTGCTTTAAAATTCAAATATGTTTGGTTGTTTTACAGCTTATGAATATATTTCTGCTGAGGTAATTTTATGTGGTGTTTTAAAAGTATTTTCTAATTTCAAGGTAAGTTTGTAAATAAAAATTAGGCTATTCTGTGAGGAAAAGGGTTGAATCTGTTATGAAAGTCGTATGTTAATTGTTGTATTTTGTAGTCACAATTTGGTGTTCAAGTCTAACTGACTCAGCATACTTAGTTTTACCCTCTAATTTACATTTTGACATTATTTGCAAAGAAGCACTTTTTAAAACTGTTATTAATTTTAGTTAAAGGTTTCAATTGTCATAATTTGCATTTTCTGAATAATTAACCGGTTGTTTTCATTTCTCGCAATGTCCTTCATTTGTGTTGCCTTTTCCACAAATTGCTCACATTAGTGCTCCAAAGAGGAACCCGTCGGGCTTAAGGAGATTAGCGTTCAATCGTTCCTAATCGCCACCAATGAAAAGGGCGCAACCGGGTGAACTCAGCCGGAAAATAGGCTCAACTTTTTCTTTCTCTTCATTCCAACCAGAAACTTCAAGACTCATATGCTTGTTCATCTTTTGTACTTTTTTCAACACTTCCTGTTTAATTACGTGAACATTTTGTGGACTATAATTAAACATTCCAACAATAAATAGCGTGTTTCGGTTATAAAACGAGGCTGCTGTTCCATGCATGCTAGCAGGTTCAATTAACGTTGCTGCAACGTGCCATTGTTTGCAGGGGCCTCGGTATATGTGGCTCCCGTGGGCTGTCGCCGTCTGCCCTTCCATCTGCAGTGGTCAACGCATGTGGTCATTCGAAGCTGGCAGCGAGCCAATATGTGGCTCCGCCCTCGTGCTTAACATGGCCGCTAATCGAAGAACCGCGGACTGCCGGCCATCGCCCTCCCCACCTGAAACGAACGCAGTTCCTTCGCTTATCATTCATTGCATTTAAATTCAATAAATTTACATTTTAAATTGCATTTTTAAATACCCTTTCAAAATATGTGTCCCCCATGCAAGCTCGTTTGCACTCGTTGCACCCACTCCCATTACTCGGAAACACAATAAAACTCCCGGTTTCCATGCCGACTGACACTTTTTCATTGATTGCGCACTTCTAGTGAAGTATTTTTGTCTGCAACAGCCTTGTGAAGCCGCTCTGGAGTCTTGACTTAAGTGGCTCGCGAAGAAGGCGAATAGAAAACCTCTGAGAAAGCCAAATGGACTCCCGCAATTGTTTTTCACTTTCTGAAATTTCTCCCCCCCCCCCCCCCTCCTACTCAATTTCTCTCAGAAGCTTTCTTTTCAGTACTCGCCATGGCGAGTGAGATGAGCAGAGCGAACAACTTCTGCTGCGAGTGTGCAGCTTCACAAAGCAGGTAGGTGGAAGGCAAGTTGCCATTGAGAATCGTTTCCTGTTTTTGTGTGGAAGTTTAGCCGAGTTAAGCGGATAACGCCGGGTTTCGGCTTCACCCCGCGCGCAATATCCATATTGCTCTATTGACGTTTCTAGCGCAGTTGAAGACCGCGAACGGGAGAACACAACAAATTTCAAATAGAAACAAAGCCAACTTTGTGTTTCAGATGCAGCGCCGACACCTGTCCATGCGTGGCTGCGAGGAAGACCTGCGACGAGCATTGCGAAAGCACCAGGTAAGCCTCACGTGAAACAAAAGGCTTCTTAAAAGGGCTTGCTTCTACAATTAGGTCTTTTGAAAGGGACAATCGATGGCTTTCGATGTTATGAATATTCATATTTCACTCGGCTATAGTTCACCCCGGTTTAATCGGCGCGTTTCGCAGTATGGCTCCCCCGGGAGCTTTAAGACGAACCCATACATCGGCGCTTTCACAATTGTTAATAACGTTTTTCCAGCGTTTCCACAATCAAAAGAGAAAAAAAAACCTTTTCCTTCTTTGAAAGACTTTGAAAGTCGAATCGGCGCAGGGCAAATTGTGTTATTGGTCGACCTTCTAACGAACTCGACTTTACGGATTCGAAAAGCTCACGTTTGAATCACTTTTTGAGGCTAAATGGAGTCCATTGGTACACATTGGGTGAGGAAAACAACCATTCCAACCGCCGTTAGAGCCCGCGAGTAATTTTGCAAGGCTCGCAAAACTCAATCTGTTCCGTTCTCGTGCAGAGCCACGCCAAGTGCCCGTGTTCGCCTGATGCGTTCTGCGCAATTACGGTCACATTGTGTGGCGAAAGCCCTTTTCGAGGGGTGCCGTCGATAATATTAATAATTAGGCGGCGACAGCTGGCTGGCTGAACAGCGCACCTATCGATCGACGCTGACCACTGCTAATTAACCGGAGTGGGCGAAATCCACCCGCTCCTCGGCTGTGCGCGGCGGCAAACGAGCTAGATAGAGAGAGAGAGAGGAAGGGAACGTTTTTCAGATATCGAGGAGACTGCCTGAATCAAGCGATATGCAAGTGCAGTTGTGAAGTGGACCCTGCGAAACCGGCGAAGAACGCCTGTCAGAAGAACGAAAGATGCGACTGTCTGAAGATGAAGGAAGGGTGCAGCAAACTGTGCGCCTGCAAGCAAATCTGCAAAAACAAAGTAAGGATTTCAAGTCATCAAACATGCCTTCAAAAATGTTAAGGAAAATAGATTTTCCGAGTAGTGACATCAAAACACGCTAAACTCATACGATTTGGTTCAAAACACACAGGGCAAATGGGGCCTTCATAGAAAATCGTTTTTTTTTCAGAAGAGAACCACAAATTGAAGAAAAAAATTTGAAGTAGTAGTATACTTAATTTATAGGTTACGGTATGCTTTGATCAAGATAACCTAAGCAAGTTTGAAAAACCTTGAATTTTGGAAAACCCAAAGAAAAACGCTTTCAAATTTGTTTAACGTTTTTTCCTTGATATTTATATTTTTAAAAGTTTCAAAAAGAGCAAACTTCTAATTAGCCAAGTCTCTTTAAGGTCTTCCTTTTGCGAAATTAGTCTATCTCTAGTTGTAAGTTGTTATACCTTTACAATAGGAATTTATTAATATAATAGGCCCTAAAACTTTTCTTAAAGGCATGTATACTTGTTTTAAACTAAACTTTCAAAATTGTTTTTTTCCAGGATCCACAAAAACGGGTGGTGAAAACCGCAAAGCCAACTCAGGGATGCACTTGTGCAAAGAACAAGAAGCAGTGCGTGAAGAAGGAGTGCCCTTGCCGTACCGTTTATGAGTTTTGCTCACCCAAGTAAGCCAATTTCACAAACAAACCTAATTTGTCTGTAGATGTAAATGCTGTGGAGATTGTACCAATGGAACTTCAAAGTTCAGTGTTCCAAAACACGTTCAGCAGTGTTTCTTGGAGCACAAACATGAAAGCAGCGGGTTGATAGTTACCCTCGTTGGAGAGAAAAGTCAGTTTTTCTCGCTTTTTTCCTGATTTATTCTCATTTTAGGCGAAGATTACTTCTACAGAGGTGACTTCTACCACGATTCCAAGTCGGAACCCCACGTGGAAGAGCAGTTGATGTGCGCCCTCTTTGATTTGATTTCCAAGTACTCCGTGAGTTTTTCTTTTTAAACTTTTAAAATTGAATTTAAGGTGGATTTGTATGAAATCATCGTGTTTGTCTCAAAATCGCCCTGTTTCCATCAAGATTGTGAGCCAAAGTGCGAAGTTGTCGATGAATGTAAGAGCAATAAGAGCTGCGCTAAACTTCTGGGACTCCTCTTGAGCAAGGTAAATTTTCAAGAAGATTTTGAGTAACGTTTTGTTCTTCAGATCCGCAAAGAAGTGAAGAAGGTTGATGTGAAAATGACGATTAAGTTCCTGTACCCTCATTTGAACCGAGGAGATCTTTACACAAAGCAGGGCATTCTCTGCATGCTCCAAGCTGGTATAAAGGTGATTATCTAGCATCTCTGGGGGTTACACCCCATCGCTCCATTTCCGGAATTGCCTCTGCGGATCACATTTCCTCCACTCTTATTATGACGCTTCTCATGAGCAAACAAAGAGAGCCGGCGTCTGAAAGACCCCTATTACATTCGAAAATCAAGCTCCTTTTGTAGGTGGAACCCCTGCTGATGAAAGACTGGTGTTCGATTATGGATTGGTCTCCGAATGTAGATCACAAGGGGGACTATCTGCAGCTGTGGAACAACCACAATTTGGACAAGGTGATGAATTTGCCAGCCGGGAACTCAATTCGGAATGCATTTAGGCAGTTGCGCAGTCGCAGTCATTCATCAACGAATGTCGACGGGCACTGGGGCTGTCAATGAAATTCTGGGTGGCTGAAATTCACGAAATCGTCAAGAACACAATTCTTCACTTCTCCGAACTGAGAATAAAATGCGGAGATCTGAACGACGCACTGAAACAGGTACCCCAACTTCAGATCCACTTTCAATAAACGTGGTTCAGCTTGACCTCACCGCCACACCCCACAAAATCCGCTCAACCCCTTCAAAACGTCGATCTTTCATCGATTTGCTGGAATTGAAGGAGAAACTGCTTCGTGGCTCCCACGACCAAAAGAAAAATGGCAGCCATGTGTCAGTGGCCAGGTATACGCTTCGCTATTCTATCGCACCACTAGTTGAACTCCTACCCTATCGAACATAACATTTCAGCCACCGCTTTTGCCGCATGTACATGTTGTTGTCATTTTGAACCAAAGATTTTTAATTATAAAACTGCCATATTTCAGAATTTATAGTTTGATTTCAGCGAGGATGCCCAAGCCCAAGCCATGGTTGCTTCCTTCTGTGGACGTTCCTTCGACGATTGCGAGACTGACGAAATTGCTCAACGAATCCGAAGAGCCACTGCAAACATCAACTTGGAGATCGAAACGTTGATGGAGTTCCTGACCCACAAGGGAGCCATTTCGTAGCCTCCTCCCTCCCCTAGCTCCCCGGTTCTAGGCATCTATTAGAGGCTGCTCCTAGTTCATATTCGTTGTCGTTGTCATATACACTGCCTGCAGGCTAGGCGCTGTGTTCATCTACTTCAGCCGGATGCACTTCTCGATTCTCGATATCCTCAGAGTTCGATTTGTAAATATTATTTATTATGCAGTTAATTCGAACGATCTCTGTTATTGTGATCTCATAAATGCTCTTTCGATTAATTTCGAATGTTACTTCAATAAAACGGACAATATCCCAGTTCACAAAACAAAAACAAAAAGTATCAAGCTTAACCTTTCTGCATTAAAAAAAATGTACTAGATCCCCTGTTTATGTTCCCGACAGAACAAAAATCTACGGCAATTTAGCATGTTTTTGCTTCAATTTTCCAAAATGTTGCATTAACCAAAGCAAAAAGGGCAATTACATTATAAGATATCGAATTTCTTATTTTGCTGGAGCCACGTTTTGAGCCAACACGTTTATTGCTACTTTTCATGAAGAAAGATGACGAACGAGTTTGGTTTATGAAGTATAGGGAGTTCTGGTGAATCATTTTAACTTTTGTTTTACTATTTTAACCATTTTTTTAAACTATTTGTTTGGATACAGAGCTAAATACAGAGCCTGTATCAAATGGAAAACCATTAGTAAAGATTCTAAAAACGGTAAAAATGTATTTATTCAAATTGTTAGTCCTTATTACTCTCTTCAAGTAAATGAAACCCGTGATTAAATAAAAGATGCCAAAAATACAAAAAGAATCATATGGAAACGGTTGGCTACAACAGCTGATCCCCCAGGTGGCACAGAACGCGTGGTTCTCGACGTAGTTTCATCTATCTTGTTTGTTGTGATAAGGAGAAGATCAGTGGGAACAGTTAGCCTATCGCTGTAAGTGATCAAAAGATCCAGAATCACACCATTCGTCCAGCCAAAACCGTCCTAAAAGAATTTTCTGAGGAAGTATTTCTTTAAAACTACCTGAACGTTATATTCTCCTCCAGATCCTGGAGCTGGGTACGTACCGATGACGTCATACTGGAAACACTTTGGTTTCAAAAAAGCTTTTTTGTCAGATACCTTTTCCCACATGTGGTTGGTTTCCATCCAAACCCTGTAATTTCCTAAGACCCACTTTTTCGCAAGCATGAAAGCCTAAAACACTTTTAAATTTGGCATAACTTATAAAGACCTGGTCCTGCATTTGAGGATTTTGGCTTTTTCTGAGACCTTCGATGACCATATGATTCAGGGGACTCCAACCATTGGGGAAATCCCATTGTTCTGAGCTGTTCTGAGCCATCGAGGTAGGGATTCCAGATTGGTAGTTAAAGACACCCAACTCCTGAAAGTTGGCATCCAAATAAGTCCAAATCAAGTCGAACCCTCATAAGATTGAACAACCTTTCTGACTTCCCTTGGTCGAGGCTGTTATAACACCCAGTGAATAGAGGAATCGTCATCGAAGGGTAGAAGTCTGTGTTGTGCTGTCCGGTTCTTTTGTTATAGTCGTACCTATGTATACATTACTTTATAGGCAAATAGTACCAACCAAGTTCCGGCTGTCACATTGTAAAATACTTTATGCACTGTGTTTCTGAAACTTGACCTCATGTTTCGGAATGTTTCTGACTTGTCAAAATCGCCTAAAAGGAAGATACTTCTAAAAATTAAGTCGACTAACCTATTTTCTCATGAAGGTATTCTAAAATATCCATGTTCCAACAGATGTAAGAATTCAGATCAACAGGAATCACCTGAAGTTTAATTAATTAAAACATAGACAGCCAGAAAGTTTTTTTGACTTTATCTCATATTAAAGAGCTTGAAGTTATTCAAGAGAATATATAACAGTTCGGAGTTTGACTGCGTCGTTTAAGATAAAGTTGCATTCAAAAAGCCATTTTTTGGATATTCCTGGCGACAGGCACGAATATATAGATAATCGGCAATTTAACGACCGACGTGCACGGTGTTTACGTGCTCGTCCAATTCATCGGTTTATCCCGAACTTCAAACCCGTACGAGATCGGCGACGCGGCAAGGGTAGGCCCTCAATATACAGTTTAGGGCATGATGAGCAAATACAAGTTGAAAAGAGGTCCCTGACAATTCCTTTAAATGAATCAACGTACATTTGTTGTTTCGATTGTAGAAATGGTATTTTTGTTAGAAAACCATCTTGTAGAGAAGTCCCAGCCAGATTCGGCGGCTGAAGCGATATCCTAAAACAGGACCTTGTTTGAATACTTTCAATTGTGCACCTGCCAAAACTGAGCTTTGTTAGTAACAGACTGAGCTTTCCTGACATCTTCTGAATAGGATTCAGGTCTAGGGACGTTACTAGCTGTGTGGTACTGATAGACATAGTAGGTGCTGCCATTAACAACAACAGGGATCTAAAAAAGTTAGAATGACTTCTCGGGATGGTAAAGGGTCCCCTAAGGCGACTCCTCTTTTGTTAAATCCACGCGAGCCTTGTTTTTGGCACTTCTATTAAATGGAACTACAGTTGGGACCGGAGTTCTAAAAACCTTTCGGTCTGTTCGGACCTGTCGGTTTCCACATTCCTGGGCCGGTTCGCAATTTTTCCACCTCTTTTTCTAACAAAAAGTACCATTCTATTTGTAGTCCAAAAGTTGAGTTCCTTTTCCAGAGTTGGCAGCATTTGCGTAACAAAGTTGTAATCCCTCGTTGCTTCGAAGTACTCATACAACATTCCTGCTAAAAGAGGAGGCTGCGATCGTCGGAGATAATAAACACGTCCTCCATTTGGCACAAAACCAAACCTAAATCAAATCTGCTACATATAGCTTTCGTAAGATTTACCTGTCAACCATACCGGCAAGATTAGAAATCATATTCTTGGCTGAGGTTGTCATATTGCTCACAAGAAGTCCCTGAACCCAATTTTGATTAAAACTTTAGTTTTGTGGAAGTTCAAACTTTGATAATCCAGTAAGCATCCCAATAGTAAAATTCTCTGAATCTGCCACCCGGAGCAATGAAATAATTAGGAACGTAGAGTAGGGAGTACTTCTGACTTTGCTGGGCAACTTCAGGCTTCATCTGATCTGACATTGTACACAGGTTTTCTGGAACCAACCTTTTTGCATAAGGTTTTCCAAATTTTGTTCAGTTCCAATGCCCAAGTTTTCAGATGAGGGTCTACGATGAGATCAAATTTGCTTGGATTCTCCTCCCAGTCAGGCGGAACACATTCTTCTAGTTCACTTCCGGCCTCACTAAAAGAATAAAGTTTTTGAGACCTCATGACAAGAGGGGCCGTCGGCGTACGATTAGTGGAAAAACACACTACCTAACCCTATTTAAGTTTTTAAAGCAAGGGGCCCGGTCCGGGATTTTGATATCAGTAGGGCCGCTTACAATAAAAACATCGAGGGTTCGGTTTCGCCCAGAGCAAGTTTTCTTTCTTTCTTCGTAAATGCTAAAACTATTTACCTGAAGTACTCGTCTACAAATTCTTGAAGCTGATCGGGATCAATGTTTTCCACACTCAGATTCCCAAACCGTCTGTTGAATTCATTTTGCGTCACATCTGAAAATCAGCTTTTCCGGTTTTTATGTTTGTTGACTATGAAACACGTGTACCCAATCAAACAACAAACACCTTTTACGGTCTCTTTTGAAAACGCTGCCTAAACATATACTTGGTCATAATAACTAGAAATCCGGTAACTCTGCCCTGGAATGCGCATTAAAGTCTTATTGATATGGAGGGATTATTACTATCGTTTTCTAGCGTGCTGGTCATGTTGATTTCGCGGACCTGGATCAAAGAGCATCGGCATGTCGACAAACGTCTTTGAGTCGTTGTATAGTCGGTGGTAGTTGACAGCCATGAGCAATGTTCCATTGCAGTAGATGTAACTGGAAATGTATTGGGTGAACAATCGTTTTAAGCCGTAGTGAGAATAGTTAAATACCGTATTAATTAAAAATTTTGCGGATCTTGAACGATTGCTAAAAATGTATGTTTACCTTTTGTGTTTTATCTTACAAAAAGAGTTTTTGGTTTTACTAGTCTTGAATTGCAGGTTGGTGTTGACAAAACAACAAGTGCAGATTAGGTTTGACCAACACACAATCTCGCCCAAACTTTGACGTGTGTTTTTCGATTTGATCCTCGTGGTTTATTGTTTATTTCAAAACATTTGCTTGAGTAAAGGATTTTGAAGTTTTTTTGTTGTTGTTGTGATAGTGACTGTGCCTTGAAAAAAACAACGCCTATAGTTTGCCAAAACGGTTAACGATTGTTATTTTTTTTAGATTCGATCAGGTACAGATGCTCAAAAAAGCTACTTCAAAAGTTTTGTTTCGCTAATAAAACATCGAAAATCCCGAAAAAAATATTTACGGTGCGTAAGATCTGTTAAGAAAAAAAACAATATGGTTTTAATATGTTTTTTAAAACGAAAACTGCAGGTTTTTAATTTTCAAGGAACGTGAAGAAGCAATCTGTTTTTTTGCAAACTGAGCTGCAAACGGCAAAGCTTTGATTTCGAAGAAAAATTGGAAGTTAGCCGGACCCCACCGTAGAAAACTATAGAAAACCCAAAACAAGGGCCGGGTCGTCGATTTGGGGGAGCGGTTCGGCCCTTTTCTACTGAAAAATTTGGCAAAAAGGAGACCGTCAACTGAATTGAGACACCTTTTAACTCAAAAGTAAAAGAAACCTGTTTTAGTTTTTTTTGTTTTCAAATTTGTGTATTCCTGCCCAACCTCGTTTACACATCGCATACGAACAGATAGTTTTCGATTACAATAGTCATTATTACTATGACATCAACCAAGGTTAGCGATATTCAGTGAAAACATAGGTCTTATATTAAAATCTTGTTTTACAAACACTTTTTTACTTTAAAAAAATCTTTAATGGTTATGGATTACTGCGGTAGGGTCATAGAACGGGTCCCTAGAACAACTGACTCCGAAAAACAAAAGCATCCTCCTTGCTTTCAAAGAGCGAACCACCTTAGTTTTAAAAGTTTTTAAATGTGAAAATAAAACCCATCCCAAAATAGAAAGTGTTGAAAAGTGCAATCTACTCACGAATTGTTGGAGTTGGAGGGATCACAGCAAAAAACCGGGTTTTCTACTTCACTCAGTTGGTCGAGGATTGATGCTGACCCTGCTAGTTGCAGCAGAAGAGGAAGTAAAACTATGTGTAGCATTGATCTAGGATTGATCATTGGACAATCTGAGCATGTATAAGTGACAGGGGGCGTGGTTTGATCCGCGGCTGTTTCGGCGTGATGTTAAATCTTTGTGATAAAGATTTCTCGCAGATGGCAGACTAATGCGTGTTTGCACACCGCAACCGCCAACCGAATGTAATTGTATGATAATCTCATGTGTTGTGGTTGAAAAGGGCGGACGGAGTTATTTGAACACAGGGCGTACCAACAAAGGAAATTTACACCGAGTGACCTTTTGAATAAAAGTTTCATTGCTCAGGCATGACTGTTGTCTTCGTATCGCATGAATTTTCTTCGCTGGGCTCCTGGACGAGCGGGGCCAACACATTCCGCGTAAGGTAGACGGAAAAAGCGGGTGGCGTAGGTTGGAGGATCGCTAAAAACGGAACCTCACATAATGTTTGGACCTCCTTCACCTGTAATGAAGAATCCACTTATTGAAAATTCCTTCAAAACAGGTCTCAATTTCAGGATTGAGAAGCATGACCTGAAATAGAAGACAACTTTGAATTCATCTGGAAGGTTACCCAATTGACACACCAGGACTGGCTTAGGCTGAATCCTGGCCACCAGTAGAGGCCCATGTTGACCAGATCACTTTGCTTTAGCAGTAGTCGAAAGTGGTCCCTCGATCCCTGTTCGAAGTCGTCTCTTAAGAAAATGGTTAAGAAAAATGTAAAAAGAAATTTTTAAAATTAAAATGGTTCCAATTTTCATAACGTTCAAGTTTTGCAGTTGTAAAAAGTGGATCGATGTTTCAAGAAACCACATTTTTTGAATTTTCAAACATATTATTTCATTGTTCATACAATTAAATAGGATTCTATCATAGTTCTTACGGACCGCTATAATAAAAAAAAGATTCGCCTAGGCCCATTTTGTCTTAGCCCGGCTCGTTCTGACTCAGCCAGTAAAACTATGATAAACGCGACCAGGGTTCGATCCCTATCGGTGCGGTTCTCCCATTGAAAGACCCTATATTCAAAAAGTATGATTTTTTAAAACTTAAATTCATACTGTTTACATTGAAAAAATCTTTTACTGTTTTAAATTGGTGCTGGATGGTAAGTTTCACCTCAACACATTTATGATAAAAATTTCATTTTCAGTGCCGGTTTTTTGTTTTGTTTTTTATTAAAAAAATTGTTAATTTTGCAAGTTGTCTTATGTATTTTATTGATATTCCGATAGTTCCCGTACAAAAACAGCCCGAAGTTATTAAAATCAACAGTTTAAAGCTATTTTTACTTAGCTGTGGCAGTTGCGCCCCTATTGCGTAAAAGTATGCGGCAAAAGGTGCCCCGACAGCAATTTAAAGCTGAGATCATCCAATGCCACTAAAATTCAGAAATCTCCTTTCAGTATGAACCAAACTCAAAAAGAAACTTCTTCCTAAAAAAATTTTCAAAGTGATAAAAAACCAATTCTGATTGTAAAATTTGGCCCTCCTAAATTCCTAACTAAATGAGACTTTTCAAAAGCTAAGGATCCTTTTTGGAAGCTGGTCTTTGTGAATTTCTCACCTTCCAGATTTGTCCATGAGAAAAGTCTGGCTGTCGTGTCCAGATTCGTAATAGACTTTCAAATAAGCGGATGCGTCAGTCCCTGAACCGGGTTCTCCACACGTCGCAACGACCACATCCCACACGCGACCATCTTCGAAAAATTACAGAAAAATCCTTATTTGACTATTTACCCGTATTGTTTACTTTTGCATCAGTGTGAGCAAAGCCTAAAAATAAAAGACAACAAGTGGTCCGGCTGAAGAACTGCATAAACGCCCAATGCCCCTGGCAGGCGGTCCTTCTTCGTATTCACCGGAGCAGATTAATTGCTAATGACATTGGTAATAAGACAAGGCCTATTTAGGCGGATTGAGAAATGACTGGCTTTGTGACGAATGGCTTAGTCTAAGCTATTTTTGACCCGGAAGGTTTTCGCGACTAAATCTGACTTTTTTTCATTACCATTAGTTTGCAATTTTATTATTAAAGGAACCGTCATTTTGCGGCTTGTATTGGCTTTGGTGCCCAAACGTAGCGGGGCACCCTTGGCACGGCCGCCGATCGCGTACGGGTGTGAAACTAAGTCAAATAAGTAGAGTTTTCTGCGTCTTTTCAGGCAGGAACATTTAAAATTCGAACATGCCGTGCAAAAATCGATAAACTGATGGAATTGGCCGACGCGTAAACACCGTGCACGTAGTTCGTTAAAATGCAGGTTATCTACAGGCGCATGTCGCTTGGAATTTCCAAAATGGCATATCAGACGCATATTTCTTCAAAACGACGCATTTAAACCCCAAACTGTTTACTTTTCAAAACGAATAAAATAACTTTTCAAAATCTTTAAATTGGGTGTTTCAATTAGTTACCTTTAAGTAGTTTGTTTTAAACTCAATTTTAAAAAATGCATTAAAAGGAAGGCTTTGAGCTCATATTTAGAACTAACCCTATTAAAACCTGCACGTAAATCTCATGCGATACTAATTATTTTGTGTTATAAAAACTTGAACTCTCGTGTACGTATTGAATTAACTTTTCTATGTTCTTATAACTATTTTATCAAAGTGACAAAAATGTATTTAAAAGGGCAGTTTTGTTATAACAAAACTTTAATTGGAGCATCTGAGCAATCTTCTTTTGATTGCTCAACCCGTTCGCTTCCACCCGCAAGCTGTCAAGTCGACAATTGGCCTGTCGTTTGCATATTCTAATGTTTCGCGCCTCTCAAGTGTCGTCCCACGAGTCACCCCGCCTTGTACCCAAAACACGGTAGTCAGACAGTCTTCTACAATTCTAAGAAACTCCCTTTTCCTGAACAGGATGTTTCGTTTGATTTTAGATTTGCTCGCTTTTCCCGTTAATCTTCTCCGACTGTTTTCCAAACCCTTCTGTGGAAGACGAAAAAGGCGTCCTTTTCCGGCTCGGCATTCCCGAACATGTCGAACATTGATGTTTCACTGAATCTCCTGAGCTTGTTTCTATCTCGGCGCTCAGTATCTTGAGCATTCCAATGCAACAATACAAGACCAAAGATGATTTCAACCGGCCTTCGGCGGTTCCATTCTCGGATCTCTCAAGCTTCCGGATGTTCCAATTGGCTCCGAAGTGGGCGATCGGTTGTCACCAGATTTTGTTTACCATTAGCTTGCGTCTCCCCGATCCGCTCACTATTTTCTCCCCCGGTGTTTACGATGCTCGCACAGACTTTTTTGGTCTTGGCTCCCGCCGGGAGATAGGTTGCGATTTGGACCGGCCTGGAACCTGTCTGTTTGTAGTGCATAACAACTCGGCCCTCATTCATTTCCTGTGCCGGCTTCCGGTCGCCGCCTTTTCGTAACTTATCTGCCTTCAAGTAAAAGTTTTCAAATCTTGTTCAGATCACATGAATCTTCTGCTACGATTCCTACTTATATTCATATTGTTTGTGGAATCTGGCTATCCTACGCAATTTATCGACTGGTGTCAATATTGGAGGGCACTTCATCAGGATCATTTGAGGCCGGAGTGTAATGGAGTCTACCGAATCACCTTCTCAAGGAGGCGCAGTGAGTTGTTAGCGGTCATTTGTTTGTTTGAATTTTTTCCTACATTAAAAAGCTTGTGTTTGACATGAAATGATTGGAATTTGTATGTAAAGCCACTTTGATAAATTGAAATAGTTTAACTTTTGTTAAGTGTTTCTTTGAAAAAACAGATTTTGAAAACTTTTATACAATTTTTTTCTCTTGATGTCAACTTTGAGAAAGCAGAGGCAGCAACTTTTTCTCAGAAATAACTTTTTCTCAGAATACGTTGCTGTGTTTTCAATGGGAAAGTTTGGATTACTAAGAAATCAGTTTTTCACACTTTTTTCTATTGTGAGAAATAATAAAAAAAAACCTTATAAGATGAAATAAATCAACTTCTTCAAAAATTAAATGTCAGGAATGCAAAGTATTTTTCTCTCAAAGAGCCTAACGTTTTCAGAAATTCAGGTTATCTACCTTATTATATAAAAAAAAGTGTGCTCATATTTTCTTTTAAAGGCCCGTGTCGGGTGGTTGAGAATTCTCAACCGGACCGTCTTGCTTTTGAAACATTCATTTAGGGTTCGGATCCGCCCAGGCCAAACTGTTTTGCTTTTTTTAAAAATAAATATTCGTAATATAAAAATTAGGTGTCTTTTGTATTGTTGAGCTTAGTTTTAAACATACTCCTCCAACTTTCTCACAAATCTTTTTAAACGTGTAATATTCAGGTGGCCGCGCGGAAATAGCCCCTGCCATGGATGGCGACATGCTTTCAGGATTTAACAGGTACAAGGCAGAAGTTCAAGGAATGTCATCTCTAACTAAAAGAATCTTAGGACTCGGTAAGAAAAGAACCTTAGAACTCGATTTAATCCTATACAACACGTTTTAGATGAATGCTCCACTACTTTCAACTTCTGTCGCCAGTCTGCCGTGTGTGAGTCAGGTTCCGTTTGTGTCGGAAACGCAGGATATTGTTGTTCTCCAATTAAAAAGTAACATTACACTAAAAGTTTTATTAACTCATTTTCAGAAAACCTCGCGAATGTCCAAACCCAGCTCATCTGGTAATGAGCTGTATTGTCACTTCTCCAGTCAGCTGGTGCTCTTTAAACCATCACTGCGGAACTTCACGATTATGTTGTCCGACAAGATGTGGCTACAACATTTGTGTGTAAGAAGAACTCTTGGTGTCATCAGTACAAACATTTGCCTCTTCAACTACCTTCTGATCATGCCTCACAACTATTGCAATGTACTCACGGGATAATTAAACACGTTTTCTTTTCTTTATTTATGTTTAATAAAAACAATCAAAGAACGGTAAAATCACGAACAATACGTGCGTCTAGACAAAACTATTGAAAGGCCATTCAAACATCACAATAGGAGAGAAAGAACGGATTCATTCAATTTTAAAACAAAAAATATTTTATCTTTTTGTTGCCTTTAGGTTTTTAGCTGAGAAACGAAAAGTACATAGTAAAGATTCAATTTCGCAAGGTCGATAAAAAGCTGTTTAATGTATTTATAAAATTTACAGAATGAAACTATATTTGAGTCACTTTTTTGATTTTCTTGGTTTTTATAAACCCTTTTTATTGTGGCCCATACGACTTCTTCTTTAAAAAAAAATGAAAAGTTTCATTTTGGCAGAATGGCTTCAAAATTGACTCAAAAAATCCGATCCTATTAGTTTTTTCTTGTTGCTGAAAAGATCTTATTCACCATTTGCTCTTTTAGTCCCAAGTAGCATCAGCCGTGGAGACGATGTTTCAGCATTTTCTTCGGAAGGGTAATCTTAATCCGCTTAGCGAACTTCTTTTTATATTTCGAAATACCTGACATTAAGGAGAAGACCACTAAATAGATGTAAAACTGAACACGTTTCTTGATGTTAAATTAAATATATTTAACAAGAATGTAAAAGTTTGTTTTGCACCAGGAAATATAGAACTTGTTTCTGCAGACGGTCGAGGAACAAAAATCATCTTAGTAATTCGTTTTTAACGTTGATCGCCAAGGTTTTATTGTAGAAGGCATTCAAAGTTTGGATAGATGGACAATAATAAATAAAATTGTAAGTTTTTGAAATCCAAACAAATAAGTATATTCAATCCACATTTTTTTTAACTAATTTAAATTTCCTTTTGCGTTCCTTTTAGTTGTCCTGTTAGTTTGTCCAAACTATAACAAATGCAAAACATCTCGTATTACATGGCGTTCATGCTTCCTAGCACTGTGTTTTTGGTCCCCTTCACTCATATTGTCTTTTTCTTGGAAACATTGTTTTGAATTTCATGGAAACACTGTTTACAGTATTTATGCTTGCATTTAGTCACTTTCCTTGAAAAGAGTAGACGAAACTGAAATCAGTGGCATTTATTAACGATATGCATGCGGTGTTCTTGGCAAAACATTCGTTGCCATGGTTGCTAAGCGGCAGTTAGTCTTCGGCGGAAACGTTCTGTTCCATCATTCTTGGTCTAATCGTCCATTGAGATTATCTTCTGTTCTGTGGCATATTCTTTTTGTTTTTCTCAGTGATAAGTTTATTATCTATGCAGTTCCGTAGTTTTGTTTTATACCGAGAAAAAACATAAACAACCTTAGAATACATACAAAAACAGACATATACTAATCCAGCGAAAAAAAAACAAGCATGTTTGAGGGCACACCAAAATATCTTTTTTTACACAATGTATGGTAGTCGTCCTTTTAAAATAGCTACTAGAATGTACCTACCAAGACACCATGCACATCAAACGAAAAATACGTGATCGCGTCCTCGCCAAATGACATTTTCGAATTTACGCACTTCAAAAAATAATTGTTTTTTTTCTCGGTGCTTTCAAATGTTGTTTGAATAAATATAGTTTAAAACAAAAGCCTTATCAATACAGTACACTGTTTAAACCCCTCCCTATATATTTTAATTGACAGAATTTAAATAGACTGCATAAATCCTTCCATTTAAGTAAGACATGTTGAATGAAAACATTAAAAAACACGTTTAAGATAAGGAGAGATCTTTCCATTTTATTCTTTCCGTACGCTGGTACTTAAAGGGATCTTCAGGGACCTTTTTTGACTTATCTCATAACAAATAGCATGAAAAGTTATTCAACAAAGACGTAAGTGGTTTCATTGCGTCGTTGTGAATTAATCTGCGTATGAAATGCGATTTTGTTTAGCCCCGAGCGACATGCTTGAATCCGTTTGTTTATCGACTTTTTGTCGTCATTTTCGAATTTTCAATGTTACCGCCTCAAAAAGCACAGTAAACTCGGGTTGTCTGACATCTCTGGTAGCGCCACGAGTTTCACACCCGTACGATATCGGCGGCCGCGGCAAAGGTAGTCCCGCCGCATACATTGATGATCATCATTAGCAAATACAAATCGCATAGAGATCCATAACGGTAGCTTTAAGGAATTCGGTATGAGTGATGACTAAACAAGAAGAGTTTCACATAAATAAACTACACAACAAAATATACCGTGTGTTTTCTGGATCCTGCAATTCAGTCGGTTTCCAAAATTCAGGTCCGCCATTGTGCTTATTAGTTTGATCTCCATTCTTTTCGACAACCCTTGTTTAATCAATCAATTGAATCAGTCGAAACCTAAAACATTTCTGAAAAAGCGGTTTCAAGACATCACTGCCGATAAATTTACGATGCCCTTAGAATCCACGTAGTTGAGCAGTCAATGATGTGTTGCAATGGTGTACTTTCATCATATTCTCGCTTGTGATTGGCGTAAGCTCCTTTCCGCCTTTAAAAACTGACACCGCCCGCTTAAGATATTTAAAAGACAAGGAATGCGTGCAAAGACATAGTTGTGCTCTTCCCATCTCGTGCTTCAGTGACGCAATGATCTGAGAACCCTTATCTTTCCCTGCTCCTGTTGAAAGATAATGCAAAGTACGCTGAACAGACGCTTAAATCTCCCTGCTGATTGCAAAATCGTTAAATATTCATTGATTTACGATCGGCTGGGCGGTTCGTTTTGCATGCAACAAATTTTTAGCATTCGGCGCAGATTTTTTCTTCGATTGCAGGTGGTGTTTTCTATTTCCTCAGACGACCCGCTAATCCATTTACGATTCTTTTTAAGAAGTCTTATCGCATGTGTATCATATGTCCCACTAGAGTGCAAGTGCTGATCTACTGTTTCTCAATTGAAAGAAATTTAATGAGGAATTTAATAGCTCGAAAAGCAAACTTCTGAACCTTATTTACGCCCCTATTTTACAAAATTTTTCACAATCTTTTGAAATAATTTCTTCATTTCGACTGTTCCTTGTTTCGAAACTCTGATATTTATAGTTTCTAAGTATCGAAACGTTAAACACATGCAATTTCAGATCAAAGTGGGAATTTCATCACCAGAAATCATGACGTTGGATAATTCTGTTGAACATCACCGTAAGTGATGCTAAAAGAGTCCAGACTACATTTTTCCCCAGACATTGTGTGTTTGTGTGACCGTGTGTATGTTAGAATCAAAAACGCTTCATCTATAATAAAAAATACATAAACACATTTGGTGAAAAAAGAACGCCTTACCTTTAAAAAGTGAATTATGATGATATTTCACGACCGCACAAATTCTCTAATCGGCCTTATCACCAAGATATAGTTTTCTGATTTGTGTACAAAAATACATAAAATCAATCCCAAATCAACTGCCAGCCTCAAACAAAGAAATGGACATTGAAATAAACTAATACGACGTGTTTGCAGCCTTTCTGCATCCATGCTCCCGCCGTCTGCATGTGATGCTCCTTCTGATGTTCGGATACTTCTCCATGGCCATCATGACAGCAAACATCGGAATCACCCTGAACTGCATGGTCAACTCCACTGCCGTGGCTATAGAATCAGGCCTTGAGTGAGTGGCACAAGATAGCAAACATAACAACAGTCTGCAACTTTGTCCTTTCCGTGATAACAATTTCACAGACAAATGTTTCACTGAGATCACATTTTCAGACTTTCATCTAACCAGTCGGGACACGAGATACACATCACAGATTACGGGGTATTTATCTCACGTAACAGAGGAAAAATTGATTTCAGGGCACTTATGATTGGTCGATCCAGACGCAGGGTTACATTGTTGGAGCCACTTTCTTGGGTAACAATCAAAATTATGGTTTTAAAAAACAAAATAAATAGGTGGAATGGTGGCTACATTCCCATCAGGAATAGCCATGGATCGTTACTCAGTTCGCCATCTGCTTCTGGTGTCGGTCCTTGTAATATCCTTGGCTTCAATGGCTCTGCCAACTTTTGCGGAATATCTTGGAGCTAAATCTGTCATCATCCTTAGGTTCTTAATGGGAATTGGAGAAGTAAATACATTAACACGTTGAATCTAAAAAGTGGTTTAGGGCCTAATGATCCCTGGTCTAAACTCGATGATCACCCGTTGGGTGCCTTTGCATGAAAAGAGCATGGGAGCGTCATTATACACAGCCGGAAATCAGCTAGCTGGTAAATAAACAAAAATAAATACTTTGTAATGTTGTTTAGGTATAATCGGAAATCCGGTCGGAGCAAGCCTATGCGACAGTCCTCTGGGGTGGCCGTCTGTCTTCTACCTATGTGGTAGGATTAACAATTTAAACTTTGGAATTGTTTTACAAAAATGTTTGAATCAATTGTGTACAAAGCTACAACGCTTTTTAGTTTATTTGGGTCGTGCAACTGTTTTGCCAATTCTGATTTGTATTCAATCAAAAAACCAACCAGTGTTTTTGTCAATAATAAAATATTTTTGAAGAGAACTGGGCGATTTTACTTTACCCTAAAGTTGAAAATTAATTTATTTATTTTGAAGCTCCCAACCGACACATTAAAAAAACTTACGTTGCAAAAGTCGTAAATACCTCTGTTGAGATTTTTTTCTCATTCCTTTTGAAAAAAGAGCTTGAAAAGTTGTTTTACAAGCAATAGTTTTGCAGATATACACATCTTAATTGTTGTTGTTTTTTCATTTAAAGTTTTTGACGACATGCGTCGGGGATAATCACCCTTTTAACGAAATGCGCGCACTTTGTTTACGCATTTCCTCTATGATTTTTTTCGGCGGGAAGGTGGCTAATTCAAAAATGGAAAGCGATAGATCAATTTTGCCATATGAAACTGGAGTTAGCGTGGGCAAATAAAATCAGAGTTGTGAGATTCACACCCTTACGAAATCGGCGGCAGCAATTCGCCGCCCCGCATAGCTGCCAAAGAAGGTATATTGACCACTTTAGCCGCAATGAGGAGCTTTCAATTAAATTTATCATGGCAAAACTACTTTATGATTACGTCCTTCTGCCAATATCCTATGTTTGAATAATGTTTTCAGGATCCCTTGGCATAATTTGGATGTTTATGTGGCTCTACACGGTTAAGAACTCCCCATCTTCCAGCAAATGGATGTCTGAAAAGGAACGAGCTTACCTAGAACACCACATGCCTAAGGCTATAAACCGCGAAGACAAGGTTTATTTTACCAATTTACAATTCATTGGCTTTGTTTTCAGAAAACCCCTTGGAAGGAGATCCTCCGTTCACCCCCTTTCCTAGTGCTGATCTACTGTAGTGTCATCACAAATATGATGCTGGCTTTCCTCCTGGTTTACATTCCTTTCTACTTTAAGGATGTGCTCTATCTGGATGTAAAAAAGGTATGGGTCCCTCTTGTGAAACCCCTAAAAATGAATATAGAACGGTCTGTTCTCTGCAATTCCTCACGTAGCCAACCTCACAACAAAGTTGGTTTGGGGATTCCTCATGGACGAACTGAAAAGACGCAAAGTTCTTACTCCCACGCAAGCTTGTAAGCTGTCTCAAGGACTAGGTGAATCTTTTTTGAAATTCAAATTAACCTAGAATCTTAGCTATGCTAATCATGTCTGTAAGTTTCGCCTCCCTTGGATACTTTGTGGACGACACAACCCCTGGACTTGCGATTGCCCTCTTGTGCTCACTTTGTGGAGGATTTGGATTCTGTATTTCTGGTTTCCTGACGTCACTTCTCTCTGTGGCTCCTAACTACATAGGTGTTCTGAGTAGTATCACTCAGATTATTGGTGAAATCACTTTGTTTGTTTATTAAACATGGGTTCCAGGCTTTGCTGGTCGTGTTGCCACTCCGCAACTCATCACTTTCTTCAAAACAACGGTTCGTGGTTTTTATGGCTGGCTTATCAAGAAAGTTGCAGGGATCAGCTGAAGAATGGAAGGGAATTCTGTTGGTGTACGCCGTCCTAACTGCGATTGCCGGAGTTCTTTTCACCATTTGGGGATCGGGTACGTTATTAAAGGAAGGATTTGGTTATTAAAAGAAGAGGCAAAAGAATTTTTCGTTTTTGCGGTTTAGGGTTGCCGGCTGACATATTTCTCAAAATCCGGACCGGATCAAAATTTGGTTGTCCTTGTTTTTTTAAAGTTAACTTGTCAATTAAAAATTTTTAAAACCTGATTTTCAGACCTGATAAAATTTTGAACATCCTTCCTTGCAAAGAAAACAAGCGAAAATCGGTAAAAACAGCCGAAAAAAATAAGAAAACCCAACAAAATCGTGCAAATATGAGAGAAAATGGTGTTAAAACCTATATTTTGAGCAATGGAACTAGATTCTTATTAGAGCAACAAATTATTGCTGGAGCGTACTTACAAACAAAATACCAGACTCTAAACCACGGTTCTAACACTTATCAAGCAATATTGTTGCAATTCTACTATCTATCTAACTACAGCTCAGCTCATGAAAAGTATCAAGGTTGAATCAATCAGCGCCGTCGCCGATCCCTTACGGGTGAAGCGCGCTCTATGTCACGCACGCAAGTGGGATAAAAAGGCGGTCACCAGACGAAGCCAACTTTTAATTGCGTAAACATTACATTAAAAAAAACCGTACGCCATATTTTCCAAACCAATTCTTTCTTACTAGGTGATGTTCAACCATGGAACTACTCTGAAAGTCCTTCTGTCGCAAAGAACCTCGACCTGGTGGATAAAAAGCTTCTCCAAATCGAAGCCCAAGAACAAGAAGACAAGAAATTGGCTGCTTAGCCTAAAATCCTTCGAACAGATGTGATGGGTCTGTATTAATGCTCTGATACTCATTTGACACTGGTGAAGTGTGTTCCGTACGTTTGTTTTATACGGCTATTTTAGTTCTATCAAATGTGTTTATGTTGTCAACTATTGAATGATTCAATTTGTAAAATTGTATGTTGAATTGAACACATAGTATTTGTTTATACATATGTTAATCAATAATAAATGCTTTAAATAGAACGTTTTGGATAAAATAACTGTCATAATCACATTTATTATAATAGCGTACAAAGTACGTACTCATAAGTTTCCCTGACTGGAAAACGTAAGACTTCAGTCTCTGATGGTCTTCTGTTCCGTGGCATCAGCGGCCTTCTCCAAGAGACGTCCCAGCTGTTCGTTCATGGGTCCTTAAAATTTTGTTTAATTTACTTTTTCTTATGATTACCGTAGTTAAAATCGCGAACGGACATCTCCGCACTTTGTTTAACTGCCTTCACGCCGCGATCGACACCTGAAGGCCGCTCCTCTGTCAATGATTTTCTTGTTTTTAGCAAAGGAAAGAACACTCAGAGGAGCAACCACCAGATACCGAAAGCAAAGCGAAAGCCTTTCTCTTTATCAATTTCAGAAGATGAACACCCATGCTTCTATAAAAACACTCACCCGTTCTCAGCTGGTGCCACGTGTTCCTCAGCTGGCTTCCCATAAGTCTGACGTCCTCATCAAGGCCGGTCTCATCCAAAGAAGCTTTAAACTTAGCGACCACGTCCTTGATGGCATTCAGAAGCTCAGAGTTGGGCTAAAACTTAATGTTGTCTATTTACCCTTTCGGTTAGATTAGCTCCTGCGTTCCTGATCTTTGTTAACGATTACTTTGGGTTCTTAGTGTCGAACATATAAATTGGTATTGATTAGAAAGAGTCTGCATAGAAGATAGAATTGACATACCTAGTAGGAACAAATCATGCAGTTACCCATTACCGTACTGTGCCCACCCAAAGAATATCGAGAAGATTTGGAGCAGGCGTAGTGGTGGAAGTGGTACGAGCGGTGGGGGTGGTCATCGGAGGCCGTGGCTTGAAGGTCCTCTCCACGGGGCGGAATGGCCCAATCGTTCTCTGAGTGCTGGCGAGCAGTTCGTCGATGATCCTATTGCAAATGAACCTTGCTGCTGTCGTGGTCGCGGCGGTCGTCGTCGTAGAAGGCTGGGGAGTCGTCGTCGTAGAAGTAGTAGGCAGTTGCTTTACTTCACTCGGTTTAGGGGTCAATTTCCTCCATCTGAGCTTGTTTTGAGCTATCCTATCACCTCCACGAGGGGTTATAGTAGAATAAATGTTCCCCAAAGATTTGGGCTTTAGGGGTAGAGTTGCAGGAACAGGCGGGAGAGTTTTCGGAGCCACAGTAGAGGTTTTGGAGAGGAGAAGTTTGTGATACCGCTTGATCGAAGACGCAAATGGCTTCTGCTAAAGGAAAAAAAGCATTAGAAGATTGCCTAGAAAAGGAAAAGCGAAAATGAGTGCAAGTGGCTTGAACTTATATTTAGATGTTGAAGGGAAAATGACAGTGAAAACGAACAATTTATCAGAGAACGAAATCATTACAACACCGAGATCGCTCTGATAAACTGTCCGGGAGAGGTTAACTGAAGCGTGAAGGAAAATTGTCTACCGACATACACAGGGCCCGTGGATGATACACCCATCTATGCTAATCTCGTATCTAACCCATAAGTCTACAAACAAAAGAAAGGCATTAAATCAGTTGAAGAACCAGCTTCCAAGGGTCCTCCATCCGACCAGTTTGTTCACATAATACAGGGCTTTAGCCTGGCCGTATAACCTATCCCAGTCGGTCATAAATGCACCCAGTGGTGTTAAAGTGGTGTGCCGGCGGCCGAAGCCTGGCCGAAGGTGCGCACTCACGTCCGAACCACTGCCAGTGTAGCGGCGCTGAGGGGCAGGGGCCATGCCCGTCATTTCAGGGAATCCTGCGCGAGAACCAAAGGAAGGATAACTAAAAGATAATTGCTTTTAGTAGACTGACAGCAATATTACCCTGTGAAGGAGTTAGTATGTTGGGGCTGAGGACGGTCAAGCCTTTCAAACTGTTCCCTGCGGTCGAACCCATAGGTAGGAGCAGCCGAAGCCTTGGACATTTGATACCAGACTGGCACATTTTCAGCAGCTAAAACAATTCCAATGTTAATTAAGTTTAGTTTCACCTCTGGCGGGTGGCATTGCCTGGTGATTGGTAGTGTGGTGCAGTAACTCACCATTATTCCTCTGAATGGCATACTGGGCGGCCGATCCGCCGATAAAAGCGATACATAGAAGACTTCTGCAAGAATCCTTTTTTTTGCTGGTTTGTTTTTCCAAAACGTGTGTGGGATGTTTTTCTTGCTAACGCGCGTCCGCTGAGACGTTTTCTTGAAACGCACGCGGCTTTATGTGTGTTTAAGATGTTTGCACTTCATTTTTCGAGGTCAACAGTGGTCAGCGCAAGAGGACGGCGCTTCAACACCGGCGCACGACTAAAAAGAGCCGCAGGATCGTGAGACAGCACTTTGGCAAAAAATGACTTGGCGTGTCAGGATCATTGGGTTCACGTAGTGTTTACACATACTCGTGGGCACAAAGATTGCGGTGGGATTCCAATTCACATTTTTTCACAAATTATGCGAAAAGGGGCACATAAAATAATTCTGCGCATTTATATACCATGGTTGACATTGGTTTCCGCTGTGAAACCAAAACACCAACAAAAATCTTGTAAGATCAAATAACATCTAGTTGAAAAAATTGGGTAAAAATGCATGTCAAAAATCGAATTCGCGTTTTGGGGGAAGTTAGTATAAAACTAATTTGTGAAATTTAGCGGGAAAATCTTAGCATTTTTTAATAGGATGTTTTCCTAAACCTCCAGTTTACAAACCTTTGACTAATGGGTAAAATAAAGGTAAAATACTTGGTTGTTTTGGCTTTTATCCAAAAAGTTTTACCTTAACACCTTTAACCTTTGAACCTTAAAAAAAAATGATGGTGTCAACTTTGAAAGTGATTTGAAATGAATGATGGTGTCAACTTTGAAAGTGATTTGAAATGAGTTTACTGGTTGATTTGTGACGTTTTCCATTTTTTGAAATTTAGGCCAGAATGTAAAAATTGGTTTCCCTGAACCTGAGAACAAGAACCAACGATGTTTATGCCTTCAGTGTCTCTTTTGTGTGCCGACCAGTCACTCCAACTCAACAGCACAGCTGTTTTCGTGGATTAGGGACCAGTTCTAACATGATTGCGTTATAACGCGTGGCAGTAGTAGAGGATTGCGTTATAACGCGTGGCACCTCTACTACTCAGTTGCATTTCTGCTTTTCTACTTCTATGTTTTGTCAAATTCTGGGGTACATCTCTGTTTTCTAAGTGATTCTAAGTTAAAGTAAGAGGGGGTGGTGGACGTACCTGATCATGTTGTGAGCAGTGTGAGCCGAGTGCTCCGAAAGAGGCGGGCCGCCTTTTGTAGTCGGTCGCGAGTGGCCAAAATAGCATAAAAAGTGAAGAGTACGCAGAGCCGAGCCGACTGATAGCTGATTGAGTCGCGTGTCGGTGAGAGAGCAGAGAAAATTGAGAGGCGCGGACATCAAACAGTCGTGAGCCGAGTGACAAGCATTGTCTAAGGCGGGAACTTCCAGCCGAATATTTGATGGGTCATCGCACCGAAAAATAGCGCAAAATAAGCAGACCACCCTGTCTGCAGATGAGCGCGTGGGCAAACGCGCAAGAGCAACCGAAAGCATCCATTTCTAAAGCGGAGAGAAAATGAATAACTGATTAGATAACATTACAAAAATTGCCATAACAAATTTTTGTAATTATGTATTGTATCTTTTACAAACCTGTATTAGCGAAACTATACAAAAACAAAATCAATAAGAAGAAAACGGTTAAAAATCAACTTTTCAATTGATAAGCAATAAGAACATTTCCAAGAAAGAAAACTTTCTTAAAATTTATGAAACAATCTTATGTTTTCCTTCACAGGGTATGTTTTGTTTTCTGAACGGTTTACGAGCCAACGCGCCGAAAAGTTTCGGATTGACACAAACCACGCCGTGTTCGTGATTAGTTTTTAGACCCGCCAGAAATAATTGTTGACAACAAAAAAGAATTAGTCTGTTTTCATGGCCACTGCAATTGGTAGTAGCAAAAAACTACCGTTACTGCAGTATTCAGTCTATTTTCCAATTTTGTAAAGGTACCGTCATGAACCTTTTTTGACTTTATATCAAATTATAGACCGTGAAGAGGTTTTCAAAAAAATATATTGCAGTTTGAGATTTAAATTGTCGTTTTGATGAAATCAGAAATGCCGTTTTTGCCCATTTTAGGCGACCGGCATGATTTGATGTGTTTGTGTTTAGGCGTCCGTCTAATAAAGTTTATCGCCTTTTCGATCGTCACCTTTAAATTTACAATGTGCTCGCCTGAAAAGACGCAGAGAACACTGGTTATCTTGCATGGTAGCGTTTCGGTTTTGACACCCGTACGTGATCGGCAGGCGCTGCAAAATTAGTCCCGCCGCATACAGTAATCATCACCGTTCGCACATAAAAACTACAAAAAGGTTTCTGACAATATCTTTAACTAAATATTTGTTCTCTACCTCTTTGAATGATTCCATCACTTTCCTTACAATTAAATCAAGTTGCATAAAATAGCAAGAATGCTCCGGAGAGCAGTTTCCAAAGTCGCCTCTCTCCAGAGCAAGTTTGTTATTTCCTTTGCATCAAAAAATGTAAACTTCAGAAGATCAACTTCAAGCTACATTCATGGCGCAACCTCAGAAAAACTCAGATTTGAGGTATCCAAATGTCCTAGTTTACCGTAGGCCTTTCCAGACAACAGGTGAAGTGTTTCGCAAAGCTCTTGATCGACATCCAGACAAAGAATTCTTGGTGTTTTCTTCCCAAAACATTCGCAAGTCATTCCACGATGTCTACAATGATGTGCGTTTTTTGGAGCAAACAAAATATGATTTTAAGGCACGCAAATTAGCCGGTGGACTGATGGCCCTTGGATTGAAAAGGGGGGATCGTGTGGGAATCTGGGGTCCAAATTACTATGAATGGACTGTTGTCCAATTTGCTACTGCTATGGCTGGGATGATTCAGGTTGGGTTCTTTCACTTTTAGGTAATAGATCGATTCAGGTTAATATCAATCCTGCCTACACTCCTAATGAACTACACTATGCCCTAAACACAGTTGGGGTTAAAGCTTTGATCACACCTGAAAAGTTTGGATCCAAAAACTATATTGAAACCTTGAATGAGGTTCGTTTTGAACTTTTTCAAGCCAAAGTCTATCATAGGTTTCACCCATCAGTCGTAACTCTCGTCATGGTGTTGGTGCTGTTCAAAGCCCGGAGCTTCCCAATCTTGAGCATCTGGTGGTTTTCGGAAACAACTCAGCAATTCGGTAATACAACTACGAAAGGACGAAAATTGTATTTTTCAAAGGGGAGCATGGAATTTCGATGATGTTTGGAATGGAGCTGAAAGCAACGACTTCCAGGATCTTGATGGAATAGAACAACGAATTCTACCCGATGATCCGGTCAACATTCAATATACAAGTGTAAGCAATTAGTGAAAGTAGAATAACGTCTTCTAGGGGACAACAGGATCACCTAAGGCTGCCACACTAACTCACCACAACATTGTGAACAACGCCTGGTTTACTGGATTGCGATCTGGATGGGACAAATGGGTAATCTTTTCAATTTTTTGACCATACTTTATACGGGCCGGGTTGGCTTTCAAATTTTCAGCAATTTATGGCGAGTCCCCTATCACCGACCGATGCAAATAATTCTACACACAATCAGAAATAAACTACGACCGGTGTACTTTACTTTTCCACGCGTGCATAGCTCCCAGTAATTGGGAAATGTACTCTGACGCAGTTTTACGTATGTATAATAAGATAATCAATTAAAATCTCTTTGGAACTAGCTGTGAGTTAGTATTTGATTAAAATTTGGAAAATTAAGTAAGCATAAGGTCTGGGTCATTCAAATTCACGGCCAGGCTCGGTTCGGCCAGCGAGCCTTTAACAATGTTAAGGTAAAGATAGCTTACGTATGAAACCTTAGATCTAAAAATTCGATCCAAAAGATTTTGCTCTAATCCCTGTCTTCTTTTCGAAAGAGTTTGAGGTAAACTATTCGCTAAACTATTTGATAAAGTCTAAACTAAGATTTGATAAGGCTGGGTACAAAGGAGCAATGAAGAAATTCGAGCACAATAAAACAAATATTTTACCTGTTAAATTCCCTATAGCTTACTTAATTTCCCGTTATCCCGTAGATCTCGATTGCCCGCAGGTCACCAAAATTCTGTCGCTACAAAGCCGAATGAGAGTGCCGCCACCGATTTCGTACGGGTTTGACTCTTGCAACCCAGCCACATTCTTAACTGTGCACGTTTATCTCAATGAACTTTTAAACTAAAAATCCACAGCTGTGGTTATTTTCTTGCATAACTATTTCGATTTGTTCTTCTTATGGTTCCACAGAATCAGCTTACATTATCAGCTCACCTTAAAAGTATTCTATAATGTATTACTTCCAGGATCACCGCATCTGCATTCCAAATCCCCTTTACCACTGTTTTGGATGTGTCATCGGTGTTATGAACGCTCTGTGCCATACACAGACATGTGTGTTCCCCGCTGTCAGTTACAACGTACCGAAAACTATCGAAGCAATCGAAAAAGAAAGGTAAGTAATAGGTGATCAAAACATGATAAAATGTTGAGATGCACCTACATATTCGGAACCCCCACGATGTTTATTGATATTCTTTCCTCTCCACTTCTGAAAAATCATGACACTTCCAGTGTTGTTGGAGGTATACATTTCTCAGTCTGTTGATAATTCCTATTTAGGATACATTGCCGGAGCTCCGTGTCCCCAAGCGCTTTGCGAGGCCATGCAAAGAGACCTGGGAATGACAGAATTACACGTTCTGTATGGATCAACAGAACTGTCCCCTATTGTAACAATGACTAGGGCCGACATTCCGCACAACGAAAGATCAAAGAGTGTTGGTCATGTCTGTCCAAACGTTGAGGTAAAAGAAGTTTTCACTGTGTGCAGTGGAACTCCAATGTTTTAGATTTCGATCGTCGATCAAGAAGGAAAATGTGTGCAAAGAGGTCAAAAAGGTGAACTTCTAGCCAGAGGGTGAGAATTGCATTTTTTAAAATTATGATTAACAAAAAGGTATATGACCATGAGAGGGTACTGGGGAGACGTTGAACGAACCAATAGGGATATAACACCGGATCGTTGGTATCACACAGGGTAAGATTTCTTTCCGGGTTTCTAAACGCTGATATCAGAGACACGGCGGTGATGAATGAAGATGAGTCCATTTGCATAGTCGGTCGAACGAAAGATATGATCTGTCGTGGAGGAGAAAACATCTATCCGACTGAAATCGAACAAGTCATCTTCAAGATGCCGTTTGTGGCAGACGTCCAAGTGATTGGAGTGCCAGATGACAGACTCGGGGAAGCGGTTTGTGCATGGATTCGACTGAAACCTGAGTACAAGGACAAGGTTACAGATGAGATGATCAAAAATGAATGCAAGGGGAAGGTAAGCAAAGTGGATTTAAAGAAGTAAAGGGAATTTTACAGATGTCGTCGTATAAAATTCCGAGGTACATTTTGATAAAAGAAGAAACCGATTTTCCACTCACGGCTACAGGAAAGGTAACAAACACTCACACTCATTCTCTCTTACACACACACATACACACACTCACTCACTCAGTCAGTCACTCAGTCACTCACTCACACACATACACACACATTTGCGGTTTTCAGGTGAAGAAGTACGCTCTCCGCGAGATTTCCAGGAAACTGCTCGGATTGGAGAAAACCGAACCCCATATGGCTTCTATGGCAGCTTAGAATTCAAAACCATTTATTATTATCCTAAAGAATTAGTAGATTTCTTGAAGTCGCTGGCGCTCCTGCAGCTCCTGCTCCCTGGCACGATGGTACTAAATAAAGTTCTGTTTTTGGATTATGGTCAGATAACCTTGCTGAGGAAATTAGCATCCGAATGAGAGTAATAATTAGTCTCTCCGTATGGGAATCTGGGATCTTCGATTGAATTCCACAGACGAATTCGGAGAAGGAGTCCTATAATAAATGATATTCTGGAATTTAGGAAGGCTCACCTGTACCCAATCCTCCAACGACAGCTGAAGCGAAGGCAACCCCCATTCCTGCTAATTGGAAAAGGGCCTGTGACTGATTGTCACGGTCACCCATCATAGGACCACCCTGATAGTAGGGGTAAATGTGGTATAATCTAAATAAAAGAACACTCAACAAAACTGGGTTCTACTAACGTTTTTCCGAAACTTTCAGCCCTGTAGCATAATGCAAATATTATACTAAGAATCTGAAGTACACATTAGGAGATTCTTGGTTTCTTCCCACCCCTGCTGCGATTGCGGGCAGTCCGTGGAGATTGTGAACACCGCAAGTGTCATAAATCTTAAAGCGTTTCTCCAAGAATGGCTGAAAAAAGAAGTTCTAGTGTAATGATAGAGTCTGACCGTCAAGTAAGCATGTCCAAATACAGAAATTGTACTTCCAATGATTCCTACAGCTACTGCATGAGAAGGGTACAGAACGGCATTGGCAGATGATCCTAGAACTAGGCTTAATTGGTATAAAACTCAGTTTACCAATTGCCACTCCGCCAGCTAAGGTTGAACTTTGAATGTGAATCATGTTAAATCGTCCTAATGTGTCAATCCAAGATGAAAGAAGGAACGTCGTTACCTTAATCGAATTAGTGCGTTTAAGAGAAAAAAACACTTTACAGTTCCACTAGCCATTGCTAAGTAGGTGTTCATGATAGCGCGATGTCTGGCGTCCTCTAAAAAATACTTTAAATTGAAGTTTTTCAGGAAAACCTGGCTCTTGGATAGCAGCATTGAAGGAGGGGAAGAAGACCCAAAGGAGAAGAGTACCTTGAAATACCACACATAAAGGTAATTAGACCACCCTTACCAATCATTGAGAAAAGTTCAGAGTGGTTGATTGATCCCTGTTCTGTCATTTCCATGACATTTTTCTTGTGTCCAACTACGGAGGCCGCCAATCCAAAGTAAGCGCCGAACATGTGCACTGCCATTGATCTTCCCCCGTCATTAACCTAGATTTTTTAAACTTTTTTCGTTCTGATGAAAAATTCACGTGAAGATAGTTGAAGATCACATGTTCAACACAAACTGAAAGTGTTGTTTCGAAGAAAGCCAGTAGGAGAAATTGGGAAGGAGTCATTTTTCCTAACAAAACACCCATTGTAATAAGAACGACGGCACAGGAACTGTCAGCATTCATCATCCTGAACAAAACGATTAATTCCTTCTGAAGGAAAGTTTTACTCAGGAACACCGACAGTGAAATTTCCCTCTTCCTTGAACCGTTTCGAAAGAAAGCCTCGGAGAAGAATAGCCCATTGGATTACGAAGGCAGACAATAGGAGATTCACAGAAACTGCGGAAAATCCATATCTCTAGAAAGGAAATGAACTTTTAAGGGCTTTAAATTCTTACTTTAAGGAAAGCCATGAGAAAACCGAAACCGACAAATATCATAAGATGAACGTCCTGGAACACTGCAAAGATAATTATGTATGGAAAAACTTGTAGAACCTAGTTGGAAACTTTAAAACTTACGTGGATAGTCAGTATGTGAATAAATCCTTCGACTATCTTCTAGAGGGTCTATGTATACACAAAACAATGAAAATAGTACTAAGAATAGCATTTGGAACATTATTGCCAGAAGGGAAAACTGCCTTCGTTGAAGGACCGTTGACATCTGGAATCTTCAGAAACTCTTTGGAAAACGAAGAGTGGAGGGGAAAAAGCAAAAACAAAGCAAGAGGGTTGTATTTTCAAGACGATGTGACAATTGTGGCCAAAACATTCGATGGCTTCTCTCGTAAGCCTCAAGATAAGTAAGAAGGGAGGTCTGTAAACAGATCTTGGTTCAGGTGTGCGGCACTTCAGTCCACGAAGGCCGTGGTGAATCAATCACGGGGGCGATATCATCAACCCGAGAGTAAAGGACGCCACCGCAATTTGTCGGCAGCAAATGTAAAGAGCGATGGCTGGGGTCTTGTCACACTGGAAATTTGGAGAAAACGATAGCAAAAGAAGATTTAATGGTTACGGGAAAAGGAGAACACGTTCAACAGTGATGATCAATTTTCGACCTAAGCAGTGGCCTACTATCAAACTAAACGTTTTTTTAGATAGCAAACTGATTACAAACATAAGGAAATAACGTTTTTAAATGTGGGCACAACAACACTTGAGTCAGAGACACGGGAAAAGTTACCGGCAAGCACGAACCGTAACACTAACAACAACAACGATGAAATCAATGAGGTTTAACGGAAAAGAGTGTGGACGATGCTGTCGAAGTTGGCGATTTCAGTATTGGTCAGACCAATCTCCCTAAAAACAATTTTAATTAACAAAACACAGTTAACTCACCTGAAGTAGTGTTGGAATTTAGCTCCGATGCGGGTAAGTCCAGCGATGGATGCATTTTGAACGGCAGTCGTAAGGGTGTCGTCGGTTGTGTCTTTCGTAGACGCGGCCAGGAAATAAATGGTAAATATGATAAATCAAAAATTTGTTTCAAGTTAAAGGTTTCGAAAAAAAAAGAATGACCCAAAAACTATACGCAGCAGTGTATACCAAAACCCTGTTTTTAGAATTATGCGATATGCCCTCGGCGCCGCCGATTTTGTACGGGTGTGAATCTTGCAACACTGCCGCCGTAGCTATATTATATTGATTTTTCGGCGATTTTCGAATTTTCACCATTTCTGTCGGCAAAAAGGGCAGAAGAAAACAGAAGAATGCGAACTCGTAAACGCAGTGACTGAAAAGTCCACAAAATGGTTTTTCAAATGCGACAGTCCCAAAACGACATGATTGATCCCCAAAGTATATTTTAATTTCTAGAATAACATTTCAGTCTCTCTCACACAAGGATAAGCCTAGCTGATGTTCCCTTTAACAGTTTTTCTAGAAAAGATCAAGAGTTTTTTTTAAAACTGGGAAGCAGTCGAGGAGCCATTGACTTTTGTGATCCACTTTGCTCTTATTTACTTTAGTGAATAAAATGCATTTTACGTTTCACGGCAAATGTTTTAACCGTCAGTTTAAACTGTGGAAATAAAAACAAAATTACTCACTCCCTTGTAGCGAATGTACTTGTCGATGGTGTTGTGAACAGCCATCAAGTTGCGGATCAGAAGCGCCAAATCACGCTGAACAACTCCAAATCGATCTTCGGTGAATGAAGCAACAACAAGGCCGGTCAAAGCTAAAGAAACAAATTTTACCTAATTTTGTGAGTGATCAAACCTTCAATAGCCATAATAGCCACCTCCGCTTCATAGCGAGAGATCAAGCCAGTTTCTTCTTTTGCCATCATTGCCATTTTAAGAGATCTGAAGACAAGAAAAATGGTGAAACTTTGAGATAAACTGACTGCGTAGTATCGATAGGCTTCTTCTCGACAGGCCTTGAGTGCTTCAGAGCGGCGCGATGTCTGTTCCTTGTGGCAGCAGAGAAAACTAAAAATATTTGTAAGCTAACAAAAGGTTTGAAAATTTACATTGTCCTCTGGCCGAAGGTGGCATCATGAGCATTTCCCTGTTGAGGCTGCTCTCTTCTCCACTATCATCAAGGTTGACATTGTCGTTTCCGTTGAATGCACCACGGGCAACCTGTAACGGATTTTTGAGTTTTGAAAATGATTAAATCTCACGTCAACAGTGCCGCAAACTTTGTCGAAGATGGTGAAGATCACTGCGGTCACTACATTCCAGTTACGAGGATTACCAGCTGAAATTATGTTGTAAAAAAAAGAGTGGATAGGGTTTTACCTGGTTGGCTGAGAGTGAAAACCTCACTGCGCCTGATGGTATCGCTACTACCTACGGTTCGGAGGTCGTGGAGAGCGAAGAGCTAGGAAAATAGTTTGTAAAGCATTTAAGAAATTAGTTTTACCTGCAGAAGAGGGTCCGTAGCATTGAGCATGTTGCAGAGGTTTCTGTCTTCGTCGGCTGTAGGGTTGCTGATTATGTACGGGGGCGGGAATGGGAAAGAAACAGGCTAGGAATATAAGTTAACCGGATTTCGCAGTTTGTTACCTCCATTACAATTAGCTTGCAGAGACGGTGAATGGCATGTCCCATAAAGATATGCACCACGAAGATCGTCAGAAGAGCATAGTGGGCACTCAGATTGAAGATGGCCAGCACAGATTTCAAGTCAAAGGAGATCAAGCCTAGGGAAAATATAAGCTATTGAAGAAAGTGGGATTTACCAAAAGCAACAGCCAGAAGCGTCGAAGTACCCCAAACTTGGGTTGCTCTGATAACGGACGGCTGGACGAGCATAGTAAAGTTGGGGTCAAAAAAGGTGGCAAGGTTTAGGCGGAAGTTGGTCTGAAATCAGAAGAACGCTTTACAAAAGGGGTTGCCTATCTTACCTTAAGCTTGGCACTGCCAAACAAAAGCTGGTAGTCGTGACAGAAGACATTGGAGATGGTGCAGAGGATGGTTCCAAGTGCAAACTGGGCCAAGAAGATCCTAAAACCACAATGATTCGGAAAGTTGATATTTTCACCTTTTGTCGAAGACAAGGCTCCAGTCAAAGTAGTTCAGCATAAGAGCGCTTACAATCAGAAGCATTGTTCCCTGAGAGAGGACGGCAAGGAGGGTGTCTTTGTTGGTAAGAGAAGCCATCTTTGTCTGTTTCACTAAATAAGGTCTTTGCATTCGAAGGTAAGGTAAGAACTAACCGTTAGCTAAAAAGTAGAAGAGCAGGAAAGAAGTGAGGGTGTACAGCATGGATGCAAAGATGACGATTCCATAGAAACGGAGAGAAACCAGGGAGTTAATCACTCCTAAAACTCCAAATAAGACAAAAAAAGCAAAATTTCACCTGTGACTGACGAAATTGGTGACCAAATGGAGCACTGAAGGAGGAGAAGGGCTAGGGAGCAAACGATGGAAAACGTAATTCCAGAGCACAGTGCAGTCCTTTGAAGTCGGGCGTTGATCTATTTTTTAAAGACCAATAAGTAAAGAAAATTTAAGGTCCATACCAAATTTTGGAACCACACGAGATACTCAGCCACTCCAGGGGTTCCCTGCTGTTGGCTGTTTTGGTTATTGATTGCTCGAGCATTTTGACTGGCTGTGCTTGTCCTTAAGGTTGAAAATAAGTTTGTTTATTTGAGTATTTACTTACTTTTTGTTTGGTGATAATGGAGAAGTAGGACTGAAAGGCATAGTCATTCCCTGTTGAAACGGAGTTGATGATTTAGGGCCTGGCGAGGCAGCAGAAATGACTGAGAAATCACTTCTTCTCCTTGACTTATCATTGTCTTTGTCGAAACCGGACTTCACTGCTCCATTTTCGGAAAATGAGAGCCCCGGAGACCCGAAGAAATCGGCCATATGGTCTGAATAATGCAAATTTTTGTTATTTTAGAATATATTAAAAATTATAAAAACAATTTGTTGAGATAAAAGACAAAATAATACTAAAAAACAACAACAAAGCATAGGTTTAGTGGGTTCGAAAAGCAGGGGGGTGAACGCCGTTCAAACGCCGCTTTTGCCGCAAACACAGTCCGTCAATTGGAGCGTCGTTGCAAAAATTAATCGCTTTTGCAGCAAGAAACAATAAAATGGCTTTTAAACGACTAATCCATAAATTTTGGATGAAATAAATATATAAAATAGAATTATTTGAATTAATAAACGCTTTTAATTTCATGCTGAGCCATAAAAAATTATTTCAAGAGTTCCCCATAGATTTCCTCATTTGACAGTTGAAAAGTGTTAAAAGACAACAATTTTTGATTCTTTCTTTTTATATGATACATTAAAAATACATAATCAAGGACTATAAAAACGCACTTACCGTTATCAACTAAATCTATTTTTCGTTTATTTTTCAGTTTTTACACAGCTGAAATTTTAAAAAAAATTGTTTTCTAATGTGAACCAACATTTAATTTTAGCCAGCTATTTTTTAAACTTATCAATTTATTTAAATCACTAAAATTTTAAATAAATAAAAAGTAAAAATGTGAAAAAAGCGAAAAAAAAATTAAATGAAGAAATTAAATGAAATTCTGCAAATCAAACAGGCAATGAAAGCATATTTATCAAATGATTTGATACCTAAAGACAATGCAGGTATATTTCAAAATTATCAATTGATACACGTTAACAATTTTATCTATCACACATATGTTTTTTTTGTTTTGATAAATTAAGAGCCCTTCTTTCTTGCGCGCAGTTGTTCCAATTCCTGGCGCAATCCAGCAATTCGTTCTTCATGTAGTTTATTTTGTTCTTTGCGTTGCTCCAGTTCCTAAACACAATTTGATTGCTTTTTCATATAAAGCCTACCTTTTCCATCCGACTAATTAATTCTTTTCTTTCTTTACTCGTCGATGGAATCGGAACGTCTTGGTTAGCTACACGTACGGTCTCTTCTTCAGCCGGTGGTACTGATGCAGACATTTCCTAAAAATAGAATCCTTCAAAACACCGTGGCGGAAATGGACAACAGTATCCATATCAACCCGTTTACTTACATTGGCCTGTGACTGTACGGGAGAGACCTGAAAACATCACTGTATTCTACTATTTGTTTAAGTGATTACCACTTCCGGTGGAGGTCTGTCGTCTGGCTGAGCTGGACCCTTGTCCATGAAGGTCATCAGGGTCGTCACCATCTCGTGAATGGAAGTTACTTTTTGCTCGATGACCTTAAACTGTGACTGTTTGCCTGATATCACGCGACATATGACTGTATCTCGCATTCAGATAACACAACTGACATTTAACTGCGTGCCGCAATTGCACCGGGATCTGGTGGGAACAGCATACGGGTGAAACGGAGCAATTCGGTGATGAAGAGGAGGCGGATGTCCCTAAAAAATCACACAAGTTTGGTAACAAGTTTCATCAAATTGAAATTGCCGCCTCGTTGAAGTGAAACCCTGATTTTATTTTAAAAATGATCTGAAAGTTTCGATTTTTATCATTTTACAATAAGAAAACTTAATCAAAAAGTGTAAAATTGAAAGTAGTGTGATTTTTTGGAAGTGATTTCAATAAGCTTTAGTTATCAGGCTGCAAATTCTTCCGGACTCTGGAATTCCAGAAATTTCTAGTTGCGTCAAACCAGATAATAACCGAATTACTACCGCAGGTGACCCAAGATAAGCAAGAGTTACTCAACATTTTGCAACGTTTCATTGAAATTTGATAAACCCGATGGGAACTTAAACTTTAATTTTTTTCAAAAAAAAAAAAAAAAAAAGAAAACTTACCAACAAGTAGTCATTTTCAGAATATCTTGATGAGGTCCGAGGGGGGAAGAAGGGATAACCTAAAATTGAGTTTCAAATGGTAAATTGTTTTGATATAACTAAAATAATTAAATGAGCTTTATTTAAAAAAGTGAATACTTTAATAAATAAAATGAAAAAACAAAAAGAAAGTTTCATTTGGAGAAATGCTGTCAGTTTTTTATTTTTAGTCGGAATTAAGAATATTTTTATTTTAGTCAATAGATAGGGAATTAAAAATTATTTTTTTGTCAAATAGAATACTGAAAAATGTTTAAACAGAATGTAAAAAATTTAAATAAGAATGTAAACGTTTTAAAAGAATATAAATGTTTCAAAAAAACAAAATGTTAAAAAAAAGTAAAAACTCACTGGATCTGCCAGCTTCTCTTTGGAATCTGTCCATGAATGAATGAACTGAATTGATAGTGAAATTACGTGTCTTCTCAATAGCCTTCTTCAGGAAATGATGTCACCATTGCGTGAATAATCGCAACAACCTGAAGGAACAATTAAACGATAACAAGAACCTATGAGTCATCCAGTCAAAGTTCAGGTTTCAAAACTATTTCAATGGTTTCAAAGATTTTCGAAACACTGCGAAATTCGCTCTTTCTAAAAAATCTTATGAAATTTTATGAAAAAAAGGACAATTCGGCTTGACTAGCAAAATTTACAATTCTTGCTAACTTCAAACACATGGAAATACAAGATAAAAATGCAAAATTAATTGAATTTGTGGTAATTGGTATTTCGAAATAGAATTGCAAGCTGGGCGCGACACAGATCCAAGTGTGTTATCAATGTGTACACTCACTCACAACAGATAGTGGCAGAGGTAAACTGAAACCGCAAAATGTCAATTCAAGGCACAGTTGGAAAATTATAGAAATGAAAATGTGATTCAACGCAACGCTAAACAAAAAACTTGAGAATGTTTTCTTAAAATGCTTAGCCAAGTCTTAGCAAAACAATTTGAAACAAATGCCAACAAATGTGCTAGTAAGCAATGAAAACACGCAACTATTAGTTGTTTTATCAATTGTTTTTACCAGTTTTTGTAATTACAAAGTAGTTTGGATTTCTGCTTGTGAATACATTATGCCAAACGTTTGCAAAATGGGATTTCTCACTTTTGCGTGTAGTTCTTCGCAATTCTGATCAAAAGTTGTAATGTTGTGCCTACAGATTGCAGGAACGTATGGAGGTCTGTCTTGTTTGTGCACGCCCACGAGATAATCGATGTTGGAAACAGGCATTATATGGATGACGAAGGTTGTCAGACGGAAAGTGCAAGGGCATAAAAGATCGCGAACTTTCAGACGTTCCTTGGTTTAAGTCTAGAAATTTGAATAGGGCGATTTAAGATGTTCCAAATTTCGAAAAAAATGTGCATTTTCAAACAGTTTCGCCTATGAAACCATTTACAACCGATTTTAAACAACACTTCTGATACGAATCTGAAATGTTTTTCTTTCTTTATATTTCTTTTATAGAAGTGAAAAATTGATTTTCCATGACGAAAATATTTTAAAAGGTGTTTAAAGACACTAAATAAACAAAAATAACAATCAAAAATTTCTGGCTAAAATTCTGTCTTTTTTAATTGCGAAGTTCAAGAGACAATTTCAAAATGTCAATGCAGAACAGTTCCAAATTGTTCGTTTTTTGATTTTCAATAAGCTTTATTGAACCGATTTAAAATTTTTGTAAAAGAGTATTGTTTTCATAATTTGGAAAGAGGTGTATAAACGGCTAGTATCTTTGCAAGAAGAAAGAAGAACGGCCTCCTACTGACAATTTGTTATAGCACGTGACTGTCAATGACGAAGGCTATGACTGTATAGACAAGTTTAAGGCCGAAGTAAAAAGTCCGCCGTAGGTTCTAAACCGCAATCGTACTGTGAACACATTCCCATATCGCGTGCTCACTGATGCTTGAAACTACCACGATTTCAGGAGATGGGAAAGGGCTTCCCGAAACGGCTTGTGTCGAAATTACAAAAGGGGCATTAGTTCAAATGAAAATGCTTGCTACTAATGTATGTTCTAGTAGCATCCATTATGCAACTTGTATCACAAAACGGTTCTTAGTTTATGTCTCCATTAAACCAAGGAATAAACTACCAGTTTTCCGGTGTACCCTAAAACTACAAAATTTTGGGCATATGGGAAATCAATGAAACAGTGGAGCCTCCAAGTGGTACACTGTACTCTAGCTCTTATGTAGCCATTGCAACTTGAACAGCATGTTGGGGTTTCAGCGAAACGGCCATGCATAAACGATTTTTACATTGGATTTGCGTCAGGAAAATGTAGTTATAAAAGCAAAATCATTTACAGGTTGATAAACATGCTTATTTTGGACCAATAGTAAAAGTTTGTATGAATTCAGGGGAAAGACAAGGGTGATTTTTATCAATTATCTCTTTCTCTTTTTTTTCTTTCTCTCCCATGCGGTATGACTACCAAATTGTCGATTTTTGTTTTCTCCTACTTGAACCCAGGATCTCGCACCCGTAAACAATCAACTACAGTCAACTATATTTTGTCTTTTCCTAATTAACTTTTTGTTTTCGAAATATTCGCACAATTGATAACTGGTTTCACCTGAATGAAGAGAAACATGAAAGCACCTTTGCGGAAACCAATGGACCCAATATGCTAATCAGTGGACTCCGGTGATTTGTGAACTGTTCTTCGCCATCTGTGCTAAGGTGCACGTAGGCTTGACCACCCCCTGATTGAGAATCATGTACGAATAGGAATACACGCAATTTGGTCTTGGTCAAGGTTAAATGCGCTTTTGCATAGCAAATGTTTGCAATTCTGTTGCGAAAGTGTATCTCAAAGTGGGAGGTTTAGGATATTCATCCGCAAAAAGCGAATGGCCTGAGCGGTCAATGTGTCTAACGTTTGGTGGCAGTCTAATCTGATAAATCACATTCTAAAATGAAATTACAAAATAGGGCGCGAAACACACTAGTATTTTGAATTTCGAAAACGGACGTTTGCCTTAAAGTATCCGGCGCAAAAAATCATTAACTATCATCCAAGACTATACGGAATAAAACTGAGTCGACCTCTTTTTGTTAAAAAATGAAGGGTTATTCAATGAAAATTAGCATTCTGAAACAAATTTTGCTTAAAAGCTTACTTTAAAGCCCTTTATCTAATTAGCATTTCTATGTAAATTGCAAGCATGTGATTTCACTAAAGCTAAAAAACATGAAAAAAGCAGACATTTTAAAAAGCATTTATTGAAAATTATAAAATTTTAAAGGCGATCTTTTTGTTTTTATCTTCTTGCCGATAAAACTTTTGTAAACTGCATCTGCCGCATCGATCAAAATAACTGCTATCTCAAAATCTGAAATAAGTTCTGCCAGTTAAATTTGACAAACGACTGAAATGTGTAAGACTAGATTTTGCATAAGATAGTGGAAAACAGATTGTCTTTAAGAAACTCTAAAATTTATGTCAGTTCCCAATTTAAATTATTAAAACAATTCAGACGTTGCGATTCAATATATTCTCAATCACTTTTTGTCGTAACTGTTTATTGAAATAAAATTTGTTTAATGATAAATAGTAACAATAAGGAAAAAGAAGATTTTTATTTTTCCAGACTGTCGATAAAGGGCAACTTTTTTTGTTGGTTACGGTATAGACACAGCCGGAATGTTTGCCTGTCTTATCGCTTTCTGATAACGTGTTTGGCCCCTAGAGATCGGGAACGATTTTGCCCAATAATATGAGAACAAATCTGGCTCAATTTCAAAGTTTTAAACGGGAATTTCATCTTCTTAAAAGAAAAAGGCTAAATCAAGGACATTTCAAAAATTTTGTTCATTCATTTTGTAATAGCCTTGTTTCAACATTGCCCTTTCAGTCTTGACTGAACTATAAATATAGCTTGTGTAATTACTAGTTAAACCTGCGATTAAACTTTACAAAGAGTTGGTCTCCGTGTCCCCATGACGAAACCTCGAATTTCTCAAAAACCGATGACTCCAGGAGATACCCACTTGTACTAAACAACTGCTTCTACTTTCATTGGTTCAGAAAACATAGTTTTCAGATCATATGGTAACTTCCTCTCTAGTTTTATAGAGATCATCTTAAGAACGCAAAGATCCGTCAAAAACAGCTAGTCTTTTCTTGGTCGCGTAATTAGAAACTGACAATGCTTAATAAGTTACGAGGTGCGTATGACAACCTAAATTACGAAAACCCACGCATCCTCCTCTTTTACAAGATTTGAGAATGACAGAAAATTGCTTGTTCTTGCAAACATTTGAGATTAAAGGTCAGGTAAAAGATTCAGAGAACCGTTTCTGGAAAAAACCGATCGTAACGTCTACCCTGTCAATCAATGGTACGTACCATATCGAAAGAAGAAAGATAATGTTGTTCCGTAATCGAATCAAATGATGACAATCTTAGTCACGCACTTGAAAATCCCAACTAGAATTCGGAAGTGGCACTGCTAGGAATGGTGTAAAAAGTCTTCTAAAACTAATTTAGAATGGTGTGTTTTACTTTTAGGATACAGTGCTTTTGCCATCGTTATACTTGTTCAAACCACAAACTACGAACATGGTGCGTTTGTTTTACCAAATTCTACAAGAACCTTAGCACCGTAAGCATGGTTACCCCTACATAGTATATAAGATTCAAATAAATTGCCGTGCAATTTTTAGCTTTTTAAAATTGTGGTTTATGCAATTGATGGATACTAAACAAAGGATGAAAAATCGAGAGAAATCGAAAGCTAAGATGGATAGAATTTAGGAGCAAAGATGACAAATCGGCTATTGCAAAACTACTCTAAAGGAAAAGTTTTCAAGTGGACAAGTGAAAAAATCCCATTTCAAATGCAATGAATTGTGTTTTTTTACTAAAAACAATTTGTTTACCATAAAACTTCTAAAAAAACAAATGTTTAGTTCCTCTCACATATGTCATATCTAATATTCGAAATCTCCACAATTTCATCATTGTCGTTTTCCCAGATTATTCACCATAACATGTTCTCTTGTTCTACAGTGTCCCCAGTCTGTAAACATTATTTCGAAAGCCAACGATAAAAAAGATAAAGATGTTTGAAAACACCGATGAAACGATGACTAAGGGAGAAACTATACTGCGTAGTATTGGTTTGGAAACATCCGTGACAAAGGGACCCTATCGTTAAAAAGTGTATAAACATATTCTTTGGTGTGGGTGGTTCATTTTAATGGATATGATTAACCACAACAATGTACGGGCCCGCCAGGGCCGAGAAAAGTGGAAAAGCCGGACTCAGAAAAGCCTCAGCGGTGCTTGTATATGGCCGTTAACATAAAAATGCTAATTTTAGATGTTCTTTTAACAAGCATTAAGAAAACTTGTGATTTTGAACCATTTAATCACGCCATTCATTAGCGTGCTTACAAAGATGTCATAGCCGGGTAGCCAAAACTGACACAAAATTGTCAATTCAGAATTTGCTAGCTAAAGAAAAACAGAAAAACAAACATATATTTCAGGCCGGCAACTGTTTCAACCTTTTTTCGTTTGGAAAGAAACCCAGCCGGATGAGAAATCATGTGACTTTGTTCCCACCTCAAGATTTCATTCACTCATCCCATCAAGAAAGGCATAATATTCTGCTTTGCCATTCTCTGGTGAACAAAAGAATCGACAATAAAAGTACATTGTTATGTCTTCCTTCAATAGGCCTTTGTGATCCGGTAATAAGCCACCAACGGCATATTAACAACTTTCGTTTTGTTATTCTTGCATTCATTTCCTTGCTATCCTTTTTCCCTCGGAGACCTGAGGATAAAAGTTTTTGTTACACTATTGATTGAAAATTGAGGAAGATAAAGAACGAGCTGAAATGAAAAATTGCGCTTCGTCGGACAATTTGTCGGCGCCTCGAGAACGGACATTAGCAATATCCGAGAAAACTTTGCGGGCGGTGTCCTATCACAGAGCTTTGCGGAAGAACACCGGTACAATCTGTTCCAAATTGCTCGGCCGTTAGCAATACCCCAACTTTTCTTCTCCGGCGTCAATGGGCCGACTTTCGGCTGCGATCGAGTAATGGCTATCATCTGGATAATGTGGTCATGCGGCGCCCCGCCCCAGGAGAACTCCAACTGTCCTTCGAGCCATCGAACGAGCTGAACCTGGCAATTCCCATTGCCAGCCTCCTTCCCCAGAATCATCTAATCTGTCAGCAAAGGACACTCTGTCTCGGGTCGGACCAACGACTACTTCCCACTTCTTTCCGATTGGGCGTTGCGGTTTGCAGGGATCGCTGCGCCGTAAATTCATTAGCTGCCCTGGGTTTGTTTCCGAATCCTCCTCAATTAAGATCAAGTAGTTGTATATCAGCTGAACCTTCCCCAACCTCCAAGTTTCCCATTTTCATAGCCCTGTGGTCTATTTGATCGCTTCTTGGAACAGCTCTTATTTCATTGAAAGTGTGAGGTAATCCGTGTACTCGTCTACCCAACGACCCTCATAAATCTTACGGTAGCCGTCAAAGATGGGCGTGGCCAATCGTGTCAATGGCCAGTTGCTAGTTGCGATCACATAGACTGGAGCTCACCTGATCTTCCGTACCTTTTATCATCCTCTCGCGGCTTTTACCTTTGCCTCCCACCAAACACCTAAATCTCGATCCTTCAGGATGTTGCTACGATCTCTTCTTTTTGCACTTCTCTTTATTTCCGCCACTAGTGATGAGGTATAAGCAATATAATTAAATTTTACTAAGTTCTATCTCAGATTTCTGGAGATCATTACCCAGAAGAGCCCGAAGCTCCTTCAGTCCCAGGTAATCAATTGACCAACCACAGAGTGATTTGTTTCTACACTTCGAATCCTTACAACCTGACCGCGGAGCTATTTCCTAGGTTACGACCGCTCATCCCACGAAACATCAAAACAATGGCACCCCAGTGACCGCTCTGAATTTTGAACCTTGCTAAAGCCTTTGGGAAAAGTTTCCTTCCGGGAGTGGGTTCTAAGTGGAATCTCAGGGTAAATTCGGTTAGTTTTTTGTCTGTCCGTGCGCAACTTGCACCTCCCAAGGGGGCCTTAGGTCATCGGGCGGGCCTTCTAATATCCCACAATTACTTAGCCGGCCGTCCGGAATCCCCTGGAAACCCAAAAACGGCAAGCCTTAATCTAATCCCACCCAGGGAGCGTCACGGATAATGGGCACCTGATCGCCGACCACAAATGCACACAAATCACTAAACGCTAAGCGAAGAATTAGTTCAGTGTTGGGGGTGAAAAACTGAAGTTTTCAAAGGAGTTACAGGCTCATCGAAGAAGTTGACCGAGTACTTGATCGCTAGACACAATCCTGCAGCCCCTCCCGATGGACTCTTGGATGTACACTATGAAATGGAGCTCGTGCATATCTTAGGAATCGATGAGGTCAAACAGACCATGACTGTCTTAGTCTACATTGATGAGGTTACTGTACTTAAAAACCAGTTAATCATTTTTTCAGAGGTGGACGGATCCCTCCCTGTCTTGGGACCCTGCCCTTTTCGGTGGAATTCCGAAAACCTGGCTTCCTTTGAACAAGATCTGGATTCCAGATATTATTGTCTTCAACATGTAAGTGAGCTTAAAGTGTCGCGCGTCACCGGAAACGAGTGTTGCACGATTAGCAGATCTGCGAAACATGTCGCCGATGAAAGGTGCCGACAGGTCAGCTGTGTCCATTCGGCAGCAAATTGGCACCACAACTTACGCGCAACAAAGATTAAGCAAGAACACCACTATAATTCATTGTGGCTTAATGAGCATATATAAACGTGAATGATGATTGTCCAGCTTGTGTCTTCTTCTTCTTTCGCTGCTTCTCCCCTGTCCTGTACATAGCGAAGAACTCGACGGGCGGAAGCCCTGCTAAGGGTCGCTACTTCCAGGCTAGACCATGAAGACCTGCTGTCTTCTGTGCGAGCCCCAGCACTTATCTTCGCTAACGGGACAATTGAAACATCCCATCCTGCAGTTCACACCGTCAGCTGCAAAATCAACATCAAACATTTCCCACTGGATGACCAGAGATGTTCCTTAGAGGTGATCACTGTCTAAGGCCTTAAAGTATTTAACCCTTAGATTGCTTCCTGGCAATATGGAAAGGAGAAAATTCGATTGACCGCTCCTCCTGTTAAGGACAACAGCAAGGAACACTACACTGACAATGAGGAATGGCAACTGCTATCCGTCAGAGTGAACAATTCTGACTACCACCACGAAGGGATTGTGGTAAGTACCAAAGTCTTTAATTTTAGTATTTCTTCATTCTGAAAAGAAAGTTAAAGGCAAAGTTTGAATTTTTCATTATTCTAGAATTAACGTCGAGTTATCAACTAATTTATCTCTCTAAAAACCTTTATAGCCCAGTTTCATTAACTTATTTTCATTTTAGAAGTTTACTTCCTGATAATCAGGCAAGTTTCGGATGTGACAAACTAGAAAGATAGTTTATTTCAAACTGACGAAGCCTAGATAAAGTTGAAATTTTCAGGTTTCGGAGTTGCGATATGAGGTTTCTGTGAAAAGAAGGCCTCTCTTCTACATGGTCACCCTCACCTTCCCTTCATATGTAATGTGCGCCATTTCTGTTGTAGGCCTCTTCGCAAGGTTCTCTACAACTGGAGAACGAGAGGTTTGAAACCAAGTTTTTTTTTAACTTTTCAAATTTTTCAGGAGCGTTTCACTCTCGGAGTCACTGCAATTCTTACAATGGCTGTCCTTTCCCTGGTCGTGAGTGAGAAGATTCCCCACAGCTCCACCCACGTCCCATTGTTAGGTACGTAACGTTTGCATCATGCAGCTACAGAATAGTGTAACGCCTGTCAATCATCAACGCAACAAGCCTCGATGAAGAAATCTAACGAGAAATTAAAAAGAACACTTGAAACATTACAACGCTGTCCCCCATATGCGATGGATGATTTGATGGCTGCACGATGATTTCTAGCCGTACACTACGCCCGCCGAAATTTAAGACGCATAAAATGAAACTGGCGAGAGACATCCGGAAACTAGATGATTTTAGTGGGATACTTCTTGTTCAACATGGTTACGGTCTCAATAGCTGCGATGACGACTGGAGTGGTGATGAAGGTCCACAGAATGGGACGCTTTGGAGATGAGCCTCATCCATGGGTTCTCTGCCTCTTCTTGCTTAGGCCTATTAAGAAGAAGGTAAAGCTTTGTTTAGCAAATTTATACGTTTTTTTAAAGTGGGATGTTAACGAGATTTTGACCAAAGAAGACATCGACCTGCAGTCTCGAACTGGGTTGCTCAACGGCGACATTTCCAATGGAGACCTTCAAATCTCCAAGAAGATCACTGCGATTGAAAGCTTCGTGAAGAAGCTTGCAGCTACATGCGAAAACATTCAGGTTTGTTTTGCACTTCACTTAAAAGCATTATATTACCAGTTTGGTATTAATAACGGTCACTTTGCCCAATTTTGTAGTCTTAACAGGACCGTTGAAAACTTGAGATCACTAAATCACATCTTCAAAAATTGTGTGCCCTGCAAATAATGTGAGAAAAAACGCTTTGCTTTCCATTGCAGCACTTGCAATTTTCTCAATTTTGCAATAACCGATCCTTCCTGCAACTTGTCGGTTATTAGCGCTTTCGGCCCGTAAAAAGCTCTTCGATAGGTGCTTCTTGTCGATGAGACGAGGCGACAACTGGCCGCATCTACCGGCCATAAATTGTGGGAAACGCGCACTGAACGTGCGCCAGCCGCGCCCGGCAGGACATACGGCTGGCCTCATGCACTGGGGACCCTGGACACACCGGAGAACGATGGCGTGTACCGGAAAGGGGGTTAAAACTGATTGAACCAAATAAATTGCATCAAAATATTCGGTTGTTTTGGGCTTTTCGAAATTTGTGCAAAAGCAAATACTTTCAATTGAACCTGGAAATTTCTAAATATTTTGGAAGAACAGCAAGCGTTCTAATTAAAAGATCAGCCACTAAGAAACATATTGATTGGCTAAGGTAATCGCAAAATGTCGTACCATGAGTACATTTCACAAACAATTCCGCCAATTTCCAAGAATATGTTAAGGTTTAAACATTCACAGTTTACTAGAAAAAGTATACATTTCACAAATTAGTTTGCTCAATTCTTAGAAATATCATTTAGAAATCACTTTTTCAAACTGATAAAAAAGATGTGCAAATTGAAAACTTTTCGTAGAATCATTGCGCATCTCAAATATTTACGTTCAACCGAGTGATTGCGAACTAGAACTATTTTAAAAACGTTTCAAGCTGATAATACGAAATGGGTGTAACCGCTTACAGACAATTACGGGTAGCAAAAGGCCGAGCCGGACCGCAGCTTCGAAATTCGCAACCCGATACTCGTTTTTGCACTTTTATATAAGGAAATTTCGGTTGGGACGACCCGGGCCACCCCGCATCCAAATTGTTTCGACTAAGGTGGCCCTCCATTGTGACAGCCCTGAATACACTAATGAAAAAAAACTTATTTAGGGTGAGCTCGAAGACTTCGATCTCGACGACCCCCATGCCCTCCGGAAGAAGAGGGAAGCGAACGGCTACGTCCGAATTTCCGAACGACTCGACGTGTTCTTCATGACTTTTTTCCTTCTCTTGGTAACCGTCCCCGTTATAATCCTCTTCGCCCTCAGCTAAACCATTTCCCGCACAACGAACTAAGGGTTTGTCAAAAATTCGAACTATTGCTAGCGGTTGTGATTTGTTTTTGACAACTGTTGCCGCCCGGTGATTCTAATATCAAACATTGTGTTTCCGAATGTAGAATATCCCATTTATTTGTGCATGGTCCATTACGTGTAAACTTTACGTCACTATGTTCCGTTTTAGTGCAGAATGAACATAAATAGATGTATTAAAGCGTAATTGAATGATGGTAGTCAGTAGCCAGGACCAGTTGAGTAAGAAGAAACGGCTGCTGATCGATGAGGACAAGGACAGTACTGAAAAAAAAGTTAAGATTGAACGTACAAAACGTACCATTGCATCAGCTCCAGGTAGTCCAGGTGCCCCCGAAATCCCTCTTCTGCCTTCCTTCCCCCGTCTCCCAGCCTTTCCGGGTTTTCCAATGGCGCCACTGTGTTGTCTAGTCCATTTGTTCTAGCATGTACTTACGTTTTCCCAATGACTCCCTCATTTCCGTCGTTTCCACGATCCCCTCCAGGTCCGATCGATCCTTGTTCGCCAGTAGCGCCCTTAAGCCCAGGAATCCCTTGCTCCTTAATGGCATCCATTCCAGCTCGTCCTTGCTTCCCAGCTGTTCCAAGCGGTCCTACAACCGAATCTACAAAAGAAACAGAAGACCTAAGGTACCTTCAGCTCCTGGTGAACCCATATCTCCAGTGCGACCAGGCATTCCATTTGATCCGGGCATGCCGTTACTTCCATGCTGACCCCGGAGACCTCTAGGTCCTAAAGAAACCGTAAAACAGTGGAAGCTTGGGGTAACGAAAACCTTGAGATCCAATAGGTCCAGAAGGCCCTTGTTGTCCTGCAGGACAATACTGGCAAGGCATTTCGTACATTTTCACATGGGTGTCTTCACAAGGATTTCCCTGAAAGTTATTTAAGTGTTTCTTGGTTACCTTCTTTTTGGTGTTTCTACAACTGAAAACTATATTCAGTTCAAATAACAGGGGATTAAGTTAAAATCTGGGGTTTCGAGGTAAAAACAACTAATTTAAGACTTTTCTCGCAAGTAATTTTTTTCAAGAATTGCAGCTTAGATTTCTGCTTATAGCTTTTTTTTTGAAATAAGTACCGGCTTTCCGGGTGGTCCATCGTCTCCATTGTGCCCTCGGTGGCCCTTAGGTCCAGGTGATCCAGGTGGTCCTGCTGGACAGTTATTCTGAGCATTGCAGTCTAAACACCAGTGTTTTCTGAAAAGCAATAAACCTTACTGCAGAATGAAGGAAATGAGTTTGGAGAGAAGGAAGGAGGCTGGGCTTCAACTGCTGCAGAAGGCTTCCTGTAGGCTTCAGTCGCACTCTCGTAGTATGATTGTCTTCTTGACCGATTACTAGTAGGAATTGTTTTCAATTCAGCATAAATTAGCTCTCGAGAATCCTGTGAAATAATATACAGTTATTAGATTCAGGGTTCAAACAAACCTTTGCATTTGTGATTTCTGAGTCAAAATCAGTTCGAATCAAATCCATTTCGTTCTTTAGAAATACCACAAATACACTTGCAATGAACATGGCTAGAATAGCCAAAGCTAGGAGGAGAGGTAGGAGGCAGTCGGATTTCATCGCGTTGTCTGGGCAGCCGAAGACGTTAGCGCTTATATAGCCTGAGGGATTGTGACAGAACCGGAGGATGTTACCTCCCGCTGGGATCTCGATCAAACACCCCGACGCCGGCGGGCCTTGTACTCCCTTATTATGCAAGGGAACCGCTTCTGTCGCTGACGAGGCGCTAAACCGGAATCACTACCGGATCAGATTTCTCAAAAAAGCTTACCAAATATGGAAAACCTACTTTTTACATCTGATTTTTTTAAATGAGACAAGTCAGTGTAGTTAAATCTTATCTTATCTAATCTAAAAAAAGTAGGCAAATGGAATCTGTTTGTTATTAACGGACTTAATTTTAGGTTTCCTTGTTTTATTCATGTTAAAATTACAGAAATATAAGAACATTGAAAATCTAAAAATTTCCCATAGTTTTACAAAAAAACCAGCTTTTACTAGCCAAATCTTGCTTTTCTTATTTCACAAAAGCATAAAAATTCCATGAAATGTGTATTTCCATTTCAAAAGATTACACAGGTCGTTTGATTCAAGGTATTTTATAGTAGTCCTTAAATGTACTCCCTTGTGTTTGGTTCTTGCACTTATCTACAACTCTACTTATCGCCATTTACTTGCCTTCATTTTGTTTCTTTTATTATTATAAGTCCAGAAACCCCAAGACCACCCAGTCTTTAAATGTGCCGCCAGGAACCTGTTTCACTTTATAATAAGAGTTTGTGGTTTAAACGCGTCGTTTTAAAGAAATCGGCATCTGATAAGCCATTTTCTCAATTCCAGGCGGCGGGCACCTGTGGATAACCGGCATGTTAACAATCGGTTCATGGCTTTTTTGTTTGTCACATTCGAATTTTCAATGTTCTCGCCTGAAAACACTCACACAACTTTGGTTGTGTCGCATGGTAGCGCCGCAAGTTTCACACCCGTACGAGATCGGCGGTAACGACAAGCGTAGTCCCGCCGCTTATATTAATGAGATTAGTAAATTTAGGTCGAAAAGACGTCCGCGGCTAAAGTTTGTTCTTTTTAAAGACTTTCAAGAACTTAAGTTGACCTTTTTCTGAAAATCTGATTTGTTTTTCAAGTTTATCACGTTTTTATCCACTTTTCACTCCTAGGTTATTTTAGTTTTTGCACATGTGTATCCTACTAATGTGGTGAACGCAGGGAATTTTTGTTTTTGTGATTCACTTGTTATTTTTTAGCTAAGCTTGTATTGTGTAATCTCTATTTTTTTAAACGTGATTCTTTGAAAAGATCTAAAGTTTGTAAAATATTTTCAAATGTTGTGACAAAACCGGTCTTTTTCTTTTTTTCATAGTTTTGTGTCTAAGAAATAGGATTAACTCTAAGGAAAACATTAAACATATCAAACTTTGTTGAAATGCTATTTTAAAGAACCATCTGGCAGGTGACATAATACATTTTTTGTTTTGGCGAAGACATTGTGGACTTAGAAACCCTTAGGAGTAAAGTGTAATCAGGGCTAATTCTGTGATAAAATTGTTTTAAATGTCTGGTCTGCTTTTTCACTAGGGCGTTAAACCAAATCCAAAAACCACACATTAGCTTTGTTTCTGGATTTGGTGGCCTAGCAAGAAAAAAATGTTTTGTCTAGTTTTCATTGTTCTTTCTACAATTTTAACTTCCTGGTCGTTCGAGTGACGAGGCTCAGAGATCAGATGCGCCTTTAGGCGCCTGACTGCCAATGTCATTACTGCTCTGTTCTCCAAGATTCCCCGATTGTGTTGCCTGACGTGGACCGCTTACCCAATCATCAAGAGACGGGCTGTTTTCTCCTCTTCAGAATGTCCTAAGGTACCTTTCGAAGAAGCAATGTCTATCAGTGCCTTGGTGGTACACATGTCCTCAGTATGCCAGGCAGAAGACTTGTTTATAGAGTTCAACATCTCCAGAGAGCAGATTTGGGAATGAATGCATACGTGTGGCTTTGTCCCGTGTTGCCACCGATCTTTAATTTCCAGAGGGGACATGTTTTCGAATGACGCGCATTGTCTCTCGGGACCTCGTACCCATGGCTACCTCTTTACTAGAGGAAGCGCATCTGCCGCCAAGGAAACGCTCCACCCTCCGCCGCCCTTTTATTACTATGTGTATAGCGGAAATCAAAGGATCTTTCTCTCAAAGGGTAGTGCATATTTATGAATGAATGCATAAACTAGGCCTCATGAATGGTTGTGAAATAAGCGACTTTATTAGGAAATTCCGCAGTCTCTTTGTCTGGAACGTCATGTATTTACCGATTCAATGTTTATCACACTTTGTGGTTAGTGAGTTTTTCCACTATTTTTAGTTTTGTACTCAGTACGTGCAAATGGCACACAATCACTTATTTATTGGTTGGGCTAGTCACCAGTCTAGTGTATCTTTCTTATCGGTGTTGTGAAGACAAAGTTTCTGGAAGACCGGGAAATGCACTTATGACATCGGAATCTACTGCTTCCGGTTGTTTCCTTTCGAATGAATTACTGCGCCTGACACCTCCATCATTCGCCACGTTTCGTATAGTTTCAAAAGGTGAAATTGTGTTTTTTGATTATTCAATTCCAAAAAATCAGAATATTTTGCCGTTTACGAAAGAAATTATGATTAAAACAAGCTTCTAACTTTTTTTCTCAAAGGAACCTGCCTATTTGTAACGTTAACTAGGAGAAATGATACTTCCACTCAAAACAAAATCCCCTTTCCTTTTTTGACTTGTGTTTGACTAAGGTGCTCAGGAGGGACTACCCTTGCCGCGGCCGCCGATTTCGTACGATTTTGTGAAACTCTCGGCGCAACCATGCCAGACAACCAGAGTTTTCTGCGTCTTTTCAAGCGGGCACATTGAAAATTCGAAAGTGCCGACCAAAAAGTCTATAAACCGATATATTGGACGGACGCGTAAACACCGTGCACATAGTTCGTAAAATGCCGGTTATCCATAGGTTCCTCTAACCTGGAATGACCAAATGGCATTTAAGATGCAGATTTCTCCTAAAAGACGTAGTTAAACTTCAGAATCTTGTATATGTTGTTGAATCATTGCTCAAGCTAATATAAGAAAAAGGCAAAAAGGTGACGGCCCCTTTAAATCTTGCCTCAATACTCCAAAAAGCCAAAGTTTGGCTTTCTTTTGTTTGGGTAACATTGTTTTTCACATACTATACTTACCATTCTGAAACTTTGCTATCCGAAAACCATTCGTGCATAGCATTACCCTAAACATACAGTTTTTGACCCAATTTCTATATCGATTCTTTTTTTTCTATAATCGGATGTGACTGTTTTGCTCCCTGAAATGTCCTATGCCCCCGATGGTGTGTAGTTGATCTCTGCGAAAAAGGATACTTTGTCCTTTGAATAAATTCACAGAACCAGGTGTCTACACAAAAAACCGTCTTTCTTCGACTAGAATGTTAGCTGTTTGACGCAATTTTAGTTCACTTTGATTGTGTTTCCAGTGCAAAAGTCTTATGACGTGAAACGCAAACAATACACCGTCTGAAGACTAAAGACTCCCGATTGGGAAGAAGTATAAGAAAGTACGCAAAACCAAATTTCCATAGCAACACCGTGCAAATACCCTCTCCCCTCCCACACCTCTTTTCTGAAGCTCCCCCTGCTGTCTATAATCTGGCCTCCTTGTCGATTATGATGAACGGCTCGTCTCCTGAGACGGGTCCGCGAGACCTCATCTCGTGTCCTCGTGATACATCGGCCATTGAAGAACACACCCTCAACACCCAAACCGGTAGTATTTAACCCGCGTAAGCGCCTTTTCCTCGCTCTTATCGATGACCATCGCTCTTGCTGATTTCTGATCAAAGGGTTGTTTGCACCCACCCCCTGACGTGGATTGAACTCAAACTGGGAAATTTTACTAAAAAAAAACCTTGAATCGCTTTCAAATCTCTGCACGAAAGCGGGGTTTCCTGTCTTGACGGGAGAACCCAAGCAAAAAACCAATGATGGAGTGGTGACCGTTGACGGATGGATTGTTCCAGGTGCATTCCATTCCTCCTCCATTTCTGCTCCGGAAGCTCTTCGATCTGTTTATTCTTAACGAGTGGTAACGCGGCGTTCGGCCACATTCATTAGTGATTCTGGCCGGATTAGTGAAGTGCGCAAAATGAGCGCCGTCCTCCACCCTCACATCGACAACAACAATACAGAACCTTGCGAAATCTCCCCCATAACTACTGTTTTCTCTCCAAAATTGCTGTAGTTTCGACTTTCGCGCCTTCGTATAGCTGTGTTCATGTGCCGGCCTTACAGCTGTGCAGCGGGCGCTATCTGGCTGTTGTCTATTTTTGTTGTGCTCATTCGTCGTTTATCTGCCCCTGTTACCATTTACCTGCAGAGCTCACCTGCCGAGCTGGCTTTACTTCCTTCGCCATCTGCCGCTTTCCCGCATCTGGGCCAATTCACCAGATGGCTCTTTTTCCCAGCCCTACGAATAATAGGCAGCGAGGGCGGATCACATCATGCAAAAAGTTGTCACATGTGGTGCAAGTGTAAATCTTCTTATTTACGCGTTTTGCCTTTACCTTCACCCAGCTTATTTGTGCTATCTGATCAAATTAATCATCAGGGTTGCGGTTGTTCGGATTCTCTGTTGCAGATTTCCTAAGGCGGTGGCTGAGAATCGGAGTGATCTGCAATCTGACCGATCACAATCGGTTGCCTGCTCTGTCACCACGTGGGTGTGCAATCACCCTCTCACAAAGGGAATGGAATAGCTTCAAGAGGAATAGGCGGTGACAGCCAGCTGACCCGCAATACCGCTGTATCATTTTCCGGGTCTTTCCCTCTGACAGCTGCCCGACAAGGCTGATTTTTGCCCCGGCCGAACCTTACACAGTGCAAGGAAGTGTCAGAGAGTGTCTCCAATTCTTGCACTCATGGATTCTGCAGAAGACCAGCTCCCATTGCTCTCGTATAGCCGGCAGAGCGGTGGTTAGCGGCGCGCCTTGATTGAGTGTCCGATTGAAGCCTGAGAAAGACACCTTCCCAACCCATCATTACCCAAAATGGCCTTCCCGTTCTCACGGACGCCAGCCGGATGTCGGCTTCCGCTTTAGTCGAAAATCACCTCCCAATTTCCCGTTTCTCCGGAGCCAATTTAGGCTACCTCTTCTTGTCTGCAGCAGTTTGCACTATAAAGCGCATGCTGTATTTTGAATGACAAGGGCATCGTTCTGCAAAAAGCAACAATGGAAAATTCCACGTCATTCTCTTTTGAATTCCAAACTCTGACTGAGTATCTTTATCATTTTAAGGTGGGACAGAAATTTGTCTTACTCTAACACTAAACAATCGGACTGCAAAGCAGCGTTTTCTGAATTGAGATCAAATAACCTTTGGTCGCATATAAAACCTTGACTTTCACAAATCAAGCACATTTTTCAGCAAAACCATATAGAATATGCATAGAATTTTTAACATCTTTTTCTTAGTTGAAAGCTAGACGTCTTTTTAGCAAGGTCTTTTTGTCCGTTTTTTAAACTGTGTGGGTTAATTGGCGCGCTGTTGAATTTCTTACCTTTGCGACACCCAGACATCATTTTTTTCAGTTTTTAGCTGTGTGGGTTAATTGATACCCAATTGTCTGAAATGCGAGCAGGCTGATTGATACCAATTACAAATGCCAACCTGAATGCTCAGAATGCCCCCCCCCCCTTCACCCAGCAGCCAGTTACGTGCCCTTTTGTTCTTTCGGAAGCGTCTGAGGTCTGCAAAAAGGAAGAATCGAAAGATTGTCGGAATAGTCGTCGCCAAAGACTACCGCCTGTGATTGATGGGTCCGTAACAGGGTTTGGCTTCTATTTTAAGAACGCCGCATCCGTGTTAATGTGCAGAAACAGAATGGTGTGTATGGAAAGCCTGGTAATCGCCCAGCACGTGCAAGAGGAGTAAATAAATATCATGTGCATCGCTACTTCTTCGGCCACAAACGGCGTACGCTCCCTTTTTCTATCTTTAGTCCCTAATTGGCTCAATTTTTCGGATGAAGGCAATTCTCTTGAAGGAGGGACTACCTTAACATCATTGCCCTCCGGCCGTACTTGGCCCAATCAGTAGCCCCTCGTCATTTCCTCTTCTTCTGCAGAATACGGTGGATTTTTACAACGGGAGGATGGAACTAACTCGGTTAACACGCATTTTACACCGGTGCCGTTGTTCATAGACCATACTAGGGCGAATGGGGCGATTCTTTGTCTTTCCCGTAAACAGCCCTAGGGTGGGTGGGATTCACTTCCGGTGCGTCCGCGTGAGCGCCATGGACACGGTCGCGACGAAGTGTCGACCAGTTTCCCTTCCGCCAAAACGTCACTTGCGCTATTTTCGTCTACTACAGGCTGACCTTGGTTATTCTTATCCCTTCTTTCAGTGGGAAACACCCCTTTGGACCAGAGAAACTGTATTCCCTTTAAGATGGTTCTCAAGTACTTCAAACTCATAAGATGAGAAGTGATCCTTTTCGTTGCGGGGCAAAAACGGTTCTCTGTCCACGCCATGAGCAATGAATAGGCGTGAAATGTTTCGGTTTACGACAGTTTATCATTTGTTTTCTGTGGGTTTCATTTGTCCCTGACAACCCGGCCGGGTCCTGAAGAATTTCACTCAAAGCGCCAAAGATAGCCACTATCACCCGGTCCGGCGGCTGATAAGGCCACATCTTTGGCCACGAAAAACCATTCCGAGAACATCGTCATAAAGAGGTCATAGCAGAAAGTGCTGACAAGCAGAAATTGAAGATCTCAGGTTGCGAAAATCTTGGAAAATCTCAGAGATCTCTTGAAGGAGGCGCGCTTTAGAAGGTTGATGCACCAATGGAAGTGAAAAGAATGACTAATCAGTTGCGGAACACGGGGACTTCCTCTGCTACCTTTGACCAATGGCACTCTTGAACCCGATTCCGATGTTTAGGCTGTTTGATCGCAAAATGGCGCCAGAGATTCCAATCAACTGGTTTTCTTTTTTCGGTGCGTTCAAATGGTTTGCTGAACACAGCGGACAAGTAGTTATAACCCAGGACCCGTTGCTTATCGCTCGGGTTGCCCCTTAAGACAACCTGACTGTCAACACCTTGCGTACCAGACGGTAACCCGACATAGAAAACAGCTAGCAGTCTATAGCATGCACACATACCACCCCCACACGAGCACATAGTCGGCCGCCTCCAACGATTATGTTTATGTAATCTCTTTGCGTCGGCCTTCCAAACACCACCCCCACCATTCCAGTAACAGTCTCTTGTTATTCCCTCCCTCTGCTCCTGTTGCATGTCCTTGTGAAATCCAATAAAAGAGGAAGCCAAAAGTTCAAAGTGTATGCGCGTTGGCGCTCCTGTCGGCGATAGGCGGTGGTGCCACGTTCTTATCTCTCACGGTACTCATCGATCCTAGATAACTACTCCACAATGACTTTTGCGAACCGCCACAGGACGGTTGGGCCACTTTCTCCGAACCGCTTCTAGGTCCTGCTGTTTTGAACAGCTAGACCTGTCGTGATTTACATGCCGTACAAAGTGAATGGCGCAAAGAACAAACAAGAACAGAAGGAGTTTGAACGGCATTCTCATCGGACGATCGTTCTTCGCTTCCTTGACAGATCTTCTGGCACGGTTTTCCGGTTTTCTGCTGTAATGCTCTCCCAGCACTCTCTCTCCGTCTCCGCTGATGCCTTGTTTCCACCGAAGCCACCACGTGTTTTCGAAACTCTTGCTGTCTGCGAACCCGAAATCCGATCCTCTCACATTCCAATAGGTCGGAGTTGACGTTCTCTAGACCCAGCCATTCTCCCGAGTATCGTGTTTCACACCGAGATTGCGCCTGTTTTGGCACGTCCAGCCGCTAATCCCTACATCTATGGGAATTATTTGTTGGTTGACTCAATTATGCTTCTATTCTGGAACAAAGAACCGAAGGGTCGTCAACAAGCAACAGCAATTACCTCTTTTCCGCTAGCTTGTCTATTTACATTCCTTTGCTATTTGCATTCTTACTAACTTCCTGTTCCCAGTTCCATGGTCATTTCAATCTTTTATGTTTCAGAAACATGTTGTCCAAAAAGTTGCACCGTCTCTTTGAGAAGCTCGGATTCCAGAAGGATTCCAAGTCCAAGACCTCCACCAAAACCCGCAGGCCTCGCAGAAAGAGCAACAAGCCCGTAGACCTCCCTGATAATGTTTTGTAAGTTTTTTGAAGTGACATCACTGTAAAATTGTAATTTTCAGATCCAAGATCTTCGATTATTCCTCTCCATTCGACGTCGCCAAATGGCGTTCTGTAAACCGCCAGTTCAACAAAGTAGCCGTCGAGAAAGAGAAGGCTATTCTGTACCTCGATGTTCTCAGAGTTGACATCACCGACATAATCCCGATAGACGCCGAATCTGATGGTGAGTTTAGAGTACATTCAGTAGTTCCTTGATAGGCAAGCGGAAGTCTCGTGATAGAAATCACGCGGAAGGCCAAACTGATTGTCTGTTTCCAGGGGACTTCTACAAACACCCCAGGAGTAATATTCTTCTTCACACTGAGAAACGTTCTGCCCTTCTGGCCGCCCACTCTCACTGGAATCCCAGCGATGCGGAACGTATGCTTAAGGCAGTCAAGTACTTCGGCAGATATGCTAGAACTGTTTCGGTAAGAAAACATCTAGAATCAATAAAAAAACCATTTTCAGCTCGACGCTTCCATTGCAGAACTTTGCGTAGCAGGACAATCCACAAACGATATTCAGCATTGGTTCCAATTCCAAACTATTGCTGGCAGTTCAGATGGGCCTATGACTTCCATCTCAGAAATGGTAAAAGAGACATGACAACTTGACTAAAATTCGGTTTTTAGCCTCACTTTGGAAGATCTAACCTCCCCCGTCGTTTGGCTGTCACACAGACTGTGGATCTGCCCAAATGGAATCCTAGGACTCAGAGAATCCCTATCGGACCTCTTTTCCCACTGGCAGTTGAGGTTAGTTTTCTAACTTCAGGCAGTACTAAATCGGTGCTTTCAGGTAGCCTTCCGTGCTTCTATGCCCCAGCTCCGTCGTCTCCGCCGCTTGGGCATCTATCGCCAGAAGCCCTCCTGCATCTTCTCAGAGAACCAGCTCCAGCTCTTCCGCCTGACCATCACCGGTGGCCGCAAAAGTCCCCCCTCGGCTCTCCGCCTGCGCGCATTCCTCGACTGGGTAGATGCTGAATCCCTCGGTGGAAAGTACTGCACCCAGTTCTGCTGAATCTTCACTTTTCCAATTTCACCTAATTAGCGGGTAGAAATATTTTGTTTGTCTCGGAATTGTCTCGAGAAGTGTGATGACCTGTTCCATAGCGGAATTCTTTCCCTGTGCTTCTGTTCCCGTGTTGAATCGATCTCTCTCTGGAACACTAGTATTTGTATGGTTTTATAAACCAACATTTTTAAATGCTCGTGTTTTCGCGGGTTGATTATTCGAGCAATATTTGTATTGTATTTAGACGGTCAAATAAACTATTATTCACAGTTTGGTTGATAAAACCCCCAGGAAATGATTCGCTAAGCGGAGGGGCAAACAACCGGGTAGAATGTAGACAAACGTCACTTTTGACCAGGAAAACTTGGGATTGGGTTTTTCCGGTTGTTTATGAAAACAACAACATCATTTCTATTGACGGTTTTTTCTGCAAAGGCAATCAAACACCAATAAAGCTGTCAACAGCCGTTATCTCCTTTTGGTTACACTGATTTTTCACCTGAAGACGTAGGCACCTTCCAGAAGCTTTTGTTGTGCAGAAACCATGCTTTTGATTGCAATTCGTTATGTGATTTGACAATTTGGGGGTTTTATTTATCGTTTTGCAATAATCAAAACATTTTGTATTAAGGCCTTGTCTTCTCAAAAAGAGTCAATATGCTTTTTTAGGGAACGCCGGCATTCACCGAGGGGCGTTTTTATAAGCTGAAACAAACTTTTTGGGCTTCATATGGCTCATAGAAACTACCTTGAGGCACTTTTAAAAAAAATCACAATTTCAAATTTTGACGTGGCGCGCCGTAGCTTTGTGGAAACTCAATTTTCAAGTTCCAAAATGTGATATATTGTTCCAATTTAAATTGCCTTTGGAGCAATTTTATAAACTAATTCAGCACTAATTTGTCAGTCATGTAAATAGATATATCTAAATATTTTCACTCGCCGGTTTAAATTTTCACTTAAACATTATTTAACATTTAAGATTGAGCGGTGTTTTCGGAATTATTAGATATGTTGTAGAGAATTTCCTTGTGAACAAAAATATGACCATAAGATCAAGAAATGAAGAGGCCCAGATAACAGTAGACACCCAAAATACAGAAAAACCGTGATGTCTGTGAAACCGCTAAACTGATCTTGACAATATATTCTTTTCAAAGGATCAAAATGCTTTGTTTTTAGAAAAACTTATAAAAAAAAGGGCAGCAGTTGGCTTTACACAGATGAATTTTCCCGAAGATGGTTTTGAAGATACAGTATTTTGCGCTTAACATTATTAAAAACCAAACAACACTTGAATCCGCTCAGTAAAGTTTCAATACTGGAAACCACAGAAAACTACACATTCCTAGCTTGCGTTATCAGGATTTGTAAAAGGCATTCCTCTTTTATGCCATTTTATGCCAAAGGTTGGATAAAGTGCAATTAAAAACTCATAATGTTTCAGATAACAAAAAATAGCCCATAAACGAGAGTGAAATTCTCTGATCAACATTCGACAACCTATACCTAAAACAATTTATATTAAAAAGAGTACTTCATAGAAATTAAAAACCTCTAAACTTTAAATTTTATAATTCTCTAGTTTTTGTATAAACGGAAGTAGATTTCACCTGCCTTTTTGCAGCAGCAATCATTACGACTTTGATTTTTACAATTTATGTTTCTTGAAAAAATTGTTGCGATTTGTTATCATGCCTTTAAAATTAAACGCAGGTGAAATTCCAGTGCAGAAGATTAAATCGTCACAGCCTGCAGTACAACAGCATGTGCCCAGAATGTGTTCAGCTTTGAAAAATCAGTGAACATAGTTAATTTTGAATTTCTTTTTGATTAAAAGAAAAACATTCTATACAAACATGGAAGCAAAAATCGTTTTCATATATGAAATGTGCTTACGGGGAAAACCCGAAATTTAGCTTTTCGACAAGCACTGGAAGCCGCCGGTCCCGTGGTGTAGCGGTTAGCACTCAGGACTCTGAATCCTGCGACGGGAGTTCAAATCTCCCCGGGACCTTTTTTTTGCTTTCTTGAAACTTTAGCAAAAACATGCTATTCTTCATCTCAAGTTTACAAGGGTTGGAATAATTACTGGAAAAAATTGATTTTTTTTCAGGAATTGAAATTATGAATCATTTATGTTTTACAATAGAAAAGAGTGAACAACTGCACAAAGTTTACTGAAAACATGTCAACTCCATTCCGTGGGTGATAATTCTCTGCCTGATCTTGATCATATGACCTAACACAAACAATTCTTCACGATTGCCTTAGTGAAGGTGACACATTCGGGGTTTGGGAGCGCTGATGTCTTGAAACAATACTCTGAATAGGGGAATCCACTGTTTTGCAGACTACAACATCATAAATAGCTTTTCTAAGGGCATCGCTGAAGATTAGCATAAAGTATGGGTTGCTTCCGCTATATAAATCACTAAAACAAAAACTTATTTAGCAAGAGATGAGTTTACCTTAAAGCACTGTAGAATAAATAAAACTGTTCTATTTCAAGGGACACCCAAGGGAAGATGAAGGTTCCAAAGAAACCCAAGATTGTTAGTTGAACAATCACTGAAATAGCAGTTGTAACTGGTTTTTGATTTCAAAACCTATGGATGTTGACATTAAGAAAAGCCGATGCTCCCTTCGTTTAGCCTCACTCCTTGTCCTGTCTACGCGATTCCCACTTCCCATCTATTTTTTATTTAATTATTCAATTGAAAATGAATAAACTAACTGCAATTTGATGAGCATGCCTTTTTCGCAAGATGAAGTATAGATAGCAATAAGCACAGATTAGGTACACACAGTTTATGAAGAGAAAACCACCACCAACTGTGAAATAGAATTTTGACACGGTTTTGCTGAAAGTGAAGTATAATTTTAAAGATAATTTAATTTCACACATACACACACTAACAAACACTCACATACACACATACACACAAACAAACTTTGAAATCTTCGGAAGAACACCTTTCCCATCAGAAGTTGGCTCCAGTTCCACTTCACTAATCAAGTTCAATGTGGAAACAACCATTCCAGGAATGAACTGAAGCCCAATCGCTATTCTCAACCTCCATCCCATCCATGCCTAAAGAATACTTAGTTTCAGTTACTCCCAAGTTTACCTTCTTATACATTTCTGGAAACATCATGGCATAAAGTCGGTTTGTTGCCAGTATAGACACTGAGAACGCTTGACAAATTCCTGCAAAGAATTGAGTTCAGTCAATTTTAAATTAAGGTTTTACCAGTAGCCCAAGCTATATAGAAGTAAAGGGCAAGATATGGTCTTCCCATCCAAATATAGACCGAAGTCCACCAACCCCATCTTGGAAATACCGCGCCGAAGTAGTTATTTAGCAACGTAACTGGAAATAGCTTTTGAGTAACCTTTTAAAGGTAAAAAAACACTTTGTAGAATTTGAAATTCATTCGAATTGTGAAATGTTGAAAAAACTGACCAAGATCAATTATGCTTGAAACTATGAAGATCTGGAAAAAGGGAGTGGCCAAATCGGAATGTGTTTTTCTTTGTGATTTTAAAAGGATGAAAATGATAAATATGTAGAGAGGCACAGTCACGCAGAAGAAAACGAAAAAGACTGTTTCAAATATGTTTACAAATTGGGGGCTCAATTCCAACGGTGGAGCTTTCATGATGGAATCTGAAAGTAAATTTTCTTTAAAAAAAATAAATAGTTTGTTAAAGGCACTAAAATGTTCTGAAACCTGTGGAATTGAAATCCGATTTTGATGAAAACATCTATGAAGAGCCAAAGAAACACTGTGATTATGCAAGTTCTGCGTGGTTAATCACCCTTTTCGACAGGTGTTTTCGCGAGAACAAATCGCAATCGCTCATGAACTTCGTGTCCGGATTTGTTTACTAACAAGAAATTGAAAATCAAAGCTTGAGATGGATAGAGATTTAAAAATGAAGAAATGTTTTCTAGGTCAGGCTTCACAGAATAATTTTCCGTAATGGCATTTATACGTGGGTTGGTTAACTCATTCTTCAATCGTTGGTATTTGTGTAAACGGCGGCTTACAAAATAGTAAACAATTCACTTTTCATGATCAAACATTACTAAAATTACGTCAATGTACCTGTAAAAGCAAGACGTCACAAACCGATTAATGGTAGAAGTCACATTTCAAAGGTTTCTAGATTTGCATTAGAAACTCGAAAAAAAGAGAAAAAAAAAACTAAAATAAGCTGTAACATGATAACCTAATTGTAAATTTAACCAGAATATAGCCAGGAAAGGGTGTCTTTTGAAAAATGTCGACTGACGCTCAATTTTACCATGCTTCATTTGTTGAAGTCAATCTTATTTCCTATTTTTTGTTAGTTCACCAACACATAAAGCCAAGTTATTTTTTGACAGAATACGTGTTGTTTCTCAAATTATTGTCACTTGTACCACACGCCTTCATTGTTGTAAGATGAGCATTGGAATTAATGAACTTGTACTTTAAGATATATGTAAATATATTACTTCTGGGAAGATGGCGTGATAATCAAGACCACCACTGTGTTGAAATATTGCCACGCTTTCGTTCTCTTCAAGAGGAAAAGTACTCCCTTGAAATTTTTACGGTAGCTTATAGGTGTAGAACTGAATTACTAGGACCGCGCCGTCGGGTACGCCAGTGTGGACAGGTGGTCCAGTGGTAAGAGGTCAGACTTATAAGCTAGAGGTCGATGGTTCGGTCCCCCTCGGTGTTTAATTTTTTTCTGTTACTTTCGCATTGTTCTGACACTTTGGCAAGTTCCACTTGTGTGTAATAAACCCACTCTCATCTACCTTAATGAATAGGGTTTAACACTTTCTTCTATAACTGTCAGGAGGATAAAGAAAAAGTTAAGATAAAGCAAAAGATCGTTGGTGAAGTTTATTCAATTATGTATAATTAGGTATCAGTTCAAATTCTTTGGGACAGACTGACATAATTGCGGCTTTGCTATCCGGAGCAGCCCAAAACTCATCAGCAACTGTTGAAAAACCACGGGCGTGCTCAGAAACAAACATCCACTTATGATATCCAGAAGATTCTCTCTTGTGAACTCATCGAAAAAATGACTTTGTATTCGTTCTAAAACAAAAAAGTAAAATTTTGAAATAGGGTTGTTATACAAATATAACTTTCCAAACTATTATGGCGACGCCTCCATCGATTTTCAGTTGGAAAATTGCTAGTGGTATCTATAAAGAATTATAAAGATATTGGTTATTTTTATAACCCAAGAAACAAGTAAATCCGTGATAGTTGACTTTTCCAATAAAGAGTTTCTCAAAACCAGCGTTAAAATCAAACGCATTAGTAATTTTAAAATCATTAGAACCTGCTTGGAAATATAAATATTTTAGAATCCCTCGGGCACTGCGGTTTTTGCGGACTTCCTGAAAATTCTTATTTTATCACACTTGGGCGCGACCCACCTTCAGACAATTGTCCAGTAGAAAATAACACGAGGTGCTTGAACAAAAACGTGAGCGATTTGAAGATGCCGAAAAAAATTGCCGATTGATGTTGGTAGATTATAAAATCGCATCTAGTATTCTACTAGATTCATCTAGAACTACAATTAAAAACTAAAACTAGTTATGTTCACCTCAAATGGAAAATTTTTTGAACTTTTTGGAGCCCAGCTGGTAAAGCGAGAGAACTTGACAATGTTATAGAACTCAGGGAATGGTTGTTCATGATTGAGAACAATTAGTTTTTCACATTCCAATCTCAGTTGGCGCATCTTAGGGATTACGAAGGTGCCAAAATATTGAACTGCTTGTTCTCTGTAAATCCTAGAAAAACTGCTGTAAATTGCAATATGTTTTGAAATTTGTCCACAATACCAGACTGATCTTATCAAAACGGAGGGCTGAGAGTTGTTTGTACGGGTCTTGAATAGGAATGAATTGGTTAGAACGCTCGTAGTTCTCTAAATCGACGTAGCTTACATATTTCTTGAAGTAAACCTACCGATTTTTCTGCATGTTTTCCGTAGTCGACAGAGAGATCGAGGGTGAATCTAAAGGTTGGATTTGAAAAAGTTGTTAAGGGAAAATTTACTTTCTGTAGAATCAATATTAGTAGACACAGGCACAGACACACACAGACACAGACACACACACACACACACAGACACACACAGACACACACACACAGACACACAGACACACACAGACACACACACACAGACACACACACACACAGACACACACACACAGACACACACACACACACACACACACATACGACTCATTCTTTTTGTTTTTCATATGTATTGACATGTGATAGGGACGCACTTTCAATATTGCAGTTACTGCGTAACCCTAATGGTGTAGTGTTGCAACGGAAGCAATTATAATATCGAGCTCGGCCACAACTTCATGGAACTCAATCATTTCTTCTTGCCTCTTTACCAGAATTGCAAAATCTAAAATGATTTACCAAATTATAAAGAACGTAAAAAATTTCTTTACAAAAACAGTTTGTTTGGTTTCGAAGTAAAACCATTAAACTTTGATAATGGCTTTATGTTTGCTCCTAAAGTTCGATTAATCAGCAATGTGTTTCATCCAAAGTCATCATTTACCCTTTATTTTAACGGTTTAAAATCCTCGTTTTGTTTTGCTAGGATTAGCGTCTCCTCTTCGGAGAAATTTGAAACTTACACAATTTCAGAAGGAAAAAACGAAGATATTTTTCTTTTGTTTCATTGAAATCCAAAATAGTTTTTAAAGGCAATAACTGCTCAATCTAGCCCGGACCGCAGAACGTTAGCCATGAAAAATAATTCAGAATGTCTCTAAATATGGGATATGTTTCCCACAGCTCCCAGTTTGACCTTGAGGTTCTGTTGTATAACTTTGACATTGACAGCCTTGGACTGTCCCGTGACTTCTCTTGATTTATGCGGAAGAGGGCTTGCGAGGATTTCCTCCGATTCAGAACCGGCTTATTGCAGATAGCATTCCCCAACAGGGAGGATCACGCTGATCCTCTTATGACGGAGAGCACATTAGCATATTCACGAGGCCATGCGGACGGGAAGAAAATATCGGTCAATGAGATTAATCCGCGACGAGAAGTAGTCTCGGCAGTTAATAACCAAAGTTTTATTAGTTCCTTTTTCTTTTTCTTAAAGTATAAATATCTTTTTGAAGGGAAGATCCATTCTTTCTGAAGAAAGTTGTTCCATTAGCTTAGCAAGGCCGTTGTTGTTGGAAATAAATTCACGCGTCTATCGGTGTGGCCCATCATCAAGATAAAGCGGCGACAATTCGCAATAACCCGGCGACAAGTGTTGCCTTTTCCTTCTACGCTTCTCCTTTAAACTTCTGTGAAACCGGCATTTCCGCTGTGAAAGAGACCGACACTGAGCCGTTGCGCGATTGAAAGAGGAGGTGCAGGTCTTTTTCAGTCACGGTTACCTGAGAGGTTCGCCGCTTTTGTATAATTAAACGCCCTGGGAACTCTGGCCCCTCCTATTCTTGCCTATTCTCTTCGCCGAATCCGACCTGCGCCTCTGCCTTGGGCGCGCTGTCTCGCCAGCCGGCTGCCGTCCGTCTCGCGATTCCAGTCACTGGGCGCCGACCGTGCGCACCTCCTCTCTCGCCGATGGCCAGCTCAAATTGCCATGAACTCGGAGATCATCTCAATCTTGTTTTCTTCTTAAGTAACGTTACTGTTTCCTTATTTTAAGGGCCTTAAATCTCTTTTTCCACGTTCCTGAACAACCGATTCACTAGGCAACCGATTCCCGTTCCCGTTCTGGTTCTTCTTTCGTAACTGTTCCCTTGATAGTCAATTATAAAGAATGCACTCCTGTTTATATACCATTTTCATATGGATTTTTTGGAAATATCATTTTCAAGACGATTTTCGAATGAAAATCGTGGCGAAAAACGGTGCTTCTAGACTTTTCGTGATCCGATAGCTCTCCCCTATGGAAATCCATGTATTCGATTTTCCTTTATTGTACGCGCCCCATAAAAGAAGTGACGAATCCCACAACATGATCATAAAGTGGTTTCGGAACAGTTCTGTCTCGAATTCCCGCGTGGCGGCGGATTTTCCGTTCCAATTCTGCCTGTATTTCCGATCTGCGAATTTCACTCAGTCTGGACCTTCCTTGATGTGGGCAGAGAAAACAAACACTCGAGCGCCCTAATGCAAACTGCTGCTGTTCGCACGTCACATTTTCCATGGAAACGCAAAACGGGCTCAGAACTTTTTCCGAACGGATGTGAGTGTGATTACCACCGCCGCTTTCCCTTTCACCCGCGCACTCTCGCGACCTTCCCCGTTTTTAGGCAGATTTCACTGGATTCGCGTGCCTTCTCCTCCAATTCCGTGTGCAATCCGGTCGCTGCTCGGCACAAAGCGCCCCGTTTATGGCTTGTCATCGATTATAGCCGCCACTGATATGGTATCTTCCACGGCGAGTTGTGTACAGCAACGGTCATCTGATACGCGCGCGGGCTCCGCGGTGCAAAACATCCACGTGCCACAGAGCCCTGGAACAAAGACACCCAGGAATCGACCCAACACGAATATATCTTTCTAAAGCAACCATAATCAAATTTTTAATTGAATTTTACTTATCTTCTTCCAAGACAACACAATACCCAGCGGTTTGTTAGGGCCGGAATATACACATTGCGCAAGGTATCGCATTTCATTAGCTGCAGCCGGCGTGAAGGTCAGAACACAGTTCTATGTCTGCTAATTCAAGGCTGAGCATCTTTCTCTCTTTCAAATAGTTATCCCTCCCCTCTCTCCTCTCTCTTCTTTCTCTCTCTTTCTCTACTATCCACATCGTGTAAATTACGCAACTACGTGTCAGGAAGTCGTTACTCACGGCGTGTGTTCATCTGTCAATCATCTTCCGTGTTTCCTTATGTATTGCGGACCACCTGTCCAGCGGCTATCTAGTTGCCGTAATCCGCCGGGCGGTCGGTCACAAATAATGCGGCCGGAAGGACTCTCTGCAAGCCGATTAAATTTTCCTGCTTTCTTGCCTTCCTTGTATTTTGCTTTAAGGCGACGAAAACATCACAACATTGATAATAACCAGTTTTTTGGTTACTTAGTTAACATGTTTGCTTTCGTTCGCTTTTCAGCCTTTTCTCTATGCTCAAGCTTTGAAAACGGCCATTTTCTAACACGATTTCACTATTTTCTCTATATGACCTTATAACAATTTTACTTTTTTTTAATATTCTCGAAAAAAGATATTTTCAGTTCCTTATTTATTCAAAAATGTTTTCAAATTCAGAAACATTATACTTGTTGTTTAATGAAAATCATGTTTTCCGTGTTATAAGCTTTACTTAGTGAGCAATCTGTTCAACAAGATAAAAGAGTGCACCATCACATTTTTGATTTTAAAAGGGCCCCTATTCCATTTTTGTTTTTTAACAGTTTTAAGAACCCCAAAATTAGTTATACCAGTAATATATTTGTAGTAATTACATCAATAACCTAATGTTCTTAGTCTCAGTTAAGGACCAAAACTAACGTTCTTTGTAATTTTAAGTTTTCATTGTTTGTTTTCAGTAATTATTTGAAACTTCAACCTTTACGCTTATTTTTGATTCCCTCCCTATATGTTTCGCTGTTCCACTTTCCCGTTTCCTCTTTTAATCCGCGTAAATCTTCCCACCAACTTTTTACTACCATCTCTTTCATAGATCCATTCCCAGCGCCGTTTGATAATTTCACCGCCGCGTCTTGTAATCATATTCACAAACCGGTACCATCTTCTTCCGCTTCCGGAAGGCCTTGGTAGACCGGCAACTCCACCCAGACCAGTCGTTGTCATAAAATCGATGTGTTTTGTGAGAGACCAGACAGGTTTCGCTAACAGGCGGCTACCTTTTGGCGGTGCCCTCGGGGAGGGATGATTGCGATCAGAGGCTCAATGTTTCAGGCCAAGCTGCACTTCGTACTTGGACACTCGGTCGTCGGCGCCAACGCCGTCGACGTGTGCCAGCAGTCACAATGCTTCGCTTACATCGCTGGGTTAGTTTTACTTTTCTTTTGTAACTTTAGTTTTATTTAATCCCAAAAACCTGTGCTCATAAGAACTTTCGTCGGATGACTCTGAACACTTCTTAAACCGTTTCGCAAATAGAACCCCTCCGCGTACCGTTTCCCCCGATTACCTCGATAAAAATATTTGTTTTTACCGCACGGTACCAAAAAACAGGGTCGCATGTCTGCGTAAACAGTTTCGTTGTTTTGAAACGTGTTGTTTTGAATTGTGGCAACAGCGAAGACCGGATCGATTAGCATCGGCCCATTTGATTTACATGTGGGAAAGAATCGTAGAACTTGCTGTCAAAGCGCCTTTTGGAACGAATGGGTGTGGCAGAGCCGTTTCTCGCAATGTTTGCGGTGTATAATAGCGGCTGTGGTGCTTGAAGGGTGACAGTCGGCTTCTCACCGAAGGAAGCAAACAGTGACCGCAGAAGGCGGTGCACTCAGAAAGTGCGAAAGGGGGAAATAACCACGTCATTTCAGGCCATGTGTGGTCATCCGACCTTTGGCAGGAGGCAGAGAACATATAGTTGAAGCATCAGATGTACCTCTCACATGCGTTTCTCTCTCCTCTTGTGGACGGTACTTGGCAACAGGCGAAGTATGCTAATTTTAAGTTCAGTCACATTTTCGTTTTCAGAGTGGAACTGCAAGCGTACGGATTCACGAGGCTCATCCTTCTACGAGCAACGACTATAGTTCTTTAGTTCTTTCTCAACATTCGCATGGTGTTGCGGCTGTGGTAAGTAAGGGACAACAAAGGGTGTGACGAATCATTTGCGTAACCTTCGCGTGCTGAATCAGCGCCGCAATCACCTGCGCCGATGAGAATATTCCCATATGGCACGCAGCAGGGGGCATTCAAACTTGACCGTATCCAAAAGGAAAGGGGATAGGAAAATGGAGATTTAAAGGGGGTACGTCGTTTAAGTTTGCGAAATTCTTTTAAATAAAGGTTTGGACCAGAAAAGCAGCATGTGGTACCCCTAAAATTTCTGAGACGATATATGCCGCAAGGTAAAAGATGTCACTAGACGTATATATAAATTTAGGATCAGGAAACTTACATCTTTGTGGCTAATAAGACTTTGAAAGATTGGTTTTCCTAATCTTTTATAAGCAAAAAAGGATGTGGTACCCCCTTTTAAGCTAATCGTGAAGGTACACAGTTATGTTAAATGTCGAATATTTTCTGACTAATGGCTTCAAATCAAAATATTTCATCCGTTCTCAGCGATCGTACAAGTGTGGAAATGTGTTTTATAATATCAAGTATGACACACTCACAATCTTCTAAAGGTTTTGCTTTTTGGTTCGACATTTTACGGTTTAGACGGTATTATATTTAGGAGTCCCCACAGAAATTTGCCATTTTTCAAAAGCTGTGGACGACTTGATAGGATTCTCTCAAAAGATCCAAAGGCCTTCTGGGAATTACAGTCAAATTTTCCCATCGCTCACAAAATTCAAATGTTTTCAGAAGTTCATTCCCCACTCTCCTCTCCTCGTCTCCGTCGGTGTTCAACAAGATGCTCAAATCTGTCTCTGGAACTGGCAAACAGGCAAACTTGTGGAATCCGCCAAACTGGCCGCGAATGTGAGCTGTCAGCACCTGCCAATTTGTTTACCCTACTAACAGGTGAAATGCGTTGCCCTCTCGGACGACAACACCGTCCTGGTGACAGCCGGGGAAAAACATCTCAAGTTCTGGAATCTAGGCCAAAATGGATTCGCACAGGTAAAATAGGTAGTAAAATGGGCAAGTAGTGTTTTATTGCAGTCTCGCAGTGCGATCCTCGCAAATCAGAGGAGTTCAACATTCACTGGCTGCGTTTTTCTTGAAGCTAATCGAGTCTTAGCGGTTACTGAAGACGGTCATTTGGTGGAATTTGTAAACAAGAAGTATGTGAATGCATACCAATGGGATGATGTACAACCAACTAGCATTGCGGTATCAGATGACGCTCTAATTGTAAGAATTTTCTCAGTTTTCAATTTCATTTGGCTTTTTAGCTTGGATGTTCCTCTGGAACAGTAGCTCTACATTCCCGAACAGATCTCTCCCCAATTTCCTCCTTACCTCCACCCGTCCCTGCAAGAACCGACCCCGCTTCTCTATCAACAGTCGAAGCTCTTCAACGAATATCAGTCGATAAAACGTTAGTTTACAAAATGTCCTATATTCTATTTTGTTTCAGTCTACCTGGGGTAGTTTCCGTCGCTTCCTCCTCTGCAGGACATGTTGTGTCTGTCCATGATGACAAGTCAATCTACGTCCATTCTCCTACGGGTCTACAATGGCGACGCCTGCATTCTGATGTCACCCACACGGGGGCAGTTACTGCTTTAATAGTGAGACAACAATACAAAAACATATTCATGTTTGTTTTCAGACCTGCCCTCTGACGCAAAACATGTTCCCAGAAGGAACCTTCATTTCTGGAGGAGTAGATGGTACAGTCAGAATATGGAACCGATCAGCGCCTACACACTATGAGGTCACTAACTTTACAATTTGTTTCTAAATCTTTTTTTTACAGGCACCATTTCCGAAAACTAATCTTTTGTCATCAACATTAAAGAAGATATTGTTCCTTAGCGATGAGTTCCAGACAGGTAAATTCAAAAATGTTTGTTTGGACTTTTTTTTACACAGGAGAAGAGTGTCCTTCGGTAGAAGTCAGCAGTCTAGCTATGTCTCCTGATGGTCATCAGTTATCTGTGGGAACAAAGTCTGGAAACCTTCAGTAAGTAGCTTATATTTGTATAAAACATATTGTCCTTTATAGTGTTTTTGACGCCAGATTTGGTCTAGCTCCTCAGCAACCAATTCAAGCACATGATGGAGATGTGCTTGCTTTGGCATACTCGGAACCGAGCAATGGTTAGTATTTGATATAATGTTTAGTAAAGCGATGGTTCTTTGCTCAAGAATGTTTAATACAGAAAGATAAAAAGAGACAGAAAGAAAGAGAGACATAGTAAAAAAGAAACAGAAAACACAGTCAGCGAGAAACAGAGACTGAGATACCGAGATACCGACAGTCAGAGCGGCAGAGAGAGGCTGAAGGACAGAAAAACCCACAGAGAGAGAGAGAGAGAAAAAAAAAGAAAAAGAAAGAGTGAGCGAGGGAGATACAGAGACAGCGGGGGATACATAGACAAAAAGTGAAGAAAGGAATAAAACGCTGTGCAGTCTGACGTTTTCAATTTTCAGGTGTTGTGGAGCTCTTCGCTTCTGGAGGTCGAGATGGTTTCATCCACATTTTCACCCCTTCCTCTCCTAGCTACACTCACAATGCAGTCATCGAAGATCACAAGTTTGCCCTCAAAACTCTTGCCTTCTCTAAGGTGGTTTCCCCTAAATCCTTTGTTATTTCTTATTTAGACCGCTTCTGGTGACTTCTGCCTATTCAGTGGTGCAGCGGAAGGAACCCTCCTTGTCCACCGCGTTACATTCCTCAACCAGGTTTTTTCAAAGTTAACGTAAGGTTAACTAGTGTTTTAAGGAACAAGCAGAGATCAGTCTAGTAAGGCAAATTTTGCTACCGTCAGTTCCTATGTCAATTTCCTCCATTTCCCAAGCAGTTTTAATAGCAGGCGAAGATGGAAGTGTGAGATCCTTGACATCACAAGGAGAGGATTTGGCAATAATGGACTTGGCAAAAGACGCTCACAGGCCAGAACGATCTTCTACTGTAAGTGTTTCTTCATTTACATTTTATAAGTTATGTCTAGGTGTCGATTGACTCTTCTGGAACCATGCTTTCATTGAGTGATCTTAATTCCACCTCCCTTGTTCGATCAAGGAGCGGTCAGGTGATCTCTCGTTTCGGGGTTGGTGCCACGGCTTCCACTTTTTCTGCAGATGGAAGGTATAAAATTCCTATTTTGGAAAATAATAAGTGGTTTTGTTTTTAGAAAACTTATGGTAGCCTCCGATAACGGCTGCATTTATGCCTGGAAACTTCCAAAATCGATCCAGACTTTAATCGCGGAAGACAGAGCAGCCATGGAACAACAACTGCGAAGGTGTGTTTAATGACCAATCAATTATATGAACATGAATGAGATTGAATTTTAAAAGCCCGGTTTCCGGGAGTTATCCTGGGTGTCATCTCGGTCGTGTTCCTGCCGCGATAGGGATCTGGACCGACACGTTCGGCCTTCGAACCCAAACGTTTTCTGCGCCCACTTTCAACAGCACGCGAACGGTTTTGCAACAGTTCTTGAGAGACATTGTTTCAGAAGTCCTTCGGCCGACAGTCTTTTGGGCAGTGGAAGTGAGGGATTTGTAGACGAAGCTACGGTAAGTACTCTAATTCTAAACATAAAGTTGGAGTATTTCAATCACGACAGCGCCGCGTTAAATTACACATACCGTAACACTTTTATGATTTCAATTTTAAAATTTTAGTTTAAAAAATGTTTTTCTACAAATCATTCTTTATTCCTGTTATGAATAATTCTTTTCGAATTTAAACGCAAATTTCGGGCTCATGTCGGATCAAAGAAATTTGAGAAAGAAAAATTAGTTTTAAAAAAAAGTCAAAGTTTGCTCTTTTAATAGATTTAACATTTATTATTATTTATTTATTATTCAATTAGAATTAATAGAATTTATTTAAAAACAAACAAATACACAAACAAATACCTGTGTGAAAAAAGTCATTAAAGAAACAAAGACGGAATCGGGGCTCACCCAGGACTATCTCTGGGCCAGGGAACCTTACAAACTTAATTTAAAATAAGTTTACAGAGTAACAAAATTTAAATATCGAGTTATTCTTTATTTTATGTCGAGTCCTAGTTTTTTTCAAATTTTAAAGTTGAACTTTCAAATTAACATGCTTTAAAAAATTTGTTTTGCTGATACAATTTTTTTTGGCAGTTTTTCGGTTTGGTAAACGTTTTTATAATCGACAAATTCTAAATTGAAAAATGAAAACAGTTTTGATTTTTTCCGGGTCTGCTAAAAACGCAACCAAAAAATATTTTGATAGAAATTTGACTACAGTCGATTGCAATCTTTTTGAAAATATTTGTTGTTGTAGGAACCAACGCTAAGCTGTTTGTGCCTTAACGTTATTTGATAGTAATAAAACAAGCAGTGAAAGCGGCGTGATTCAGAATACCGCCGTCATTGTCTTATCTCTGCCACTGTTCTTGTCTTGTGATCAACCCTCCTTTTCTTCTTGCCGCGTGCCATCTTTTGTCGTAAAAATCTATCCGAATGTTGTTCCAACGCGTGGACAACAAGAGATAACTATTACGACGCTTCTGTAAACCGTACGTTTCAGACATCGACATCCGTGGTTGCGACCGAGTGGGACAGCGACGAATCGGAACGGACCCAGCCAGAGATCCTCCTTCGTACAGAGGCATCGTAAGTGTTTCTTGCGAAGCGTGCGTTGAATTCTTCGGTCGCGACCTTGCAACCTGCGGATTCCGCCTGACAAACAATTATGCGACCGACCGATTAGGACATCGCGCCTTCCTTCGCGGCTGTCGCGTTACGGAGAATCGTCTCTCGTGCCATCCATCTCACAGATCTCAAATATATTACCTTCGAACGGGAGAAATTGTCCTTTGTCAAACGAAGGCCATAACAAGCGGCAGCGCAAACAAACTATTTTGTTCAGCCCTTCGGTTTGCACAGCTTCCAGCCGTAGTCCTACTGCCTGAATTTCACTTTCCCGCTTCCAAATGATTTTATATTCAAGGCGATTTGTTTACAAACACAGCTTTTTAGATTCAAAATTGAGCAAAGAAATCGCTGAATTGTAATTCTTTTTCTATAATCTCTATTTCTCATTAACAAAAGTGTCAAAACTTTCACAGTTTAACTAGATAGCGCGAAATAGAAGTGGTTTTTTTCTTTATAAACATAGATATTTCGATTCATATTTGATACCATTTAATTGAAATCGGTTTAATTGCAAGGAAATCACTGAATACATAGCGTTACCTTTTTTATTTACCGTTTTCGGAAAATAAAAGTTTACAATTTAATTACTTAAAGTAAAACAGTAATTGAGGAATCCACCTGGGCGTGAAAGCTGGTTCCGCCCTGTGCTCGACGTGTGTGTTTTCCCGTGTTTGTCCACAGCGTTCAGGTCAAGCGCGGTCAGCCGATTCTTTTTGGTTCCCGAAAGTGCCGCTTTTACTACTATTTGACTCTATTTTTATTCTTTTTTAAGATCTATTTCGAAAATCTCTATTTTTTCATTACCATTTGTGGGAAAACTGTTTGACTACCTTATTTGACCACCCACCTTGTTTGCATGAGTTGAACATTCTGGCATTGATTTTCGGGTGGAAAGGACACACAATTTGAATTATTTTCCTGAAATTTCTTTTTTCTCTCAACAAATGTTGTTTTCAAAACAAATAAAACAGTGTTTCGAAAAATGATTGTTTTCCTTTTGTTTTTGATTTTCAACAAACTTATTTTCATTCTAGGTTAAGGATACGGCCTTTAAAATTCTAAACTTTTTAATTTTCTGTTACTTTTTGCATTCCTTTTGTAGAAAACGTTTGAATATGTTGAAAATTCTGATATTGATTTTCGGGGTGCTTTTCAAAACATTACCAGACCTAGTTTAGACCAAACCAGATTTTTTTAAGTGGCTTACACTGTCCTGCAAGATAGAAAATCAGTGTTTTTAATCTCCTCCTGTAAGCTAGTCTCCGCAGGTGACAGAAAAAGGCGAGCGTCAAATCCTCTTAAACTCAAAGACCCCTGCGGTCTCAATTACGCTCTGAATACCCTACCGAAACCGGCTGACCCGACCCTTTCTCACCCAATTCTACCACCTATTTTGCTCCAAATTTCAATCTGTTGCGTATGAGATCCACACCCGCATATTAGTATTCCCGCGTGAGAGTGTTGTTTTGGTGCAGGGGTGCGCGGAATCGGGGTCGAGAAGCCAATAAATGCATGGATACGCGAAATCATTGTACTCGGTTTCTCCGCTGAAACATTGCCGAAACGCATAACCAATTGGCGTTCTGTCCATTCCACCCCGCCAGCTGATTAATTTCTTCCTTTCAACCAATTTGTTTATATCCCATCGATTGGTATTTCACAAACGTAAACCATCCAAAGCTATTGCTTCTGTTACCCTTTCTGTCTTTTGTTCCCGCGCGTAAGATCCGTTCCCTAATGGCATTTATGGCGTTTCGTTCGCATTCTTTTGGAAAACTTTAGGAACATTCTTGATCAGTTGAAACATTTCAATCTATGCTATCTCACACTCAATCGCCATCATTTTTGTTGCCACCTCAATTGTTACACCCTTCTCAACTTTGTGTTTCCTGCGGCAGTGGTGAATTCGCTGTCCGTCCTTACACCCTTTGCGCTCTCCTGTTTTCCCTGGTCTATCGGCTCTTTGTTTGAGGTTCGGGCAGTCGCCATCGCTTTTTGCAGCTGCAACTCAGGGGGTACCACATGTTTTTCGCAACTACGGTAGAAAAAAAGGCCAAAACTAGATTTTTCTTCAGCTTTTTCCTTTTCTGAATAGTTTTTTTTGAAAACCAGCTCTTCTTCCTCACAAAAAAGTTGACTGCGAAAAAAGTCGTAGGTTGACCGTCGTTTTAAAAATTATACTTTTTTGTTTTGATTTAAGTGCCAAAAGTTTAAAATAACAGTTTTCTGGAAACCAATATTGTCCTCCCAGTCTGTCGAAGAGTTTTCCCAATTCCTAGCGGAAACTGCCTTGATCTTATTCGCCCGCTTCCCATGTCCTACAAAAAAGACAAGGACAACCGTTTGCCCTCTACCCGATGTTCGTTTTTTGCCTGGCAGGCGCAGTGTGTCAGCGGGCAGTCAGCGGCTCGTTTAATCGCAAAATCTCCCGCCCGGTGCTACCACTCGGATTTTGAACTGTCCTTTTCCGTTTTTTCGATGATTGAGTAGAGTAGCCGCTGCGATTCATGTTTCCTATGCGGCGATCGACAGTTTCTCACATTTCCTTTGATACCCTCGAAATGCCGCTGTCGCAAAAAGTCAAAAAGGGACGATGAAAAGGAGATCCGCAACATTCATTTCGAACCTATCATTGTCTGGCAGAAGGCCGTAGTATCTTTCTTCGCCCACTTGAATCAAGTCGCATCATCGCATACTTTCACGACCCATTGGCTAAAAGCGGCTCCCTCCCCGCTTCCTTCTTTCTTCCGTTCCACCATAACGTTCCTCTTTCAGACGGTCGGCACTCACTGTTCTTCCGGCCCAGGTGACTCGCCGATCAAACAGCAACCTCCTTGCGGCTCTCGAGGCGGACCACAACGGTAGGTGTTCCCGAGGATTACAGCTGTGGTCTTTCGTATTGTGATATAAAATGAGAACTGCGCGGGTGTTCGGATTTATGGGAGCGCACTTTTTGCTGAAACGCCTCTTGTCTTTCAGGCTTCGTTTCGTCGGAGGAGGTCGACGAGTCGCAGTCAGACTTTGTGTCTCGCCGCGATAGACTCACTTCCCCACTTCCATCTTCGTCCAAATCAATGCTCAACATCAGAGACGTTAGTTTTCAACCATTCAAAGAAATATACACAAGTCGTCGACCAACAGCTTGCCTTAACCTAAGAATCATCCTTTCAGGGAGGTGTTCAACTACTGCCTTCTTCCTTGAACACCGAGAGGCCACAAAGGAGGCAGAGGGGAGGATGGGGTCCACCTCAACAATCCCCACCTGAAAATGGTCAGTTCTCAAATCTCAGCAAAACTTTTGATGGTGTGCTGTCTTTTATCCGTTTCTTCTAATATCAAATATGTCCAATCCCAAATTTAACCTATTTTTTTGTCCTTTAATCTCATAAACTTTCTTTTTGTAGTTGTATAGAGGCAAACTCTTGCAGCGATGACCCTAAAATTCTTGCTCGGATAGGTCCATGTGGTCCGCAACATGACCTTGGCTTCAACCACCTTCAGTTTTCGGTTACTGCAATAACACACAAAAACAATAAATTAAAAAAAGGTCAATGTCAGTTTCTGTAGCTTTGAATTACCAAATGTTTCGTAGACCTTATATAACCCCCAGGTAACAATTTGCATGGAATCTCATATTTTCGATCTTGCCGATTTTTCCAGCAAATTTTGGGCAATTGGTCCACTTTGATCTCTTATTTTTACAAGGAAAATCGGGAAAAATGAAAAAAATGTTTTTCTCTGCGTGGGTGCTTGTGGCAGCGTCATTTGTTATCCTTCGTTAATGACACATGTCGGAGAGTGTGGCAACATTTTAACGAATGTGATCAACGTGAGAACGTCTCTTGAAAATGTTTCACGCCAAAAATTGCAGCAAACTAATTTATCGGAAAGTTGGTGCAAATCAGTGGTTAATACTGTTAAATTCCCAATTTTATGCAAAATATAGTATACGCGTCTATACGACCCCAAAGGCCGGCTGTCCAAATTAAGACATAGGTGGGTGTGTTGACCGCTCATTAACGGCTTCCCTGTGCACCTGGCATCCGACGCATTGCCCCTTCAATTGCCCTCTTCCAGCCGAAATGACCCCGCAGATAGAAAGTAGGACCTTTGTCTTGGGCCACTAAAACTATAACCATCTGCATTGAGGCCATTCAATATCGTATGTTTTCAGAATGGAGGCAACCGTCTCAAGCTTTTGTACATTCTTGGGCTTCTCCGGCATCTGCGTCTCCTCAATACGGTATGTTTTCTTTCTTGCAAACTGGATTCCATATATGATTCACGGAATGGCGTAATTGATCTGCGCATTCTTAGTCATTCCGTTGGACTAAGGTCTTTCCACCTAGTCGACATGCCGTGGTACTGCCATTTGGCTAATGGTATATTTCAGTTACGGTCGACGCCGTTTCTACTCCTTTGCGCCGACCGCTCCAGCAGTATCAACGAGGTTTTACTGAAGGAGTCCCAAGACGGTATTCATATCTACGTCCCCCCAAAGCATGTTTACTTTAGTATTTCCGACTCGCCCTCCTCTGTTGCGATCGCCCAAATTCAGTCGATAGCCAGGGGACCGCCTCCTCCTTCCGCCTTCAGAAGGGATTCTGAGCATCGGGTGTCTCTTTCCAAGAGACACATTGAAGGGAACGGGGTAGATCAGTCATAAATGACTAATAAGGCCTTTCCTTTCAGCCAAAAGCTTTGTGGACAGCGCATGCCATGACCCCAAAGAAACCGGCCACACCTATAACACCTTCTGGAGCAGCAGCCAGTGCCATCACCAGAAGACGTAGGTTACTTTAACTAAAGAAAATAACTTTTGCTTAAAGTCGTTGATAAAAGAATCTATTAACAAATTCGATTAAAGGTTATAATTGGTTCCTTTGGTTAGCTAAATCGGTTTCCTTAACAAAAGCCGTACCTACTAATCGCATTTAGAATCGGAAAAGTTCCGCAATCGACTCTCTGCCCCTCAAAAGCCTGAAGTCCCAGCTTTACCCAAAGCAACTCGAAACAGAGGTGCTTTCGAGCGTTGAATGAGTTTAACATCTAACCCGCACGAATACACAACTGCCTTACCTGCACGAACCGCACGCTAACACAATCCCTTTCAGAATGTGGCATGGGGTTGGGTGATTGGGGAGCACATGGTGTTTAATAATCCGTAAAACATGTGTTTCAGCGGATGACTACCAATCATCTCCTCTGCATCTGAGGAGTAGGAGTCAGAGTCCCAACCACATGTTGCTTAGTCAACTAGCAAGCAGGGAACTCACTCAGACCAATCGGCGAAGGGTAATTTTTTGTGTTTCAAACCCAGAAAATGTCACTTTTAAACACAAAACAACTTTTTCGGTTAGTGTTATCTCATAAAACAAGTTAACTTGTCGGCAGACCGAAAGACCTTTAACAGACCGCCGGATCTGTCTGATTCCTATTTTCTATTTGCCAAAATGATATTATACTTTAAAACGAAGTTTTTATAAACTTTATATGTATTTTTCTAGGATTCGGACATGTCCTACACCGCAACTTCTACTCGCATTGCGCCAGCGTCATCCAAGGGAAACCTCCGTGATTCTGAGCTAAGGAAGAGCACAGACGCTTTGAACAGAATGGCAGCTCTTAGGAAACAGTAAGAAACATTTATTTCTTGTCTTATAAGAATCTTTAGAATGTACCAATCTACTGAAAACCTCCGAAAGTCCACAGAAAACCTAGCCCTTGAAGACCAAACCGCAATGGGAACTAGGGCTCGCTCCATCAGCAACCTTAGAGGAGCCCAGCTGGAAACTGCCGGTTCCTTTGATGCTGACAGGGTTCCAGGGTATTAAGATACCTTATCTCTACCAATTCATTGTTTAGATCACTAGCACAGTCCAGAATGATGGCGAGGAGCATGGGCAATGTGAGCCAAGCGGATGACATGCGGTCTGATGACATGCCCACGAATCGTCTGCAAAACGCCCTCTCTGCCCTGAAAAAAGCGAGCAACCCTGACCTTACCCAGGCTGGACTTTATGACGATGGAGGAATTACTCTCTCAGCGGATAAGACAAGAAGGAGAGGAGCAGTCCAGAAGAAAGTGAGATTCTGAAAAAGAGATTTTTTATAAGTTTTTTTGAAGGTCGAAAGATACCATCCGAGGAACAGAACAGGCCGTCAGCAGACTTCTGAAGAAAGTGATAGCAACACTAGCGACGCTAGTTTTTTAAACTCCAGCTTAGGAAGGAGGCTCAATTCAGCTGGTGGAATAAAGTAAAAATTAAAAATTTAGTTTTAAGATAGTGTTTAGGTCCATTTCAAACGCAGAGTCTGCACGTGGTCTTCAATCTAGGCGAATTTACGAGCAGCAGCAGTCTAGGGCCAATCCTCTCCGTAAAAGCAACTATTTAACTCAGAAGATGGCGGGGTATATAATTCTTATAATTTTTGTTTTCTAATTGATGATTTAGGGAGGATCTCCCAGGGCCGGACCTAGGTAGTGATGACTCCCCTCGGTCTTCTGTAAACGCATCTGAGTGGAATAGTCTTCTTGATGATGCTTCTGACTGTCAACGTAGGAATTTACTTTTTTATGAACTATGGTTTCATTTTTAGAGCTAGTGAAACATGTCCAAGACTGTTGCGACCAACAGCGAGTTCATACCGATCGATTGCTTCAAGCTAGAAAAATGGTAAGCCCATTAACCTTAAAAACCCTAAAATTGCTTAGGTGGAATCCTGCTCCTTGACCCTTGATCAGAAACGAATAATTATGTCTCAGATTGATAGAGAAATGGAGAAGTCAATTGAAAAGCTTAACTTTGGACGAAGGTTTTGTTTCAAATTCATATCGTTTCTAAAATTGTGATTTCAGGGTCCCCCACGATTCGAATGGTAACGATTACCAGCCTCTTAAAGGCGTCCAAGCCCTTAAGCATGGATTTCAAACCATGCATTTGAAGTAATCGCATTTCCTCTTGACATTTTACATTCCGAGTTTTCTTATGTCTTGCTGTATAACCCGTCGTTGCTTTTAACTCTCCCCTGTATCTCTACCCAGTTTTATGTTCAGTTTCCACCGCAAACTGATGATGCTTGTGTATGACCCGAGTAGTGTTTTGCTCAAGTGACCTTAACATAGATATTGTTGTATAAAGGCTTCATTTTGTTGTTCACAACAAGCAACGAACAATAAATATCAATCATACTTGTTTAATTTTTGTTTGATAAGTAAGAAATCTAATTTAAAAAGAAAAACAACAACATTTTGGAATTATTTAATTTATGTTAAAATTTTTAACTTCAGTTGAAAGTTCTTTAATAACCAGGTTTCAACTTTACAAAGCCATAGAAAAACAATGAAGAAAAATCTAACATTGTTTCTCTTTGATGGAATAGAGCGCATTTACTTTAGGAAAACTTTAAAAATGTCGTTCGCTGTTACAAGATTTTTTCGGCGAGGTTTATTATTTTACATATGTTCCTTCAGAATTATCAAAGCTTTTTCTGAAAACAGAATACCACAAAATTATCAATTTAAGGAATAATTAAGAGTAACAGTTCTCACTTGTTGTTTTCCTAGGGCGCGCGTTGCGGCTGCGGCGCGGTCACGCCATAAAGTGTGGACACCTTGATTAGACTAATATCCCATCCTGGCGGTGGGAAGAGGCGGACAGTGATAAGAAACGGCGGAAAAACTTGCGGTGCAACATTTTGATGTAATACATATGTTACCAATAATTTAAGGGTGATGCCGTATTTGCTATATTGGCAAATAAAACTCATATTAAATCACATGTTTGTATATAAATTTTGTTAAAAGGGACCATCTTCCTATCCTTGTTTACAAATGCAAATTAGCTCTTCTCATAATATTTTCCAACACCGCTCTACGAAAAATCTCAAAAACATGAAAGAAAAGTTCACAAATGGGACAAGTGTGATCTCTTCAAAAAGTGGTTTAAATCGTCTCTAAAACCTTCGGCAGCAAGTTTGAAAATCTACGTTTAATTGCCACTTTTACGAAAGAAAGAGAAATGGTAAGATAACTGAGAAAGAGGTGAACGGTAAAATTACAATCTCACCAACAAGAAATTTTCAAACGTTCCATTTCCTAGTTATAGCTTTTCGTCAACTTCTGCATAAGCAATTCATTATCGTCTTTTAGATATGTGAGCTGCCGGATTCATTTCGATCTGGTTGATCCTTGGTCTTTCTGTTTGTTAGTGAATGACTTGATCGGCGAACGTCATACGGATACAGACGAAAACGAGCTTACTTCGGATGGTTTCCCAAAATGGGTCACCAGACACCCTTATAAGCAGAAGCATCTAACTTCACTGTTATTCCAATGATCCGCTTTTCCTTCCTTATCCTCTCCCTAGCCCTCTTGGCTACCGTATCTGCCCAGTACTACGGTTACGGATACCCCAGTTACGGATACGGTGGCTACGGTGGATACCCCATGTACGGAGGCTACGGAGGTTACGGTGGTTACGGTGGCTACCCTTACATGAGGTACTTTATTATAAAACGGTATGTTAACTTTAATCTTTTTCAGAGGCTACGGTTACCCAGGATACGGTATGGGAATGGGTATGGGAGGCTACGGTTACAGAGGAGGTAAGACATTTAACAAATGGTAACTAGAAATCTTTTCAGGCCTTCTGTCTTCTCTTCTCTTTGGAAAGAAGTAAATTTCAAGAACCTCCGCGGCCAGTTGCAATATTTTCGGCAAACATCTTGTTATCCGAAAGTTTTTCTCTATTTATTTGTCTTTCGAAATTTTTGTCTAATGAATGTTTATTTAATAAAATTTCTGTCTTAAAACAGTTCGCAGTTTCTATTGACAAGGAAACCAGATCACAAGATCAGCCGGGGGCCAAGCACTTCCACTGTTTGCCCTTTGCCCTCGAATTTGCCACGTTAACCCGTTTACCTCGAGATTGTGAATCAGTATTTACACATTCCGGAAGTATTTGTTTCTGCCGCGTTGCGCGAGTCTTCAGTCTCTTCAATGCTCCTCTACCTTATTGTTGCCGGTAACTTTGAAATCTAAAGTTTTCTACTTTGAATACCTTAGTTGTTCCCTTGGCTGTGGCTCAGTGCCCTTACGCTTATACCCCATTGAATGGGGGAACTATATGCTCCACAAACACGTTTTGCCAAGTAGGTTCCCTAATTTACCTAAGATCTTCAACCCTTTCTAGGCTCTTGGCGGTTCTGGCTACAAGTGCATGAATGGGCAATGCTGCAGAATCAATGGATGTAAGATTAAACCATTTTTGTAGTTTGTTTTGTTGTAGTGTGCAATGCCGATGAAGTAACCGTGGGATACGACTGCTTCAAAATGTCTTACGAAGGAGGCCGTTGTACCAATTCAGTCCAATGCCAGCCAAGCAATGGTGTTCTCCGATGTGTTAACGGCATCTGCAGCAGAACATCTTCTGACAGCGGAGGTATATCTACCAATTCTGACCTCTTATAGTGTTATTTCAGTAAGTTGCACCAATCCTTCTCAACAGCCCGAAAGAGAAGGTGGACAACTGAAAAACTGCATGTACTCCGCCTGTAGTGTTGGCTTCGGATGTGAATACAGTATGCTGACAAACCAATACATCTGCTGTGGAAACTACAATGCCAATAATGATTACACTTATGGTAAATAAATAACAGCTGCGAATAAAAGAAGTTGAACTTGTTCAGGAAAAGTGAGAATGTACCCTGGAACTACGTCGGCGCTGAAGTGTTACGGATCGTCTGATTGCATGTTTGACGATACTCCCAACTGCATCAATTCTCCAAGATACGGTCATTTTGTCTGTTGCTCAACTTTTAATTGTTGATTACGTGTATATAAAGAATTTTTCTTGACTTTCAAGGTGTGTATATGTGTGTGCTTGTGTGTATGTGTGACGGTGTGTATGTGATATTGTGTGTATGTTTTACTATTGGTCTCTCTCTTTTTTTCTCCCTTCCCACACTTTTTATTGCAGGGTGACTGTCTAATCAAGCAAGGATTTACGAAACATTATAGATAAAGCCAAACAAAAATTGAAAACCAGGTTTGGGAACAAATCAAAGCAACCTGAAAGGAAAGCAAACGCCGTGTATTCAGTTATTTTAATTTCTGAAAAGATAACAGAAAAGCAAACATTCTTAAAAGTATGACCACAATTTTGTTAAGTTATGAACATTTCGTTTCAAATAAGATTCCTAAACAATATAACCGTTCCTTTTTTCGTTTCCCACTTTTCGTAGTTACAATATAAATTTTACTTGCTGTTGTTTTATGTCTTTACATCAGATGTGAAACAATCTGCCACCCGCTGGCCATCTGGCGAAACAGCTGGCTGTGGTCAACGGCGATCGATAGGGAGGACACCTAGGCTAGCCGTTCTAATCTCAGATTGCCAATGCTGATTTTTGTTTGATTATTGAAGCTTTATTATACTATTTAACTTTAATTTTGTGAATTATTGAATTATTCAACATTTCAGATGACTTTTATCAAATATTTCCGAGCTTGGCTGGCATTTCAAGTGTTACAAAGCTTTGGGTCGGCGTTTACCCTGTATACAAATTCAACATCAGGTAATTTTTGCATTTTTAAATAAAAAATTTTAATTTTAGCATCTGTTTTCAACGTGGCTGTTGAGCCTTTTGCTAGACGATCGTATGCTCTGGTTATGATTTTGATGGCGATAGCAAGGTGAATCAAACTACATTTTTTGTGAGATAAACTACAAGTTATATTTTTTAACAGTAGAACATAGTTTCAAGTTTGTAAAATAAAATCTTTTTTCAGATTAATGTTAATCGGCTGTTTCAACAACTTTTCCCTTCACCTGTGTAATATTCTGCTTAGTTTCTGTTTCACCTGCTATTATCTTACGGAAATGTTCTACTTTCAAGTTTTCCGCATATCTCCTGCAAATACTATCACATGTTGCTTAAACGGTAGATATTTCATTGATTTTTTTTCAAATGTTATACTTTTTTAGGGTTGACTACCATCGTTTTCTTAATTTATGTTCTTAAATATGGCGTCGAAGAAGCTAAAAAGGTAACGTTTCTTTAGTTTTCCCCTTTCAAAGCTTGAAAATTACATAAACATTGTTCAGGAAGTTCCAAGACGATCTGGTCGCCTGTTTGCAAAGCACTACATGGAGGGTGATCTTCTGGCACCACCTGACACCCCAGAAACTCGCGATTTGAAGAAAAGGGTGTGAATATCATGTTATTATTATTAATTGCACAATGAACCATGTAAATACACGCGTGATTTGAAAGACACAGAATGGCTATGAGTTGTGTGAATAGTTGGTTACAAGAACCGTCCCTCTTTGTGTAGAGTCTGGGAAGGGTAAGGGGCAATGACCGGTTGGTGTGATGACAGAAGCCGTAGTCAACAAAGTAGGGGCGAAGGGAGGAAGGGCTAACCCCCGTAATGCCAAGGGAGCGGCCTGCAAAAAAACGTTACATGGAACTAAGCTATGAAAAACAAATAAAAATATAACTAACCGATGTCAGTAGGATGCTTCTCAACTGATCCGTTTCAGCTCTTAGGTTGTCAAGTTCTCCGCGAAGTTTGACATTTTCACGTTCCAAAACAGCTGCTCTGCTGGCCATCTCATCTTCCTAAACAAAACAATATGAATGGGTATCTTTTTCATCAAAAGAGTATTTACTCAAACAGGTACATTTGCTTCATGTTTGAATTGAATTATCACTGTATAACTGATGTTCGTTTAAAATTAAGGTTTAATGGGATCCAATCAGTCTTATCCGTCAAATCTGGTAAATGAAAGTTGAAAACCTCCTAATAAACGCTTTGGGGAAATTGTTTGAAAATAAACTGAAATGCTTCCTTATATTAACAAGCATTTTTTAAAACACGAACCAGACAAAAATCGTTTAAAAGCACCGAGAAAAACAATTTTAAAAATTTTAATGACTAAAGCGCGTGCCCCCGAAAATATATGGCTGTGAAGACGCAATCACACATTTTATGTTAGATGTGCATGATTTTTTAGTGAGGTAATCAAAAATTTCGTTTTTCAAAAAATATTTCTATATTTTGACTTTGAAATCTCAAAATTTGTTTGAATCTATCAAAGTTTTTTTTTGCAAAGAAAAACGTTTAATTAAATATTGGTAACCCACTCCAAATAGTTTTTTGTAATAGTTTTTTGAGTCGGTTGAAATTTTCAAATTTTTCAAAAATAAGTGTTTCATGCAATGTTAAATTTATGATATTTTAATGGTAATTAATTAGCTTACCTTCTGTCTCCGACTGTCGCGGCTTCTCTTCGCTGCATCATTATTTTTCTTTCTCCTTTCCCAATAAGCGTCGTCTTTTACAAGCTCCTAAACTACTAGTTCTCTTGTATCCTTGATTGAGAACTACCTTCTTTCTCTTAGAATCGTGTTTCACAATTACGTTTTCACGCGTAGAAGGAGGAGACATAGTGGAATCACTGTCGGAACGCCCAGAGGACAACTGAATACGCGTGTTTAGGCACAAAACTTATGAAAGTGCAACCTGGAAGGAGAGGAGATCATGGCTATTGCTTCTTTCAGAAAGTGAAGTTTGTGCCTCAGAATCAAGACCCTGGAAAAAATTAAAAATTGAAAACTCAGAAATTTACCTGATAGTGGCGATGAATATCAACTAGGGAGAGCAGTGCTGGATGAATTGCAGAAGCAGGAATACTATAAGCTGATAGATCTACAGCCAAAGCCTAAAACCGAATATGTGTTGAGTATATGGAAATAATTTGTTTTTCTCGAACTGTTTCTCAAGAGAACTCAATATTACGAAATCGTTAAGATATTACTTTTGCTCTTTGGAAGAACCAGGTTTTCGCTTTCTGTACATAACTACTGCTAAATACTGCGGCCAAGTGGCAACATGCAGGTGATGGGGAAAGTATTCGGCTAGAAAGGGAACGACGGACCTGCGGCTTGGCGTTGAGTGCGGCGGCCATGCGAAAGCGAGTGGCCGAAAGCGAGCGCCGCCGCGACCCAATTGCCTATTTTCACTTTCCGCCGTCGGATTGGGGTCGTTCCCTGCTTATGCAACCGTGCGCGTAACGCACGCCGCCCGGTACGCGATGCCGTTTCCGCGAACTATAATTGTTTCCGGCCAGACGCGTCCGTCAAAGGGTCAGCCGATTGGCGTCACATTGATGACAAAGAGCGGAGATTATGGTTTCGCAATTGGAGGTACGGTTCCAGGAAGAGGGGGGAAACGGTTTAAAATGTAGAAACAATTTTTCAAAATGCGAAACACGTGTGATCAAAAAGTGAAAAAGTCTGGAGACAAAATTTGACCCGCTCCTTTTACAAACTTTTAGCAAAATTCACTTCTAAAATAACTTTATAGACTTTTTTCCAGACGAATTCAGCAAACTGAAGAGGTGTTCAATACTTTGATTATAAAAATTTGGTTTTTGGGATCAGAAAACGAACCTCAATTTGGTCAACGAAGCTAAAGAAGAAAGCTTCTGAAAAGATTTTCTGTCGACCCCCCCCCATAAGCTGTATTCTTCTCAGGTGGTCAAAAATTTAAATTTCTTCAAGAAATTTGGCTAAATCACCACACTCTACTTTAATTTTATACAGGATAATGATTTTCGTAGAATTTTAAAATAGATTTTTTATCTACCAAAATCTAAAGGGTTTTCGCATTGTTAACTTTCGTTCTTGCCCTGATAAGAACTTAAACTTAAATTTTATTTGATTATATCCATACAAATAAGTAACTGTTTTGATGAATTAACGTTTAAATTTAGGCTTGTAAATCGACTTTTACCTTGCAACTTTTAAATTTTTTTGTTCCAAATTCTGCATGATTCCCATAAATTTTTTGCAACCCACTGTCCTGTCAATCAACAACGTCTTTTTCTCTACTTTCGCTGGGATAATCACGGCAGGGGTCACTATCGCTGACCCAATTCACTTCAAAACACGGGCGAAAGGGAAACCGGCCGACTGAGCGTTGCGTGAAAAACATCGCTTTCACTGTTCACTTTCCGCGCGAAGATTGCGCGAGAGAAGGGAAATTTGATGGATGTCTTTTTTCCAAAAGTCATGGATTTAAAGAAGGCTGTTTCTGAAATTTCCATTCGTGTGTATTACCAGTCGAATGTGCAAACATTTCTTCGAGTGCGTTCCGTGTCGTCGCGCATTTCGGTCACAGCAAATATGTTGAATCGGTTCTTTCTCGCCTCCGCGTTGTGCAAGAGTGTTCTACTTTGGCACCCACTTTTGTAATGTCAAGAATCACTGCTATAACTATTGTTTTGTTAATTATTTACCTTACAATTTGCAAATCTGAAGTAAGTGTAATTGATGTCAATTTGTTGTTGGTTTGTGATTTCCAGGAGTCATCAGATAAAGTTTCTCCGTCGAAGGGAAGACATGCAAAAAGGCCTCATCCTGTTCCTTTTTCGAGGTAGGCTAAAGTTTTCGAGCTCCACAAGAAACACACGTAATCTACCTCTGAAACTCATTAATCATCTAAAACCCATTGATTATTAAAATGTTACTCATAATATCCAAATATAAAAATTACAGGAGCTTCAAATTCGGCACACTCGTCAATTTGAAAAACAAAAGGAAATATTATGATTTTCAATGTTTTCTTTCTTCTTCTTCAAATCGATTAAAATGTAGATTTTCGAAAATTCGCTTTCTCAACAAAAAAAATGTAAATTTAAAGTTTCGACTAAAAATTGGGTTCAAAACCCTCTTTTTCAGTCGAAACTTCTTTATATTTGCATCACAATTCTTTTCACACAATTCTTGATTAATTCACAATTCTCTTGTTTAAGTTTAATTTGAAAGCTTGAAAATTTAAAAATTTAATTAAATTAAAAAAGCCGATTTTTTTGTGTTATCTAACGATTAAAAGACACGCTTGTAAAACCAAATGTGACTCATTTTATAAAGTGATATCGTTTTCAGAACTTTCCAGATTAAATATCAAAGTCGCTCAAGTCAATATCTGATTATAAATATCAAAGTCGCTCAAGTCAATATCTGATTAGTCATCAAACAAAAATTAATGTTCATACACGTCACAAAAAATCAAAAACGTCATATAAAGCCATATATAGTCATATATAGCATATATAGTCATATTCATATAAATATATAGCATATAAAGTCATATATAGCCGTCACAAAAAATCAAAAACGATTAAAATCTAAAGTAAACAGCATACAACATTTTTTTAGGTTTTTAAGAACAAGTGAGCAAAGGAACGAACTGTCACGAATCATCAAAGATGCTAGATCTTCTGGTGCTTCCAGAAAGGTTAACAATGTTTTTTCTTCGTATTCACTGGAAACAATGCAGGAAGTTTCCCAAAAAATCGATGTCTTTTTACGTGCTCATCTTGATGCTGACGATATGAGGGAGGTAGAAAAACTTCGAGAAGAGGGAACCCGAATGAATCAAAAATAAAACTGGATTTTAAAGTTCACTCACTTAATGTATCCACTCTTTCCCCCCCCCCCCCTCTCTCTCTCTCTCTTTGTAGATCTCCCTCTCTTCAGCCGTTTATCTTCCATTCTCAAATTCTAGGTTTTTAACTCAGAGCTTTCACTGTTTTCTAGATTATGTGTCTATAACTAAGAAAAGTTTGTATCTGAAGAGGAGGATTGTTTGGTTCTCGGTGAGTAATTTTACCGAAAAATATCATATATAATGTAGACTAAAGTGCATTTGTAAATTTTAAACCAAAGTGGGCAAACCAAAATTTACTGCTTTGTCTCTAAAAGAAACCAGCTTCAGTGATTGATTGGAATTAATTCTTAGATGAAAAACACATTATTGAAAACAGCTGCTTATTTCCTATTATAAACTACAAACCTTAAAACATAAAGACTTTTAACTTCAATACTTGAAACCTTGAAAAACATTTAGATTATTTACATATCACGCCAGAGGTGGTTTTGGCGTTTGGAAAAGTTTGTAAAGTTATTCTTTTCTTTGGATCTCTTTTTAAAACATTTCTATTGTTCACTTTTTAGCCAAACCACCCACTCTCTGTGCTTCTCGCTTTTTCACACATAATATCATTTTTGAATTCTTCTCTCTAAACGACAAGCTAATTTTTTTGAAGTTTTTTCAGAACATTTTCTAAACAAGTTTATTGATGTAAACGTGAAAAATTCTTCAATAGTTGCTGATAATGCAATGCACTCATTTATCAAAATGCGTTTCCAAAGTTTAACTTACCACACAAATGGCTCCTTGTTGCTGTACAACTCCACCAGTGACGTAAGTAGTGGTAGGAACGGTGTAGACATTCGGTTGTGCCGGCGTAAAGACTATATGCTGAGGGTGGTGGTGGCCATCAGTTTGCCTAGAATGGAATTAAGCGACTTTTAAAGGTTTACTTACACAACTCTAGTGGCTCCCATTTGGTGGTGAATGCGCAGTTTGCAGAAACCAACAAGTGAAATTCCGGTGAAAATGCAAGAAATGCAGGCGACGATCAGTCCAGACCACAAGAAACCGGTAGCTTCAATAACCTCGTTATCAAAGACCAATATTTTAACTTACTTTTATTACAGAGACTGGTTACATAATCGGTACAGTAACCGTTGCCGAGAGGATAATATACAGGAAATCGACAACGGTTGCACTGATTGTCGTAAGATGCCAAAGCGGAGCTGGTATATCCAATTACAACGAAAACTGGAATTTGCAACAGTGTCTAAAGACGATTGTTTAAGACGTTGCTTAAATTACTCACAGTTCCAATGAGATACAGAATTTTGAAACAAAGAAGACCCTTAACTGCGGCGAGAATACCAAGAAATCCAATGGCTCCGGCTGTTATCATCAGAGGAATAGCTGAAAATTTAATTACTTATAAAATACTTTTGAGTAAAATTTACCAGCGCCGATAGGAAGCATGTACAGAGGCCACTGTAAGCTACACGCTGTTAAAATAGCCAGAAATATGCAAGCAGTCTGAAGCATTAACAAAATTGCATAGGTTTAATTGTGAATTTACCTGAATTGACATTGCACAATATCTCGTACAATCCACGACCCTAAATTTAAACTATAAATGTTTGAATAAAATTTAAATGGAAAGGAGCTGTCGCCTAATAAAAGGCTTATCTATTCAATGATTCAGGCATGTTAACCGAAGCCTGCCCGCATTCCGTTGTTTTCACATCATCATTTTCGGCGAATCTCGGAATAAATGAAATGATGTTTCGTATTCCATGAAAACTTCGGCAGAGACTATAACTCATAGTATCTGTTATGAAAAATAGTATTTAAATAATTCATATAAATATTTTAAAGCCATGTATTTAATTCATTTTTGTTGTAACTACAGTAAAGGTCATACTATGTTAAGGATAAAACTGCACTATTGAAGTTACAAACTCCATTACTTTAATAATATTTTTTTCAATTATGATACATTGCTCGATGCCATTAAAATCGACCAATATTGATTAATTTTGAAGTTGCAAAGTTCAGGCCCGCGATCGCTTCGAGACCCAAAAAGGAATTTTTATCTACGACCTAATTTTACCTAGGGTGCTAACATATTTTTAATAAAACACCTTAAAATAAATTCACATTAAAAAAAGATGAGCTTATTTTGTTATTTCTGTATAATCATTTATTAAACCCCCCCCCCCCCAAATGGGCTGCCTCAGCACGTCTTGTCTCGTCAATTAGTTTGCATTTAAAGCAGAGGTTTGCTACGGTTTAGAGTTTTTCCAACGATACAATTGGCTGAACATGCTTATCACAGATTAGTTTATTTGCACAATTAGAAAGTTGGATTGTAGGGAGGATTGTGGTCAACTGGTTGAACTTGAGCTTGAGGAGTGTACATTGGAGGCGGCATCTGGGGATAAACTCCTTGCTGCTGAGGATACACTCCGGGCTGCTGTTGCTGAAAACAATTGCGTTTTAAATATTATATAATTATTAGACCAAGTGGGCTAACCATAAATTGAACATTGATTGATGCATTGATTGATTGAATTTGATATTTCAGTTACAAAACATGATAAACAAATACCTTGTAAGCACAAAATGAAGTTAAAGTGAACCCCCCTTAAAATATTGATAAAATTCATTTCTTCCGCTAAGGTGTTTTAAAGTGTTCAGCTTACCACGTAAACGGCTCCTTGTTGATGTACAACTCCACCAGTGACGTAAGTAGTGGTAGGAACTGTGTAGACAGTCGGTTGCGTCTGTGTTACAACTACAGGCTGAGGGTGATGGTGGTGATGGTGATCAGTCTGCCTAAAAGTAAACTAAGCTATTTTTAAGAATTTTATTACACAACTCTAGTGGTCCCCATTTGGTGAATGCGCAGTTTGCGGAAACCGCCAAGTGAAATTCCGGTGAAAATACAAGCAATGAAGGCGACGATCAGTCCAGACCACAAGGTACCATTTGCTTAAATAAACTCATTGTCAGAGGTAAATATATAAGCTTACTTAGGAAACAAAGTCTGGTTACATATTCACTGCAGTATCTGCGAAAGTTTCCAGAACTTCTACAATCAAAGCACTGATCGTGGTAGGCTGCCAAAGCGTAGCTGGTATAACCAATCACAACCAAAATTGGAATTTCCATCAGTGTCTAAAAAAAGACAGTTTAAGTTGTTAGATAATTTACTCACAGCTCCGATGAGATACAGAATTGTGAAACAGCGAAGACCCGTGACTGCGGCGAGAATACCAACGACTCCAATGGCTCCGGCTGCTATCATCAGAGGAATGGCTGGAAATATTATTAATTATAACAATTCTAATAAGTTTATTACCAGCGCCAACGGGAAGAAAGAGCAAAGGCCACTGTGAGCTACACGCGGTGAAAATGGCCCAAACTATGCAAGCCGTCTAAAAATGAGCAAAATTACATTCTTTAAGTTGGAAATTTACCTTTATTGGCATTCCACAGTGTCTCGTGCAATCCACCACTCTAAATTTTAATTACAAGTTGTAATAAAATCAATTTACCTAAAGCGGTACCATCGTGCCATGGCTGCTGCGGTTGGGGCGTTGGTGACACGGAAAGAAAAGGATGGGTCGCCTATCAAAAGCCTTATCTATTCCATGATTCAAACGCGTGAACCAAAGCCGGCACGTACTGATCTCGTTGTTTTAAACACATCATTCTTGGTGAATCACGAAATAATCTGAATAACGTTTATGTTCCTTGAAAACTTCTGCGAAGACTTTTTTGTTGTGTGCATTATGAAAAGTTCTATTTAAACAGCTTACAAAACATTTTTGAAGTCATGCGTTTAAATTTTTTTATTTTTCAAGCTATGCTTTCTTGTAAAAACAAAGTACGAATCAATAAAGTAAGGAAAAACAACTATATAAATTTTTTTATTATGGATAACTGGAAATCACGAACTGGCCCAGTTAGATCAATATCCCCTAAACATTTTAGTTTTCACTTTTTAAAATTATATTTAAAAGTTACACCAGAGACACTTTGTGGATGAATTTTTTGATAAAAAAACTAACCAGGATTTTTAACGTTGCCAAAGCCCCTTTCACTCATTTAGTCGCAAATATTGGCTGATTATTCAATAAATTGTGCAAAAGGTTTACAAAAAATCACTGAAAACATGGCACAATACGTATTTTTGCGCATAGGGCTAAAAATAGGGCTTAAAATTGCAGTTAAAAATTGATACCCTTCAGTTTTGAGAGTTAGGTGAAACGTTTCATGTTTCCATGTATAAAACTTTGAATTCGAAATTTTTAACTTTACAAAATTTATTAAAAAGCTCTCAGATTTATATTCTGCATAAAGATGTCTTAACATTGAGGTTATCGTTTCCTTTGTCAATATTTATCAATACTTCCCCAAAATCGGAGAATAAAAAACAATTAAAATTAAATAGCTATTGTGTGTTTTACCAATTATTCCGTTTCTTGTCCTTTGATGTCATTTCCTTTGCAAGTTTCTAAATTATAAAAAAAATTTTCTTTTTCCTTTGCAAGTTTCTAATTTATAAGACTTAGATTTGTAAACTTTATTGCTAAAAAAATACACGTATATGGGAAAGGACCGGTGTTTTCTTAGTACGTCGTTGTGTGCAATTGAGGATAGAGTGTATTGGTCTGCTGCTGAAAGTATCCAAGATTCTTGACACACCATGCCACTTGCCACCACATATGTTGGTTGAGTTACTACTGTGGGAACTGTTACTACATTTGGCTGCTGGACGGCAATTACTGTAGGCTGAGGGATAGTAATTACTGCAGGGGAGGGATGATGATGACAATGGTCCTCAATTGTTTCCACGTGGTGACGGCCTGTTCTTCTGAAATTAAAGGTTTTTCACTTTATTCTCAAAATTCCTACACAGCTGTGTGGACTCCAGCCTGATGGAGGCGTAGTTTCCTGAAGCCGGCTAGGGTAGTGAAAGAAATGACAAAGGTTACGCAGGCCACAATGTCCCCAATCAACACAAATACATAATCTGAAAGAAGCTCGTGTTTAGGGTCTCCAAGCGGTTTTATCGATTTAAGAAGGCTTATCGCACAAAAAAGACCAAGATTAGCTTACCCATTCTTTGAAGTTTCCATTCGTAGGTGGTATATATGTACAAATATTCATTCCAACATGAAAGTACGTAACTTGTATAAGCAATGACCACTGCTACAGGGATTCGGGAAAGACTCTAAAATGTCTTTTATTTTTAAAATGTTTTTTGCCAACCTCAGCCAAAAGATAGATGAGTGTGAAAAAGCGGAATCCGGTCATCACTGCAAGAAGACCAACTCCAGCTGTTACAGCTGCATATCCCATCAAAATGTAGTCTGAAAAATCATTTTGTTTTAAAATTTTAGATTTCCTCACTCCAAGTGTCAGGTAAAAAGTAGAGAGCGAAGCAATTGGCTGCTCCTGAAAGAATAGCCAAGATGAAGCATGCCAACTGAAAAAAAGAGTTTTTTTGAATATTAAAAAAAACTTTATATATACATTCTAAATTTTCAACAAACTAACCGCTACGGGAAGTCCTAGATGGCGAGAACAATCAACGACTCTGAAACAATTGTGTTTAATATTCGCAAATAGTGTTTTTTTTACCTGAAGTGGTGACGAACCATTGCGAATGCTTTCCAGCGATGGCAAGCTCCCTTGAAATAGGGTCGTTATCAGGTCGAAGGCTTGGTGAATCAACTCCCAACGTCATGGATAACTGGGAAGCCTAGCACGTCATGGTCCGTTGTTGAGGCAAGTGCGCTATCACTTCTCGCCCCTCATAAAACGGCTAGAACGACGGCTTTAATCTTTTATTTGGAACTGACTGTACATGAAAATGGGCAGCTAAGCGGGACGATTGCGATAGTTAAATCGGAAAAGCGTCTAATCATTAGGGGCACACATTTTTCATAGAGAATACTACTTATCCAGTTTACAAGTTTTTTGGTATTGACAGGTCAAACTTCTTCCAGATCAGATTGATAAAGATTTATGTGTTTGTTCAAATCAAACCATCAACAAAACTATTCAGGCGTTTGAAAATCCATGAGAGACGCAAATTACAAATATTATAAATGAACTACTCGAGAACAATCGATGAGAATATTTCTTACTGATTTTTTCTGTAAAACCTTAAACTTTATTTCACAAAATGTACTCACTTTTTTACAATTTTCGAAAGAGTTACTCAGAACTCGGCCTCATCGACCCGTTCTCCCAAAATTTAAGAACCGACCCGTAAACAAAGTTAGAAAAAACTTTGTAATGTTTGTTATAATTGTTTCTACCAAAGTTATTGTTGCAAGAAAATTGAGCAATTCAGCTAGAGCTAAAAATGTTTTTGTAAAACATCGAATTGGGGTTGTTTATGATTCCCAGTTTGGCATATTAGCCGCTTGCTCCTGAAAAACCACAAAATGTTTTATCAAGTAGTTTGAATCTAAAACTAAGCATTTCGCATGTTTAAAACACGTCTCTAAGGTTTACATAGCAGAAAAAAATCAGTTTTAAACAAACCACATTTAAACATGGGTTTCAACAAAAACCTCGACCGAACCCCGGGTGTTCCGCGTTTTGGCTACCTTCGCTTGCTGGACAGCGCTGATTGAAAAATGGAAATTGGACACATTTTGTGTTTTCCGTCAGCCTATTTTTATAAGCTTATTTTAAATTAATGAAGCTCAACACCTGGACCAAAAAACATTAAGGCGGTTAGGTAAAAACGCTAGGTTCATCATATTAAATAAAAGTTTTAATTGGCCAAGGGTGCCGTTTGCCATCCGCAGATGGCCTTACGTTAACATAATTCAAACTTTGTATTTAAAAAATTCAAGTTCGATTTAAATGGTTCAGTACGCCTTTTTATATTCTCCATACTAAGTAAATAAAAATAAATAAAAATAATAGAAAACCTTAGCATTTCGTAATGAAAAACTAAGGTGACAGTATTTTTTTACCCTGCTTTGAACTCGACAATCTACCTTTGTATGAAGAGTGACCTTCCTCGTTTTGCAAGTGATTTTACTTAAACAGTAGTGATTCTAGAAGTTTTTAGTTGGTCTCTGTCCGGAACAGTAAGCGTTCTCTCGTAGACAATAAATCTCCTTTACGAGTTATTCGAAGACCGGAAGTTGATTAAGATGAATGGCAGATGAATTTCCAAGACCACAGAGCACCTGGAAGCCAATTGGGGAAATTATGATGGATTGCTGAGTTTTCGCCCACATTGCGGAAGTCTGCCAAAGGGAGCCAAGTGTCAAAACAACATTAAAGAACGTTAACCAAAGTGTGGAATATTAACACGTCTGTGTTTAGTGTTTCTTTAACCTCATTTGAAAAGGTTAAAGTTTTCCCGATCTGTGATCAAACTTAGATAAACGCTCCGAACTGACTAACAAAAGACAAAAGGTAAAAGTTGAAAGCCAGGCAGAAAACAAAGGAACTCAATGGTTTTGACCTCAATAGAAGCATAGACCCACTTTACGAGAGTTTTCAAGTCTTTGGATCAACACCACATGTTTTCCGTCTACGATCTTAGTCTCCAACCCAGACTAAACGTCAGGCTCATTTTCAACTGACCCACGCAATACGGCATGTTTTCTGAGAATTAGTAAAAACTCCCGCTGTGCTGCAGAATTTCTGGCATATCTGAGGCTGAAATCGTCTGCCCTAACCCCAATGTCTCGTTTTTTCTCCGCAGAGGACGGCGAGACATAACTCATTGCGGGGATTATTCACCGTCTTTATGAGGCTTAGAAAGACCTGCCATAACGTCCCGCGGTGAACCTACGTCAGTGGTTGAGCTATTGCCCCAGTTGAACCTCGGGAATCTCCATAAAAGGAGCTTTAAAGAGCATTCGGAGCCGCTTCTTTAAAGTTAGAGCCATTTCCAGATGTTCTTAAAGTTAGAGCCACCTCTAGATGTACTAGTTTGCAGATACCCAAACTTACCCAAAACGTTTACAGTTCCCATTGAACCATAGAAACTTTTTCACTTTCGGGTGAGATATATTCGTTTCTTTCTTGTTCTGATAAAGTAAAAATGATTTTAAAAAATTTCATAACCTACATTTAACCACTTTTTTATCCTTTCATTTTAAGACGGAAAGTCTGCAAAAGTTGTGCACCGACAGAGAAGAAAATTTGTTTTCCCAAACTTTGATAAAAACATACAGTCAACCCCAAAACACATTTCTGCGACTTTTGGGTAATATCGATTTTTGGGTTTTTTTTTAAACTTCTCAATATTTTGTTCAACCTATTTCACAAACTATGTATAAACATTAAAAAAAATCTTTTTAACATTGAACCAAAATGTTATGTATTAGAGAAACATCGTGTCGACCAACTATTGAAATTGTAGCTCCCAAATGTGCAAAAAGATAAAAATTAAAAAGTGCTGGATTGAAAGGTTTGGTGACTGCCTTTGTTCAAATGATGTTCTACAGCAAAACTGACAAATTTAACTTAATTGTTAAGTTTTTTGTAGATACAAGTATTATCGGTCTAAAAAAACAAAGATAAAACCTTACATCCAAACAAACCATTATTTTTGGGGGTATTGAATTTTTTTGTTTAAACACGATATTAACGTAATAATTTTGATTCTTAGAAGCATCGACAACTGTGTTTTCAAAATTAAATGTTGTCGTTATTTGACTCTCCCTTTAACATCAAAACAAACGGCCCACATTAGTGTGAATCTTTTATTTCTTTTGTTTGGTGAAGAATTCCCTCGCTATGGGTTTTTGCGAAGATTCTGAATGAAAGTATACCTCAAGGTTAATTCCCTTAAGAATTACCAAACAGCATTTTAACGCTTAAAATACGACAAAGTTTTAAAACCAATAGTTTTGTAAAATCATTTTGCTAAGGTAAACACTGCGCACTTCTAAACCGCCTTGCCCATTTGAATGAAAAACGAAGCCCATTGTTCTCCCACCCACCGCTTCTTTCATATCTTTTGAATGATGTCTTTCGTCGTGGTGCGGTCCTTCTGAGAAGCACCATTCAGCGCAGCCTCTTCCGGCCCCTTCCCACCTCCTCCCTCATTCATTAGTCCACTAGATTTCTCGTAGTTGACCTCTCGCCATTTGTTCTTCTGCCCTCGTGATCCCAAATTAGTAAACTCACCTGTCACATCGTCGGGTGACATCGGCCGAAGGCGTCCGCCCACCCCCTTCATTTGCACTTGCGATCGGCAAAACTACTGCAAATTGTTTTCTAATCACCTAACAAGGACAATGGTCGTTTGCGTGATCCACTTACTTTTTTGCGAAGTCGTTTGCACTCCGTTTATGAGGGGGCTGACTAGAGGATGTTTTCAGCTCGACACGCTAGGAGCGTGAAAATTGGCGCGTTCTGCTTGAGAACTAACTACAACACAAGGTAGGCCAGGCGGAAAGCTCTGCCTCATGCGCTTGCTCAGCCTTCCCAGTATCTTCTTTGCAGGGATACCTCCGTTTAAAAGATATCATTTGAAAGCTGATTTTGAGCCCTTTTGGGATATGTTTTGTTGAATTTCCGGTTGCTCACACTTTGTCACTTTTTTCACAGGAGTTTGGCACTCATATCAAGAACGATTCCCACTGAGTATGGCTAAAATTCGGGGTCGTTCCGGATCAACAATTCGGGTACATCGGCCGAGCCCTGACCGGCTCCGACGACCCGGAACCACCCTCACTTATCTCTTATCTTGACTTAACAAAATATCATAAACAATTATGGGTTCAAAAAGTCAAACCTGAATTTTATCTTCTTATATTTGTGGAACAAACTCTAAAAACAAAACGCGTTGCCATACAAGTAGGCCCTCGCAAAAGCTACGCACCCGGCGGGAATTGAACCCGCGACCTTTCAACTGCAGTCGGCTGCTCTAACCACTGAGCCACCGGTGCGCTGTACCCAAAGTGCGTGAGGGCTCTTAATGACCACAATCCGCGCACTAGCGGTCGCCACATAAGCGCCAAGTGATTTCAACGTAAACATGAATCAATAATCTCTTTTTGCCAATTTCAAACAAAAGTTTTGTTTTTCATTTCGCCTCGTACTTCTTGAAATGCTACTGACTTTCTAATGACTGAGTCGTTTTAATCTCTTGTTGCAGGCAACTGCGGTTTAAGATTCACGTTTACGAAAAAAGAAAATAGAGGGATTAAAAGAGGCTCAGAAATGTAAGAACAGCATTTTAGTTGCGCAGAATGCTCCTCGAATTCAAGCAACTTTGATAACAATGGTTCTTCAGTTTTGTAAGGATTGCTGGTTGTTATATGAAAAGTGCAAATTTCGGCAGATTTTTTCCCTTTTGGTCCCCAAAATTTCAATCTTTCTGCAATTCCTCAATTTTTTAACAGGAAGTGTTTCTTGCAGAAAAGATACAAATTGGATTCAATTACCTTCTCATGATCAGATACATAATTGTAGTTTGTACTTTGGTGTCTTAGAAAAATGTCTTAAAGTGCATGTGTTCGTCCATTTTGCGTGCCGTTTGTTTTTTGTTCAGTGGGTGGGAATCGTGACCTGTGGTTATCACAACCTCAAATTTTCCGATCGTTAACCTGATTGCCACCTAGAACAGGTATCATTTTCCCCTTCAGTTTGGGATTTCCGGCGCCAGTTCCGACACCTCTCAGCAATCGGCGTTTGATAACTTCCTTCCGATGCTGGGATTGAGCAAAGACCACCCCCTTTGGTCGTTAACACAGCGAGTACGCGTGTATTTCGCCTGACATCAGCCCTTCATTTCCCAGGCAAGTGTGTATCATCATGTGCATGACTTTTGGAAATCCCACATAAGAGACAAATCTCGGCGTTCGCAGGAGAACAGCAGTTGTCTATTCGCGTGACCGAACTCTGCTGCTGAGTGCTCGATTTAGGTGCCATCTGGTGTTCCGTCACTCACTCCTTCTTTTTACCGCCTTGCCGGTGTGCTTTAAACTATGATCCGTCTATTCTGGCGGCTTGTCACCGCATTTCCCAAACTGTCGTTGTTTTTGACGTCTGCATCTCGTTTTTTAGACGTGACAGCAGCATCAGATTGCTTCAATTAAGTGTAGGCCATACAGGCCTTAACTGAACTAGATTGTTGGTGAGGTCTCCTTTGTCTCTTTCGAGAATTCCGTGTTTTGCTGGTCATTGTGTCTCTTAGGGTCGTTTGGCATACACTCGTTCAATCGCTAATGAGTGGGAAAACTCGACCAACAACAGTTGTTGTTATATATTTTAGATGACCCAGTTCCTGCTTGATGCAGAGCGTAAATAGGCTCGTGATCTCAGTGGAATTTAGTTTTCGTCAGTGATGACGCCAGTATTTTGCAGAGTTGACAGTTGGCGCCACGTGCTAACATAAATCCTCATCCGAACTTGTCCTTTAAGTTCGATCAATCAGTCTGCAGAGCAGCCCTCTATTTCCACATCTCATTGTCTTAAGAGTTGCTGGCCAACGCCCCCAGTGTCACTAACGTCAGAGAAAGAGAGTTGGAGTGTATTGTCCAGTTTAAAGGGCTGAATCACATCCAGTGGGTGTGTCCGCTCCCCTCTTTTTCATCTTTTCGAGTGGTCGCCAGAATGACTCACCCAGACAATTTGGTTTTCCGAACTTGCGCTGTAACAGAGCGGGCGTTCGCCGCCAGATACCGTAGTGTCACACCTTTTGGCACATGCTGTTGACATCACAAACAGAAGCAAGTGTTGTTTTTAAGAGGACAGACCGAAATAACGTCTCTTACGTCTTCTTCCCGTTCCCCTTAATTGAAAAAGCCTCGCTTGTCTCACTGTCTACCCGTTTTCAGCTGTCACCGATATTGAATCAGAATGTTTTCGAAGGCGACCATGTCGAAAGCGTGTTGTTTCTTTACAAACTTTCTTCCAAATGCCTTTGAACCAATCACCGCGTACACTTTCCCATTTCCTTTTACTAAGAGCAGCTTCTCCCTGCTCCTTTTACCAAGGGCGCTAAAGGAACTTTATCCTTGTGACGTTTTTGATACGCGCCTTCCTTCCCACCTGCATTTATTTCCATAATTTCCTAGAACTTCCTTGTGTACGCCTCTTTACCTTAGAAAAGTGTTGATAAACACATAGTTTTAGCACATGTCGCCGGTTATCTTGTTGCTGCTAGTGGGTGCGGCAGCCTCCGCCTTCGAGGAGAATTACGGCCCCAACGGCGACGTGTCCGACTTGGATTTGAGTAAGTCTAACCCACTGCCTGGGCATAAACTCAATTTTAGTTAACAAGCGGGCTGGAAACACTTACTCTTGGATATCACCAGAAAACGGCGAGAAACGGTCACGAAACCCATACTCATGGATGAGACAGACGCAAGGCAAAAGAGCACGAAACCCCTACAGTTGGATGGCACACAAGGTGACATTTTATATATCCAATAAAAACAAAATGTGTTTTCAGCAGGTCACGAAACGGTCTCCCCGTCATCTTGATGATCTCTTCCGTGCTCCACGCAACCCTTACTCCTGGCAGTACACCATGTTTGACAAGAGGGCACGCAACCCGTACAGCTGGATGAACGAGTGATCGACAGTCGACAGAGAAGAGCTAGAGAGCTTATTTTGATCTCCTTTCCTTTCACAGATCTCGATCACCGTATAAATGTTGTTATGTAAATTTTAACAATCTATACTGCACTTGGGAATGGAATTATTTGTGCAGATACCGTTAAGAGGCTAAAAACTTTGCAAAAAAAAAAACTAAACATAAAAAATGTGATGTCATCTTGACACTCTGAGCCGCAAATAACATTTTGTGGCATTCAAATCTTGATGAAGTGACATACGTAGTAACCGAACAACAAACTTAACCACAGTTCAGGAACCATAGAATCTACGCAACAGTGTTTGGAAAATCTGTTTCCTTTTAACATGATTTTTCCACAGTTCGTCTTTGTGTTTTGAATGATTTAATGAACATATTAAAGTAAAAAATTATCAAATAAAAATCATGCTTTAATGACACAGTTGGGAGGGGCGGGAGGTCCCTACGAACTAAATTTTCCAGCAAGCCCGGACCTGGGTTTCTGAAGGTCTGTCTTCACAAATCTGTCCCGTGTCACCGCGGACAGGCCCACTCTATTTCCGGTCTGTCTTCACCCTACAATAACCAAACAAACGGTCGAGGGTTCGGTCCCCTTTGGTGCACTTTAATTTTGTTTAATGGTAAACTGCTTTATTAACTAAATTTCACTTTTAGTATTTTTAATCGTTTTTTGTTTTAAAATTCACTTTGACAAAATTCCTAATTTAATGGAACCGGGCCAAAACAAGCCACCCCGCTTTTTTCAAAACCCGGGTTCTTAATATGCATTTCAAATGCAAGAATAAATTATGACTACAACATCAACTAAATGCAACAAATTGACCTTATAATTGTTTCTATCCAAATGATGGATGACTTTCGTCTGTTTTTTTAGAGTAGTTTAATGGCTATTTTCTTGCATTTATTGGTAAAGTGAACATTGGTCGTTGCTACGCTTGTCGTAACCCATAAAGTTAGAGTGCAGCAATAATTTAGTCTCCACCGAAACTACTAGGGTAAAGTGACGTAAACCTCGTTTAAACTCGTTAGTCTGACTTGTTGGTCTGGGTTTTAAATAGCTGGTCCAGAAATCCAACAAGTGAACTGAAACGTAAAGTGGTTGCTAAAAATGAATGAAGAATGAATGTCTGAGTGAAACGAGGGTCCGATTGACTTTCGAAAGTATTGGTTTTCGAATAAACATAAAATCAATATTACTTAAAACTCTTAATTACCTTAAATTTTAGCACTTATCTGGGTTCAACGTTATTCATACCATTAAAAACATCATTTTGTTAATCCACATCGTAAATCATTTTTTGTTGTTTAATGTCCCTACATGCGAAAATTATTCACCATTTGAGAATTTGAAAGTTTACAGAAAACAACATTTTTAGAAAATTTCAAACTTTTCACACTTACAAAATTATTTCGCTAGATAAAATTCGGTTTATAAAAACGATTACACCAGTTCTGTTCAGGGTTACCAAAAATTGAAGTTTTGGTTTTGGTTTTAATTTCTCAAAAGAATGTCTCAAAAACTTTGCAAGCAATAAATCATCTCAAAGTTGATTCAAAATCCCTAAAATGCCTATTTTCTTGGCTTCACCAATCACTTGGCATTTCTTCACCGCTCAAAATAAAAGTCCGTAATGAGGTCGTGAGACTTCCTTGTTGACTGGAAGACACCACTCGAAAGGTGTAGAATACCAATTTCTCACGCATCTAAAACAATGACGAAATCTTTAAAAAAAAACTCTAGTATTTAAAAAACGAAGTTGTAACTTTTTGCGAATTGGTTTTTAAACTTAATTATTAAAATTGCAAGTGAATATTTCATACTTGAAAAAATCATTGCCCATTGTTAAAGGATTTCCCTTTAAAGGGAGAGTCAGGGACCATTTCTGACTTTACCTCATATTAAAGACCTTGACAAGTTTTTCAAGTTTAAATGTGTCGTTTTGGAAAAATTTGAATTTTAAATGCCTTTTTTGTCATTCCAGGCAAACGGCATCTGTGGCTAACCGGCATTTTAAAGAACAACGTGAACGGTGTTTATGTATCCGTCTAATCCATAGGTTGATCGACTTTTTGACCGTCACTTTCGAATTTTCAATGTTCCCGCCTTAAAAGACGCAAAAAAAACTCCGGTCGTCTGACATGAAAGTGCAGCGAGATTCACGCCCGTACGAGATCGGCGGGACGGCAAGGGTAGTCCCGCCGCATACAGTGAGGAGCACCATAAGCAACACATGTAGAAAAAAAGTCCCTGACGGTTTCTTCAAGAAGAAACAGCCCTCTAAAATTTTCAATTTGTGTTTTCCTTGCTTAGTCAGCCCATGCGTATATGCAAGATTCAATTAGCTTCCCTAAAACAGCCTGAATGCAACCTAATATTGACAACAACAACCAACAAAAGATGTTTATTCGCTCCTAAATCATTTCAAAACATGTACCCCGTTTGACCTGAGAAATCGGCCATTCTGAAAAGGAAAGGCTGGATTGCGGATCACTGGGAGACGCTACAGCTCTGGTTGTCACATCGAAGGTACCGGTTCCTCTCTAAAGAAAAAAAACTTTGTTTCTTTTAAAAAAAGAATTTTACCCTCGCCATAGTAGGTGTATCCGTTTTCCGTTAAGCCGTGGCACTTTTGTTTGGCATCCTTTCTTCCATCGCGGAAGAGAAACTTTGATGCCATCCAGCGAATTCCATAAAGGGTTCTCATTTGATTGCGGTATCTGAATTTACATTCACAGAGTTCAGAGTTTCAAATGAAACCTTGTTGAATATTTCACGTAGAAGCAAATAGTCGAAGAGGAGTTTACGACAACCAGGATGTTGTTGACATCATTGAGGAGATAGCCAACACTGCTGCGGAAGAGAGAAGATTCCACGATTTCCATTACGTTTAGGATGAAGGAGAAGGTGTAGCAGACGAGGAATACTGAAAATCAAATTTAGTTTTTCTTCTTCAATTCGGATAAATGGCAAAATAAATTTAAATCTCTCAATCGTTATTTTATTTTAGACAAAAACCACCTTGTGGTGTTTTGAAGGAAAAATAAGATTCTAACATAAGCTGCTTTAATCACCCTCTTAAACCACACAAGATCAATTTGAAACTGGTGGCAACATAAACAGTCAACATCAACACACAAATAACCCCGTGGGGGGTCTTTCGAAGCGCGGTATCTCATCAAAACTTGGTAAAAAAACCAAAACATACGCACCAAAAACTAATTTGTAATACAACAATTGAACATTAACCGAGCCGATCTTGTGACCTCTATTTTTTCCGTCTCTGATTGCTAAACCATTTTGAACGTTTACAAAGTTCAGTTGATTCACAAAAATGCGAAAATGTTAAAAATTCGTATAAGCCACCAAAAAGTAGATAAAAATTTGACCGGCGCGTAAACAGCGTGCACGTAGTTCGTTAAGATGCCCGTTATCCAGGTGCCTGTTGCCTGTAATGGCCAAAACAGATTTTCAGACGCAGATTTTTTTCTCAACAAAGCATTCAAACCAAACACTGTTATATGTTTTCTAAAACCACTTTTGAAAATCTTCAATTTGAGATAACGGTGAAAAAGGTCCCTGACGGTTCCTTTAAGCTTCCCTTTCATATTGTCAACATTTTAATTTCAAAGATCCGCAAACAAAATATGCCTATATTGAACTTCCGGCGTACTCGCATCAGACCAGACTAATAAAACAAACCTATAACCACAAATATCATCATTTTGGCGGTGTTGTGCTCCCTCCTCTGTGACGCAACCAACTCATTTCGCTGTGCACTGGCCGTGATTATAGTACGCGCCACCTCAAATCAAGTTTATAGTCATAAGTCATTTGTAATCACCTGAATGTTCAAAACTAAAAGAACAGCCACCGGAACAACAAATTGCGAAACCAAAGTGGCTATGTTCTGATACCAGAGCATGAACTTTACGTTGGCTCGGAGAAGCGGCTGAACTAAGTCTTCCAGAAGACCTGAAGAAATATTATTCGTTTGCAATAAAGTTATATACCTGTCTCGCTGTCAACATATTGAAATTCCCAAAACCGGACGAAATTGTAAGCTACGGAAAAGGTTACAATCACAACGACTGTAATGAAAGCGCGACCTCTGAAATTAATTTTAGATTTAAGAGGTGGAATTTTTACCTGGTACAGTAACTTCGACAAATGAAAGGATGGCATACTGCCAAGTATCGATCGATTGTGATCGATACAAGCAGCCAGACTGACATTGATTGGAACATTACGGTAACTGGATACAAGTAGACCATCACAAGAGCAGTGGCTTTCTCAGAGCCTGAATCGCTTGTCAGTTTCATTTGCCTAAAAGCGTACCTGGAAAAAGAGACTGGAGATGAGATATGCTGAAAACTGGGATTGCGAGGAAACAGACACATAAGTCGGAGGCTGACAAAGCGGACAGGAGGATGTTTATAGACCTGAAATGGTTATTTTGATATATTTTTGGATTTTTGGACCGTTTCCGGAAGCTGGGTCTTGTGTAGATTGCCAAAGAGAGAGTGTTTCCGAAGAGACCGAAGGCACACATTCCGATCATCACTGCTGTGCAGATCCTTGAGAAGAGTTGAATCGCTTCAGAAGACATAATCTTTTCTGAAATCTGACTTCATAATCGGTTAAAACGGGTTTTGAGGAAAGATTTCCAAGACTTTCCCATTAAGAAGCCGTGAGAGGGAAAACAGCTGAGTGGTGTGGAACAATTGTGGCGCTAATATTCCAAATTATCGCAATCAATCCAGGTTCTACGAAGTAATACGCACAGCAATCAGGCTCTATGGCCTAGAGTCAGACGAAGTAGTACAGGGCTCGGAGGTTCATTGCTTGACCAACTGGAAATTACTCCAGGCTGGGGGATCGAGTTTCCGTCTTCCATTCGAAGCTTCTGGGAAGGCGCTGCTTTTTTGGTTCCGTATAATTAACTTGAACCTCATCTGACTTTGACTTTAAGGTAAAACACCTAAATATCTTCAAAAGGCCCATGATTTCAAATGGATCAAAATTTTTCATAGCCTACATGTGCAAAACAATGCGATGTGCAGACTAATCCAAAAATAGGCCGTTAAAGAGGAAAAGGTAAACATGTGAATAAAACCTGAACCTTGTGGGCTGGTAAAGCAAAGAAAAACATTTGTACCCGACATCATTCCCCCATGTAAATTGGACAAACTCAATGACATGTGCAGCTGTTAAAACTGTAGCTGTGAAAACAGAATTCCACCTGTGTCGTAATTTCGTTATTCATCTTTCCGGTGAATGGGTGTTTTTCGTGTTTGTTTCTGGATGAGTTATGGTAATTACATAAGCTAAGCGAGGCAGAAATGCTCTAAAATGCGGCGCCCGTCGACAATGCCGTTGCCTGAAGGCGTCAAGTCGACATACATAACTCAAAAAAGCACTTTGGCGCAAAATGTCCTTTAATTTGCACGCTGCGCAGTAGTTTTAAAGGAAGACTGTGATCTTTACAAGGGTACATGACAAACTTCGAAAATCTGTAAAAGCTTTCATAGTGTTCTTGCCACATCATGCCACCATTTCAAGGCAGCAATTAGGATTTAAGGGCAACTTTGATAAATTCGATACTTTGGTAACTTTATTAACAAGATGAGTTGAAACAAATTTAGCGAGAAGTATAAGATTCAATAGAACATTAAAACACATATAAGACTGATAGAAAATGTGTATTTTGATATGTTTTATTAATCGATGAAAATTTTGCGTAAACCATTTTTCGTTAAAGGAAAAAGTCAAAGACTTCTTAACGTCGATAATTCGCCTTTGCAGTTTCTTAATCTACGCTGCGCAAACACCTTCGCCGCATCCACCGATGCCGTACGGGTGCGACTCAAGCAGTTTTTTTCCTTAGTTTTAGGTGAGTATGTTAAAAATTCGAAAATTTCGATTAAAAGTCATGGTTCTGCGAACGCGTAAACACAGTGCATCCCAGTTGCATGTTAACAAGAAAAGCCAAAGATTGGAATTTCAGATGCTAATTTTTCCAAAACCTATCAAACTCCACACTATTACACAATCATTAAAATAACTTTTATGCTCTTAAACATAAGACAGCGTCAAAAAGTTCCCTGACAGTCCCTTTAAGGTACATGACTGACAGGGTTTCCAATTAGGGAAACGTAACAAGGGAACATGATAAATTAACCGTAACAATTGTGCGTTTTTCTGTCAGAGTAAAGAATGAGGAACTGATTCCAATTTCGAACACATGAAAATAAAAACCAATTAGGTCAATTTGCGTTGATTTGATCCTCAGCGACCTACGAAAACCATTTTTCATTAGGAAAATAAAGCTTCCGGGAAAGGTCAATCACCAGAGCGTAATCCCAACAAAATTGAAAAAAAAACTACTTCTAAAGAATGATAATTCAATCAAAAAGCCGAAGTCGTAGGTTCACCTATACAGCTTCAATCAAGACGTTGAGCGAATTGCTTTGCCTACAGCCATAACAAATAATGCGGTTCCGAAGCAAACTAAATTAAACACTATATAGATTATTATATCGGCTTATTGGTTTCGGGTCGCCCGGTGTGTTTCTGCCATATTGACAACAAATATTTTTCTGCAGGATATGTTCTTGTGTATTTTGCAGAAAATAGTCAAGGGGTACAAGGGTGGCTCAAGTCGGGGCCGATCCACTTACAAGACATTCAGGGTTCAAAATCACTAGGGGGCAAATTTAAAAAAAAATTATAATTCCTTGTAAAGTAACAATCAATGTGTTTCTTTATTAATACAATATTATTCAAGTGTTTTAGTGCGCTGCGCAAAATTGGGCGGATCCGAACCATCGTAGATAATAGGGCCTAGACACTGAGCTAAACTATGACTTCAGGGATCATTTTGTTGTTAAAAGTACGTTTTGGTTCTTAATAATCAATTGTGCAAAAACTAAAGAAGAGGCTGTTTAAAAGTAAGAAGGACAATGAGTTTGGAACGTGCGTCAACAATCACGGCGGTTCGTTGAATTGGAAGTAATCTACAAGTTCGCAGGAATTGAAAGCCACTCCAGGGGCAGTTAATTTAAGAATGCGTGAAAAACCGAGGTTCAATAACCATCAGAAAAATAGCTCCGAGGCTGGAAGAGAAACTAAAGGCGGAATCAAAACACTCGCCATTCATGAATACTTTAAACGCTTGCTCTGGCGAGAAAAAGCACAAATATAACTCAACCTTGTGCTTCAAAATGACAAATGCGTGCATCCGCCATTGCATAATTCGTCAAAAACGAGTAAGTGGCGATAATAAGCCCATCTATCAGGGGGAATTTTCCGTAATCAAAAACAAGCCAAAAAATGAGTGATAACTGGCGGTTATGGAGTACATCCGGTGGAAGAGTCCAGAAAGGGTCCCAAGAAGCGCTGTTATTCGCCTAGCAATCTAATTATCTAATAGTTAATTGCAGGCTGTACTACGGGTGGGCGGGCGTCTTGTAAACAACGGATGTAAGTGTGATGATTGCAGTAGTTAAATTTCCCGGTGCTTCCAATTTTGCTGAAAGCAATTATTGCATATTTGATGTTCAGTTGAGGGCTTCGCTAATTAGAAGAATAATTGAGTTTGGCAAGGTTGAGTTGAAACGAATTCACGATACGTTTTTTTCCAAAGTATCAGAGTTAAAAGATAACCGACTAATGCCAAATGATGACGCTTTCAAATTTGCATTCCAGAAACAGTTCCAATTAAGAGTCACTCAGACCAATCAATGAGCTAAAATTGTACTAAAGATTGACCAAGAAAAGATAAAAACTACGTTTCTTTTGACCTTTAGTAGATAACTTTAATAAATGCTTATGCTCAGTCTATTTCTAATGAGCAATTTGCCCTCCACGCAATAAAGAAAATGGGGACAGCATGTAAGACGCCGTTTTTGGCGGTTTCCTTAGTGAACTAGAAAACGACTATACCGGTTATGTTTAAATGTGAATTTTCAAAGATTGTTTTAATAGTAATTTTTCAATAATAGAAAAAAAGGAAGGAGAAAAAAGACAATTTTTTTGTTTTTCAACTTTTCGCACAATTTACAATTAACTAACTGCTCATAAAGAAGTATCTACATGATAAATTCAACGCTTGTAATTGAATGTGCAATGCTAATTGGAAAGATTTATAAAGAATTTAGCAAAACAGCAGTTGTTTAAAGAACTTTCCTCGGAAGTAAAATTTCACTAATGTTGAAAACTCACAATAAGAAATAAGCAAGAAAAGGGATTTTGGAAATGTTTAAATTGTGTTTACTGTTTTATTTTTCACTAAAATTGTTACCTCTTCCCTAGGTCACACGCTTAGAAATGGTCTCTGGTCCCTAAGCAGTCGGCGATTGTTCCGGCAACCAATTATCAATTATTCAGATTAATCAAAAGTTTTCAAAATTGGGTTAAAAATTAGGGTTTGAAACCGGAAGTAGCCTCAAATACTAAGAAGTGTCTGAAGTAATAACTTCATCGAGCAATATGCGCTGCTAAGACAACACAAATTTCTCCGAAACGAACGTGGTTTTTGGTTCGAAAAAGATCGAACTACCAAAAACACATAAGAAAAAGGAAAGCTGTCAATTGAATTATGCAACAAATGTCTCTTAAAAAACCAGGTACGTCACAAAGACGCTAATGTAATTTATTGGGACATCACGTTCGATGAGTGCTAGCTACTTAGGGGTCGCTACACTTCCTGTTCGAAGGGGTTATAGAAGACCAAATAAAAAGTTCGCTTGGAGTGGGTTAAGTGGAAGGGGCTCCTGTCTCTGTCTATTCGCACCAAATTAGCCGGCAAATCGAGTTCATTTCGCCCGTAGCGCTCTTTGGGAGCGCCGCGGTAAATACGTTGAAAAACTACTGCGTGCCGGAATGAATCATTGAAATATGGGGAGCTTGGGGAAGCGACCTCGGTTTATGAAATGTATATTAGACAAAATTCAGAGGTCACATGCAATAATCGGAAAACTTTGTTCGCATATGAGTAGAATGGCCAAAAATCAAGCGTTTTGATATCCAACAAAAAATTTGAAAAGAATTGGGTCTGTCAGGAATCCATTTTGACTTTTCTCATTTTCATTAGCTTCAAAAGTTGTTCAAAAAAGTATATAACAGTTTGGAATTTTAATGGGACATTTTGGAGAAATGTGCCTCTGAAATACCTTTTTTGGTCACTCCAGGCACCTGTGGATAACCAGAATTTTAACGAACTACAAGCACGGTGCTTACACGTCCGTCCAATGTAACAGTGTATTGACTGTTTGTCATTACTTTCAAATTTGCCCGCCGGAAAAGACGCAAAAAACTTTGTTTATCAGACATGGTAGCACTACCAGTTTCACTCCCGTATGAGATCGGCGGCCGCGGCAAGGGTAGTCCCACAACATACAGTATTAATCACCACAACAACAAGCTCCAGGTGCTCCATTTAAGGAAAGGTGACCAACTTGTTTTAAGGTGTTGTCATTTATGGAAACGGCGCTAAACTTTAACTCGGCTATTATCAAAGTATTTTGTGGTCACCATAACTTAGATGCTTAACGTTCAAACGTTCCAAAGAAACAGTAGGAAGTTGTCTATTTAAGTCAAAAAAGCACCCACTGAGGCGAAAATAAAAATCTTTCATTAGTTTCTTTCATGCTTTCCTGATTATTTAATCAAATAGAAACACCGTTATTGTGCCAAAACACCACGGCGAAATCATGATTCTCCAATTTCCCCAGATTTCTGCATTTCGAGTGTTTTAAAATGATTCTTTGGGGAATAAAGAAAACATTAGAGATCTGGGCCGGCCCGGAATGGAAAAAATTGGAATGCGGGCTAGCCCGCGATAACCCTGAAGGCTTCTTTGGCACAGAAGATGTTTAACCACCCGGGCCGGCCCTCATTTCAAAAATTAAAACAATGATTTTTATACAGTTTAGGATGGCACCGTTCGGCCGGCTCGTTTATTTTATAGGCCTGACCTGCTTTGTTCAATGCTTAGGCGCAGTCATCCTAAACGTCTTTGAATTTTAAGTAATTTATTAAAGTTTACCGCAAGAATCTCCGTCGGGTGCGGCGCAATGAGGTACTTACAGTGTTCCCGTGTCAAACCACGCCTTGACAATCACAAGGGCAATTATCACAAAAGAAAGGCCATCAAATTACGCAATGATAATGTCATAGGAGTGGTGACGGCTCCTAAGCTGCACGAAAATGTGGCACGCAAATTAGCCAGTGAGAGGTGTTTTTATGCACTTTGAAGCACGAACCGTTTACGATGAGGAAGGAAAGGGACCTTGTCCTGGGCAAATATTTATAAATTTTAAAAATTTGGTTTTAAGTGTGAGAATAGGAAATTATACTTTCACAATGCGTTTTACTTCCTAATCTGTACTAATCATTTATTGTTTTGCCAGAAAGAGACATTATTCTGACGCAGACGAAACAATCGAATGAAAGCTTCATTTATGTTCTTATTAAATTTCAATGATCAGAATCCGGAAACTCCTTATTTTGATCTCTGAAGTTTTGCGACACCCAGAATTTAAAAGAAGAAAACAAACAACCTTTGTGAACTATGAAAGACACCAGAGACCATGACAAATCAAGTCTCAACAAAGCTCTTCCGCTTCCAGAATTGAGAAGGAATGTGTTGAGCGATGAGGGGAAGGATTTTTTAAAGTTTTTGTTTTACGTCAATTGTCATCAACGTGAAACCTCCATAAATACATTTTGAAAGGAGTTTTGCGGTTTTGAAGTTTTACAGCTACCTCACAAAGCTTACGGTTTTGAAGGGGAGGAAATTTATTCCAAACCTAAGAACATATTTCTTACACACCGAGAAATAAATTACATTTGGCTGAAACGTGTTAGAAAGGTTTTTTGCCTGTTTTCCTGTAAGGACCTTAAAGTGCCCTTAAGACCTAAACTCTATAACTCGGTTTATCCCTAACCAAAATAGGTGGCAATCAATAGCTTTTTACCCGCAACAAAGTTTGTTGACCAATTTTTCAAAACTTAAGCTGACACCCTTCTTTCCATAGGTTAAAAACTTCTTTTAAAAAAACGCGAAAAAGCATTTTTCCACTTAGGCAGCGCATATTCATGAATCGTCTGCCGCCACTTGTATATTCGTATCCTACGCGTAAATTCGGTTAAAACGGTTACCACTATTCCAAATTATCATTTCCTAAAAGTGATAAAAAAGTTAACTTGATAATGGCAAGGTAGGGTTGTTGTGATTTCGGTTACAGTTTTGAAAAAATGGTTAATTAACAGTTTTATGCATTTAAAAACAGCAATCGATTGCCATTTTCAAAATCATATCTGGTTAACGTATGAAGTTTAATGCTTACGTTATGTATTTTAATCCTTAAGGGGTGCATAAGGACCTTAAGGAAAGAACATGCAAACTAAGCTGAAAGAAGTTTCAGCCAAACCTAAATGTTATTGGTCTGCGTTTTTGACCATACAATATCATCGTGATCAGGGTGGTCAAAACGGGCCCCTAAAAGTATGATTTTTTTCGGTTGTTAATGTTGTCAAAACACTGAAAAACGGGACAAAAGAGCAAAATGGAAGAGGGGCATTTGATGACGATATCCATCGAAAATGCGTTGCAAATGGCACAGCCAATTGTTGGTTCCGTAGTAAAACAAAATGTTCACAGAACTAACGAATTCAGTTTTATCGGGGCGAGTTGGATGTTTTTGTGGATTTTGTTGGTCGGAAGTAGCGGGCGTTGTCAATGACATTAGTCTACCCACAAACAAAAGTTTCGGTGAGTGCCTGATCAAGCATACATTTGTGTGCAAAAACAGAAAATTTTGTGATGTGGAATGCTTGCTTGTACTTTACGCAATGTTGCCGTAGACTGTGTTCCGGGTGGTCTCATTGTCCACACGCCGGATCGAGGCAAAGCTCAATTTGTCTCACGCGCAGCCGTGCAGAATTTGGAATCAGTCGGTCGACAATGATGAATTGTCTCTTTCGAAGAGCAAGATCATTCATAATATTGTCCCTGGCAACATATTAATTAATGATGATCAAATAGGAGTGTTCGGAGATCAAATGAAATAAACAGGCGCCAAGCATTAAAGCTTTAAATTAAGGTGGCATTGCATTAATGACTAATGACGAGCTATGGTCACTAAAACGTGTGCTTAAAAACAACATTAAAGGAACCATTGGCCTCTTTTTCTATTTCTATGCTAATTGTGCTACCTTATGTAAGCAACCATTGCGGGGGAGCTAAATTGTTCTATATGAACGATGAGGATTGATATGGCCCCTTGATTATTTCTCCGAACAAAGGCTTGTGAAAAACACAATAGAAACCCAAAAGTTTTTACAAATTGCCTGAAATGAAAAATCACGATGAGACTTGTTAGTATAGTGCTCATAAAGCTTTCTTTAAACGACAGAGGCTTTCAGTTTTTCGTTCGATTTACAAAATGATCCAAAAAGCTTTCAGTTTGCTGTTCTCGCCTTTCAATTGGAAATGGGGAAAATACCTTAATAAAAAATGTTGATTTTCAATACAAAACAGAGATTTTTAAATGCGATATTTATTTAAAGGCCCTATTTCAGCCAAGAATCGCTATTTCATTCTAGTACAAAATTAAGATTTCTCTTTTTTACTCATCCATCCTTTTAAGAAAAATAATCGAACCGCTTATATATGTTTATCCTACTTCATTTAGATTCTGCTGGTTTTTTTTCCAAATTTCTCTATCTATTTAAATATGCAATATTTAAATAGATAGAGTTTGGAGAAAAAAAGACAATATAAAAATAGAAAAAAAATACAAGCGCTTGAAGACTTTTAAACCTACATTGGAGATTGCTTAGTCCTAAACACAGGTTGTTTGGGAAAAAATAAACAGTAAAAAAATGATTGAAGATTGAAAAAACTGAGATACGCGTTTGAGCAGACGTCTCGTATGGGCAATAGATAATCTGATTTTAGTTCACCATTAGCAGACCTTAATTTACGGACATAGTACAAACATCGTCAGTCAAACTTGAAGAATCTCGAAGGCGGAATTCGTGAAAACAAGTTGTTAAAACATGAGTTTGTTTTCAAAACGTTTTGGTGTTCTATGAAAAAAATGTTAATTGTCGGAGAAGTTTGATGGAAAATTGATGGAACGGTATTTTGGTAAAACTCAGGATGGTATTAGTTTTTTATGATTATTCTTTTTTGTAATAGTGCAAAAACACATTTCAGTGTATCCCATTTACTTGAGTTCATTTATTCTCGTTAACACTATAGGAAAGAAACAACACTAAAGGAAAAAAACGACCAAATTGAGGTGAATACAGTTAGCCAAACTACTGCTTTTGCACTATTCCTCGCACTAAATGATGCCAATCGCTCTTGTATTAGCTTTCGTAGCTAAACGTAAAAACTAATATACAGTTGGTAAGAATGGAGAAAACTTGATTTATTCAGCAAGATTCAATAGAACCGTCTTTTCTATTTAAATTAGTAAAAAACTAAGTATAAAAAATTCGACAACAAACAAATTTTTTCAATATTAAAAACTGAAGAATCAAATCGTTTTGTTCGACTTATTATTTTTTGAAGCGAAAAGCAGGGTAAAATTAACAAATCAATGTAAAGTAAACGACACCGTTTCACAAAAGGATTTTGACAAAACGACAGTCAAGGGTTGCTAGTTACCGAAAATCCGGTGTTTCCAAATAAACAACGAGAAAGTAAAAAATCCGTCCAGAGTAACTAATTTTAAAACTTTAATTGATATTCTAAACGCATTTTAATTATGTAAAAATTCCTTTACAAGTTTTTTCAAAGAATATTCTAAAAATAGCTTGGGGTGGACATTGAAATGCACTCTATTTAAAAATTGCTTGGGAGCTTCCCCCCACAAAACTCTCAATTTACTCACAAATTTCTAAACTTTTTACATTTAAAAATTTAACTGCGTGGAGCAAAAACCAGTTTACTAAATGACGAAAGCACTGAAATTTATAAGTGATTGAATAAACGTGGACGCCAAAAATACTCCTGAGGACGAACAAACAAACCTCTTGTCTAGCTCGAAGTGAATTAGGGTCGAAGAAGGAGGAAAGTACTTTAAAAGTCTCTTGCTTAGCTATTTTAAAGATCACTCAGTCGATTACCTTTATTATGCTTTACTTAGTTTAAATTTGTTTTCATTTATATGTGTAAATGGAAAAGTTGGAGTAGTTTTCAAGATTTATTCACATTGAAATGCACTCTATTCACAAGAATGACAAGATTGGTGTTTTTACAATAGAACAGGTCATGGATCCCGTAGATTGACTAAAGCACATCACATTCATAATTTACAATGCAATGTGGTTAAAGTGCAGGAATCTTGGGAAGACCAAATTCGTCAACTTCCAGGCCATCAGCAACCTGAAAAAAGTAATGTTAAAAAAAATCAAACTAAAAATAATAACATTGCATTAAAAATTATTTTAAAAAACTAGAAAAGAAAAATAAGGTTAAAATACCAACCTTGTTGCTCTGGGGCTTTGAAGTGGGGACTCCAGGAGCACTAAGAGCCTCGTCCAAGTAGCTGGTGTCAGTCTGTCCCAAATCCAATTCATCTCCTAGCATAGCCAGTTCGGCTTCAAGATCAGCCTCATCAATCTGAAAAACCAAATTGAAATTCAATTCTCAAATTCAAATTTTAAACGAAATTTTCCAAAAACTCACATCAGGAGTGTCGTACTGGCGACTCATGGCCTCTTGAATCTCATTGTTCATGTCCAGCATGTCCTCCATTTGGTCTTGCAAATCTTCAATCTAAAAATGAAATTAAAAAAGGTTTTTGTATTTCTAACCTTTCCAATATCCATTTTCTTGTATTCCCTCTGCATGGCCTTAAGACCATCCTTCATAGCGGCGACGGTAACCTGAAGATAAAATTTAAAAAGGTGAATTAAAAAATAGAAAATAAAAAAAAATCTTTAAATGTTATTTTTCTCACCTGATTGTCCTTCATACTCTGCAGGGCAAAGTTACTCTGATCCATGTTGAACGTCTGCTGGTCCAGTTGTCCTTTCTGGCTTTCGTACATCCTTTTCTGCTTCAGAACCCTGAAAATGACATTTCAAATTTATAAATTTTGAATTTTTCAAACCTCAAAGCCTTCTGTTTAACCATGTTCTTGGAAGGGCCTTCCCTCATTTTGCTCATCTGATCCTTCAGTTTGACTAGATCTGCATCAAGCTGAAAAAATTGCAAAAATTGAAAACTGAGAAATATAAAAATTACCTTAGCAATTTTCTTGTCCATGCTTTCTCCACGGGCTTCTACATTCTGAATAGCGGCGTTGAGATCCGGGGGAGGCTCCTTCTTTCCTCCAGTTCCGAAGATGCGTTTCATTTCTAAAATTTGAATTTAAAGACAAAAAACTGAAATATAAACAAGAAAAGGCTTGATCACGCTTTTACAGTATTTGTAAGAGCGTTTTGTAAGTTTTGTAATTATCTCTACTGGGTTATGAAATCGATTATATTCCTTTGTCCTTTGTTTGCTTCAAAAAAGCGAAAGAAAAAATCAATTTGTAACATTAACCATTCGGCGTTGCTAAATAAAAATGCTAACAATAGACGCAGTATTGATTTTGCGCCAAAATTATTGATTTAAACTACAAAAAAGCCAAAATTTCGAAACAAAGAAAAAAGCCCAGCTCGAAAGCCGTGAGTAACATGGCCACCCAGCTGTTATGTACCTTCTCTGGCCGTGAGTCACATAGCTACCGTAGTCATGCGGCGCGGTTTTCGCGGCGAGACACCGACGCGAAACGGCTTTTGTCACTTTGCCAGAGCGATTTGGCAAGCGCTTAGCACTGGCGCCTTAACTTTGTTTATTGTGCTATTGAGTATTTTTTAGTTCTCCTTAAGATTTTTTTAACCAGATAAATTTCAAAAATTAATATTTTTTTAAAAACATAAAACCCCATTAAACTTATCAATTTTAATGCCCCGTTCGTATTTAGGCTACCTGTGCTAGGTAATCCATAAATGGAACTATAGTGAACTTTTAAAGAAATCCCACTTTTTTGAGATCCCGTATAGTATTTTCGTTCTAGATTAATTTAACTAAATTAAATGCAATAAACTTTTTTGAAATATACGACATTAAATTATGCTATTTCAGTATTTAGGATAGGTGATATAGGTAAAAATTAGGATTTCACAATATACTTAAATTTTCTTTAAAAATAACATTTACACACCATAAAATGAAATTTTAACCCCAATTTAACCGTAAAAACTTTCAGAATGGCGGTAACCTTTCGCAGTTAACTAATCCTTCATTTTCGTTCTTTTCCTTGTTCTAGGGATGTTTGACTAAATGATAATCAAGGAGTTTCAGAATGTCAGATAGTGATGAAGAGCTTCAAACTAGCCGTGGAAGTCCTTCGTACACAGGGAACGAGGTAATCTCAACATTCCAAAATTCTTTAGTCCTTATTAAAGCCATTTTCGTATTCAAATTGAGAACTAAAAGCCTTTTTTATGAAAATCATTTTCCGCGTGTATCGGGTATAAAAAATCACTGAACTTTGGATTATACTACATACCAATTTTGAAAATTTCAATTTCGATTTTTTTTCGTTCAAGCCATTTCCGGATTCAAATTGAGTACTAAAAGCCTTTTTTAATGAAAATTATTAACTGCGGGTAAATCAATGAACTTTTGATCATTCCCGGAAATGACGGGCCAACTTTGAAAGATATCATGTGAATGTTCTAGGAAGAGGAGGAAGCCACCTCCGACGACACCATGTCCGAAGGAGGGGAATTTTCGCCTATTACACCTGGCCCGAATCAATTAGATGACGTTGACGTTATTAGGGTAGGTGACATTTCTTTGTCACACATTCTTATCACATTTGCACTTATTACGTACTTTTTCAGACCGCTCGCAACCGAGTGAAACTCTACGTTCTCTGTGAGCAGAGGGTTTGGGACGACAGGGGAACTGGACACGTCGCCTGTGTACAGGACCCAGGACAGAATTCATTCGTAGTGATTGTTCGTCTAGAAGCTGCCGGTAAACATTTCTATTTGAACTTTAATCTTCCCTTTGTTTATAGACAAAAACGTACTGGAGTCCAAGATTCTCATGGACACCGTGTACCAAAAGCAGCAGGTTTGTATCCTTTATTTTGTTTTTTGCTTTATTCTTTTTGACTAGTTTTTTATTCGTTTGTTTAGGAAACTTTAATTGTTTGGTCCGAGTCTGACACCTGTGATCTCGCGCTGAGTTTTCAAGAAAAGACCGGTTGTGAAGAAATCTGGGCTAAAATTTGTGAGGTTCAAGGAAAGGATCCCAATGAGACGGTTAGCATTGTACTGGACTTTACTTCTTCTTCTTCTTCTTTTCTTTACAATCTTTTTATTAAAGTATAATGGCCTAATTTTAATTTTCTAGGATACCAGTTTCGATGAGCCTGATGAGACGGAAGCCTCTGAGACTTCTGTGTTCGACAAGCGTGTTCGCATTCCACCGATCACTGCCAACAAGCTCTCGGAGCTTGACCAGGCTATGAGCTACCACCTTGCCAACAACGAACGTCGGGAGAAGATGAGCATGGCAATTGAGAAAGAAAAGTATGCCCATAATCTAATTCTACAGTAATTTCTCATTTTTCAGTATGATCCCAAAGCTCATTGAGATTTTCCGCATGTCTGAAGATTTCGAAGACACGCCGGCCCTCCATTTCATTTACAACATTGCCAAAAATGCCATACTTATGAACCGCACTAATGTACACGATGTAAGAAACCCAAAGTTACTGTAATTCAACCAATTTTCAGATTTTGTTTGATGACAAGAATTTGAGATATATAGTAGGAATGCTTGAGTACGACCCCGCTCACGAGCACCCAAGGAAACACCGGGAGTTCCTCTACGAGAAGGCTCAATTCCGTGAAGTGCTCCCAATTACGGATGCTGAAATCAAGTAGTTTCAGTTTGAAATAGGGTATTAAATGTATTCTTCAGGGAAAAGATCCACAAGGTCTATCGGGTGCAGTATATCCAGGACGTCTGCCTGCCTGCGCCCTCTCTGTTCGAGGAGAATTTGATGGGTGCCTTGAACAGCTACTTGTTTTTCCTTCGGGTTGACATCTGCACTGGCCTTCAGGTATTACTTTTGACTTCTTTTTTTAACAACATTTAACTTTCAGAGCAACGAAAACTTCATGAACGAGCTCTTCGACCAACTGAGGTCCAGCAGCATCACTCTGGCTCGACGACGCGACTTGGTCCAATTCTTGAAAGAGTTCCTGAGTTTGAGTCAGAGCTTCCCAGCCAGTGGATGTCAGCAAAAAGAGCTCATTTTGAAGGTATTTTAAACTTTGAACTCTTTAAATCCTTTTTAGTGTTTGTTCAACATGGACATTTTGGGAACTGTCGAGCCGTGCATTATCTCTTCGGACCCTGGCATCAAATCTACAATTGTGGAGGTTTGTACCAAAGACAGAAATTTCAAATGAGTTTCTTGTTTTCAGTTGTTGTCTCGTCTTGTGGAGCACAACCCCCAACTCGTTCGTGAATATCTCATCAAGCAAGCCAAGGGAAAGAGCGACGTTTGTTTCCTTTCTTCTATAAAGTTTAACTTGAACTTTAGGATGAAATCCTGCTCAACCGCCTTCTAGTCCACATGCTTTCCGATTCCGATCCTGAACTTAACTCGGCTAATCTAGTCTCAAACGTAACTTTTCCAATTTAGCTGAGTACTCCCTGTTTTTCAGATTCTGCGTTCCCTTCTGGACATGGATAGCATCGTCTCTTCCATGCAGAAAAGCGACCGCTCAGAGTTTTTGAACCTCTTCTACCAAAACTCTTTCAAGACAATGATGAAACCCTTCTTGCTGAATATCCACAATGGAAATTTGAAATATGGTAAATCCAAAAAAAGAGATACATACTTACAAATATGTTTAGACGATTACCACACGGCCAACAAAACCGCCTTGGTAGTTAGACTTCTTTGCTTCTGCATTGAAACCCACTCCTTCAACATGAGGGCTCAAGTTGTCACCAACGACTTGCTGAACAAAGTACTAGTTGCTCTTCGTAGTAAACATCATTTCCTTGTGCTAGGTAACAAATCTTCTGAAAGTTTATACAGTAATCTTTTCACAGGTGCCTTGAAAATGCTCAGATGTGTAGTCGCCATGAAGGACGACTACTACAATCGGTACATTGTTCGGGAGAAGGTCTTGGACAAAGTGGTTGCCTGCTTTGTGAAGAACGGTCCCCGCTACAATCTCCTGAACTCCGCCATTCTGGAGCTATTCGAATTCATTCGAACTGTGCGTTTGCCTCTAAAAGTCTTTAGAATCCTAGTTTTAGGAGGATATGCGTAATTTGCTCAAATACGTCATGGAACATCACTCCGAAGTTCTCTGCAAAGTGACCTACGTGAAAGTGTTCACTGAAATGAGGCAGCGCTACGAAAGTTTGAAGGATAGGGAGAATGGAAAGACTAGTGGGTCTGAATCTCGTGGATCGTCAATTGGACCTTCGGATTCGAAAATTCTCCAGAGTGACAACAAATCTGTAAGACAGTTTCAAAAACCTCAGTTTACTTGTATTTTTCTAGGAGGAGCAATGGTTTGACGGCGACGAAGATGAGGTGGAGATCAATCTGGAAGACGATGATGAGGAAACCCCCATGAAGAAGGTCGAACCATCTCCTCCTTCCCGCAGGAAAATTGCCATCGACGAAGTTACTGACGTCTTTGCCCCGTTGCTTCATCCCCTGGAGCGTAAAATTGTCATCAAGGTACATTAATTCACAGATTTCTATAATTATATTTTTAAGATTGGAGGAGAGGACCGTTCTAGAACTCCATCACCTTCTCCTTCATCTACCCCTTCACCCACTTCTGCCAGAGATGATGAAGTTTCATCTTCCCAGAATGGAGGGAAAGATGAGGGTACAAGCTCTCAAGGCAGTGTTCTCAAGGTTTGTTTAGAAAAAGGAAACCGGTTTATGAGTCATTTCCAGCCTCTGGTTGATTACGATGGCTCTTCTTCTGATGACAGCGATGACGATGAGAGCAGCAACTCCGTTGATTCTGTTCCTTCTTCCTCGACAAGTCCTGACCATGCAAAGCGTTAGTTTTACCCATTTTATCTAATAAAATCTTAGTTTCAGATGAGACAATTGCTCATAAGCGTTCCCCTCCTGGAGAAGACTCTGTCTCTTCCACTTCCGGAGATTCTGAAGAAAACGGGCGTTCCTTGAAGCGTCAGTTGTCTAGCTATGGAGACGATGATGAAGACAGTGAAGTTGACTCCTGCAAACGATCGAAGTCCGACTCCTCCTCCCAGAACGGAATGGACTTAGATGGAGATGATAGTTCTGATGCAGCTGGAGCCAAGTAGGCAGTTACCACATTTCCAGTTAATTTGAGTTTTAGCTCCTTGGAAAACCCCCAGTGCAACGGTGAAGAGTCAAACGGAGCTGAAGAAGTTGAGATTTCTTCTAAGAACAACTTGAAGCAGTTAGTTTTTTTTTTTAATTTTTAAATTTTAATTTGAGTTTTCATTAAAATCTATGTTTCAGAGCCACTGAGGCCATTTTCTGCACTGTTTCCGATCCCTACGACATTACCAACGACAACGACAAACTCCGAAACATCCAGGTCAACCAGGCCAATGGAGAGAAATAAGCTCACCTCATCGCACCTTGTGCGTCCTTTGCATCTCAATTTCCTATATTTCCTTCTCCAAAGTTCAAAGTTCTCATGGAATTAACTGCCCTCCACGGTATTTCAATTTCCGGTGCACTTTTCTCATATGATTTACCCCGACCTTTTCCCTTTGAGTAATAACCAACCCTGGGGACTTCACAATGCTCAGGCTATGTGTTGTGTGCTTCTTCAATTTTAGCTGAAGCCCTGGGTGAAAAAAGAGTGTGTTTATTTTTACACATATACGGATACCGATTACCACAAGGAATTCTATTTTCATTTTAATTGTACTTTGACCATCTGAGGCACCGCCCAGATGGTTGTTGATCGTTCTGTACTCGAGGAACATTTCTGCATCTCATTGTGTTGTTTTCATTGTTATTTCGTTATAATAACTTTTTTCATGTCAGATGAAACAGTGTGGCTCCTGAGGCTGGTTCTCATAGATCCGTGTTGTTTCATCCTACAATGACACCAAAACTGTACCCTATGCAGCATTTGAACAGAAGACCCATGTATAGTTGTTCCAAAATAAAGTTGTTGTATCTGAAGACAAACTTTTCATTTGTTACTTTCAAATCTGGCGGTCTCATCGGATTGTCCGATTCTCGGGGCGAAGAAAAACGGAACGGATGGGATTGGACTGCGACAAGTTGCTTTGGCGCACCCAAAAAGCGCCGCAAATTAGGAACAAGAATTTCTGTCTGTTTCAGCGCACGCATTAAGGACTATGTAAAAAATATAACCCGTTTCATGAATATTTAGGAATTTTTCTTTTTATCCCAGATCGACAGCCTTATTCAACGTTATGGGCTAACTTTCAGGGCTACTTCAGTATTTGATGCACTAAACCACTTCATCAAGGACTCGGCTTGTTTTCTGTTCGGCTACGGCTTTGGCAGATAGCAACTCCTGAAATGCAAAGATCGATTTCTTTTCTGCGCCGTCTAAGATGGAGTGGAAGTGGAATGGCGCGGGATAATCCGACTGGTCGTACACGGCGCACAGGCCTTTGTGTGGGCGGCTTTTTAACATCTTCTAATTAGCGGAGTGTAATGAGCTGACGCAGTTATCCATTCTACTGCAAAATACAGAGTAAATTAAGAACAAATCAATTTGCCCTAGAGAGATTTAGCTAATTATTTAAAAGAAAAAAGGCTTCTGACAAATTAAATTGATGTTTGCCGTGACAAATCGCTTTAAGGAATCGAGAGTTAACAAAATATGCTCTAATATAGAGTTTTGAAATCATTTTGTTAATAATAAAAATTAAAAAATAGGTTATGTGGGTTAAAAAAAGTTAAAATCATGCTATATACAACGCATATGAAATCGCTGAAGAAACTGACAGGGAAGTGATTTTTCAGCAGGGCATTTTGCGGACAATCCTGTTTCAGCGTAGGCTCCGCTTTGTTGCGGTTCAAAAGCTAGTTTTCTGAGTATCCGTCTGAAAAATTTACGAGGTTCGGGGGAAAAAGAAGGAATTATTGACCTTTTTGAAATTGTTCGCAAGTAACTAGAAAAATGTTCTGACTGGAAAACTTTCAGATTTGACTTTGTTTTGTATGTTCGGCCGAAAATGTAGCAGGGATTTGGGAAAATGCGGTCGACCGGGTCGTTATGGAATCCCGAAAGGAAACCGCTGCATTTCGAGACGAGTCCTAGCATATAAACTTCCATTTACTGGTTGACGCTCGTCCCCCGTAGGTAACACGGGTCAGGCGACCGGATCCTCGGCTACTTCCATTTACTCCGCTTGTTAGATCGCGTCTTTTGGCTCCTCACCTAGTATTTTTTCCTTGAGAGGTTTTTTCTCCTCGAAAGACCTTCACACAACCTACAAATTAGATTCGATGTTTGTCAAAGAGAGCGCATTTTCGCTGTAGATTTTATCTCGTGGCATTGGTCACAAGAGTGAGACGAAAGCAAGAACGCAAATTGAAAACAAAAATGCTTCTTAACTGAGAAACTCCAGTAGAAGGAGATCAAAGTACAAACAAGTTTGATTACAGAAAATGAGGATTTCATTGTCTGACTATCATTTTCACCAAACAAAAAATGCCCCAAACCCATCAATCAAAATGGATCGTCACCCTGGTTTCTCAAAAGGTCTCTTTTCAATAAGCCTATTATTTTCCAACACACTCCAAGAAACGTTTATCCACAAAGGAGCTAATTAGCATACAAAAAGTACCCCTTGAAAAATGAGGCCGACCGTCACTTTCAGAATCTCACTCCTACTTTTCAAGTGACTTCTGTTAAAACTTTTATTAAAAACGGCTACATTTAGGAGAAATTCTTCCAATCTGATTTTTTAAGAATGATATTTTTGACATTGAATAGATTTTTGTTTTTAAACATCATTTTACTTCCAAGACTTCCTCTTTGTTTTCGAACATGTTCCTTTTCTCCTACAGACTGTCGTCGCCTTTTGATCTCCCATAAAAAGTATCGGGGATGCCAGCTTGGATAAAGCCGGCATCGGGAAAGGCCCGCCCATAAATCGTAAGCACCGGCTACAGGCGGACAGGATTGGCATTCGGCACCCGCGGCTAGCGACCGCTTCATCCGCCCTCCCCAGATGATATTTGGGCGTGGGACGGTCGCCGTCTCATTCACCTTTGTCCTTAACTCCTTCCTCCAAAATATTGTTACAGTACTCCCTAGATACATGTTGTGTGCGTAGATGGAAATTCCGGTTCCGGCGCAACCTCCACTCGCTATCTGATGATTACAAGCAGCGATGGCTATCTTATTCAAAAAATGGTAGCAGCGCTGGCCTACAAAGCGGCCGATTCGCCTCCCTGCCGCTGTGTTCTCGTCTCTCTTGCCCTCTGCCTTCCCTCGTAGGACCTCCCCTTAAAGTTTGATTTCCAGAATGCAGCCTCGGCAGTTTGTTTTCTGCGTTCTTCTGGGAATTTTCGCTTATGCACAGGCTCAGGACAACTGCTACATCAACGAAAGTGGTGAGTTATTCGACAAGTCAACTTTGTTTTAAACCTAAGCAAGAGCTTTTATAAGATGACAGTTGGAACTTGGAACTAGGAAAAGTTGAAAGAATATAAAATTAAATTAGTTTTTTAAAAGTGTTAGATTCATTCAAATATTAGAAAACCCAATTTGAATATATTCTAAATGGAAATGTTTTAAACAAAAATCTTTTTTTTTGTTAAAATGCTGAGATAGGAAAATTTCTTTTCGTTTCTAGAATTTGGTCCTATTTCATTTTATAACTTTCCAAAAACCGAGAAATTGCTGAAAATTTTAAATTGCAAATCTTTACTGTTTTGACAAGACTGAAAAGTGTATGAAGCTTTTTGTGTAATTTTGAAATCTAGTTTTAAATTACCTACCGGTTTAAGAAATCGGACGCCGGTCAGATTAAGTGGTAAACTTGCGTGACGGCTTTCGCTGCGATTCGGTTTGAGTCTTCAAGGCCACGGACACTTTTCGGATCGGCCAGACAATTGAAGATCCACGCCTTTCAGAAAAACAAATCGCGACAAGATTCCACTTGAAATCCAACTTTTTTAGGATTTACATGCTGCAACAAGGAACTCGAATCAGCCATGAAGAACGCTATGAGCGGAAGGGTACGTTTTTCAGTTTTTTTTAAACTTTTACCAAACTAATGAAATTAAATTTGAATTTGATAAACTAAATTGATGAACAATAAAATCATTTCCAGGATCTTCTTTCATCTGCCGATGAGATCCAGAAACACGCCGAGAACTCCTTGGGAGGAAAGTTTGAAACTGTAGTTGCCCTTGATGATTTTGCCTACAAGAGTCACTTCAAGGTACCTAATTCATATTAAAAACTGAATTCTTTGTTCAGGAAGGAAAGACCTGCAAGATCGAAAAGAACGGACAGTACGCCCTTGCCTGGCAGCCTTAGAAATCTCACAGATGCCACCCGACAAAACTATTTATTTGTCCGCAAATTACGCAAAAGTTTATGTGTAAATTGTTTACTGTACTTTAGAGTACAGTATGTATGCAATGAAGGGTTTTTCCTTATCTGTTTGTTTCATTGAAAGCTTAATTTCGTGACTTCAACTAAATTGAAAAGAATGCAAGAAAAAGAGTGAAATTGAATGTTTGAAAACCCATGAGGCTTAAAAGTTGCCAATTTTGAAACAATTACATCTCCCACAGGAAGCAATATGTATAATTTTTAAGACATAATGTTTTTTAAGTTTCATAAGTTAAGAAAAACTTTCCAATAAAGCTAACAAATTGAAAATTGCGCTCAGTTAAACAAATGATTCTTACAATCATTCATTATTTACCATTCTTACAAATTTTCTTTTCTCATTTCTTTATGACTTTAATTTTTGTTTAATTTTTCTATTTATTGCTTTTCACTACTTACTTAAGGCAATTTTTAATGTGAATTCTGTCTAACTTTAGATTTTCTTGAAGATTCTTTTCGAATTAAACTGAAGTTGAACTGTTTCCTGATTTAAAACACCATGAAACATGTTCATTGACTTTCGGTGTTGATCATGATAGAAAGGTCGAGTCTAAAAAAGGTTACAGAGAATTGTCGTAAATCTGAAGATTTTTTCTTTGAGAACAAGTGCAAAACGTTTTGTAATTTGATTGGGTACAACTATCTAATACAACTTTTAATACAATAGTAATTAAACTTACTATTCGGTTTAATTTAAGTTTTTCTTGTACTACAACTTAAGAAACCTTAGGAGGTCAAGAAAATTTTCCTTATACGTTGGGGCTAAAACAAGCCTTAGAATTGTATATTTTGCAGGAATTAAACAACTGCTTTGACAAAATGTTTATATGCTTCTTGATACAACAAAAACCACTGTACACAGACAATTGAGCGAAGTTGTAACTTAGTCCTTCTTCAAGGCCTTCTTCTTGTTGCTTCCGATCATGTAGGCCCTGGGGTAGAATGCAGACATCACTCCACTGCACGGAGGAGCAGCACAGGCGTATGGGCTGTAGGCAGGCATCATTGGCTGGCTGTAGGCCGAAATGGCAGCAGGAGCAACCGGAACGTAAGGGTTGTACATTGGCTGCTGAGCAGGGTAAGCGTATGTCGGGATGCAGGGAGGTGCAGCACAGGCTGGAGCCATCATAGGGACAGGAGCAACTGGTCTCACTGGAGCAGGAATAGGGGCGTACTGAAGAGGAGCAGCGGCAGAGATGGGGCCTGGAACCTGAACAGGGGCAGGGGCCGGAGCTGGGACAGGCATCTGCTGAGGGTAGTAGCAAGGAGGGAGGGCACAGGCGGGAGGTGCCTGAGGGAGAGGAGCAGGGACTGGGGGGGCCTGGACTGGAGGAGGAGGGGGAATGGCCTCAACGGGAGGCATGTAGCAAGGAGGAGCTTGGCAAGGGCTGTAGTAAGGAGTAGGGACGGGCATTGGCTGTGGGGGAGCGATTGGCTCAGGCTCGGGGTACATGCAGGGAGGGGCAGGGCATCCGTAAGGGTTGTACATGGGAGTGGGATCACGTTGAACTGGAGCAGGCATAGGAGCCGGAGCAGGCTGCGGAGGTGGTGGAGGTGCCTGGGCAGGTGGTGGTGGAAGAGGCTGTTGAGGTGGAGGAACAGGTGGGGCGGCCGAAGGATAACAGGGAGGAGCTCCACAAGGGATGCTCACCCTAGCGGATCGCATGTAGTAACCCTAAATACCAAGATAAGTCACCGTTTGCAAACTTTCAAAACCCAAAAAGCTAGAAAAACTTACATTGGGGTATACTTGAGCTTGGGAAACAGCGGCGAAAGTGGCAAGTAGGCTAAAACCAGAAGTTATAAACTGATTTTAAAAATATGTAAAATGAAAGAAGATGTGAAATTGCTTACACTGCAGTGAGCTGCATGGCGAATTGACTGTGGCATGTAACAACTGAGGTTCCTTATATACCGAGCGCTCCTGCCGAACGCACACTTCGAGGACCGGTCACTTTGGACCTGAAACGTTGTTCTGCGTCTCTCCTTGCTCATGGTCTATCGCTCACGCCGGCAACAGACGAGTAGATCAAACAGATCGTTTGACACCTGCCTCCGGATATGTGTACATTTGTTTGTTTATTGCAGCGATGACGCCCGAAAAACAAACAAAAGTGTGCTGCATAGTTTGTAGACAGCTAGTTTTCAAGTAGCTGTTAAACTCAGTGCCAAAGGCTGCAGAAGGTTGGATCCTGGAAACATTGTAAACTACCGCATTTTAGAAGTTTTATAACTACTATGGAGCTCAACTTAATGTGAAATTAAGCTTTCAGAAGCCTCAATCCAGAAGGATAAGATGACAAGGGCATTTTTCCTTTGTCTTAAAGAAAGTGTTACCTAAATTTGTTTTTGCTAAGATTGTCTATCTTCAGTAAAATGCCCAAAACTTTCGACCAAAGGTATATTTGGGTATAACGCCAATTACGTATATGTGGTTTTCAGTTTTCAACCATAATTCTACCAAAAACTAATATTAGCCCCAAACCGACTTGCCAAAATTGTACGCTTCGTTCGACTGGACAAAGCAGTGGTTCGCGCGGAAACGGAGGGTTCGGGTTTCGCCAATAGTTACATATTGAAAAACCGCGAGAACTGGCCCTAATGTTACCCACGGCAACCTGAAAACGAAAACACGACGAAACACCGACTTGGGGTATGTTTTAACTTGGGTGTCTTCAGAAATAGAGTTTTAATTTTTTTTAAAGCAATGTATTTTTTGTTTCTAGTATGATCGACAACTACACGTTCTTTTGATTTCGATTTGTGTGTTTGTTTAATTTTTCAGATCGGATTACGGTCTGGGAGGATTTGCAAAGCTGCTATTTTTTAAGCAACGCATTAAAGGAATACGTTTACGGGATCAGTAAAAAAGCTTGCAGAACTTGATTAACAAATAAGTTATACTACCAAGTTTGAAACTTTTTCGTTCACCAACAGTTTTTTTTTCTTACTCAAGAAAGTTGACTTCTGTTGCAAAACATTACAAAAAACAGTAGATAGAACAGTATGTCACAGTTATAAAATTTCCAAAAATCCATGGATAGCCCCATTTTTAAACATTAATTTGACATCGTGACATGGCAATATCACCGCCGTAGGAGTGGAAAACTCTCACGCTTAACATAGCACAAATTGCGTGGGGTCAGAGGAAAAACATGTTTACCCAGATATTCCACATCTAAAAGGGGGATTTCAGCTTGTTGGTGTTTTTAGTCCATTTTTTCAGAGTTTTCTGAAATACGTTTTAACTCGGAAATATTTTCCCAGCGTCCTCCAAATTACGGCTTTCAAACTGTCATATCCATCTGTTAGTAGTGATCAAGGGCACGTGGCTTACGCCAGACCCGGCTCGTGTAGTGAAGTGGTTAGTAAACTTGTATCACAAAAAGAGACTACTTGGTTCGGATCCAGTTGTTGGCCAAGTTTTTTTTGCAGATTTCAGGAGGTTTTTGTAGCTTTAATAGTAAAGTTGTACAATGTCGTTGGGTTTTAATAATGACTGATAGATCCTCTGAAAACGTTATCAAAAAGTTTTTCTTGGATTGATGGCCTCTTTAATATTGTTTCTCTCTCTAAAATTCGGAATATTTTCAACATTTTCAAACAAGTTGCAGAGTATAAACAATTCCTTTTAGTTCAATAATAAAAACAACTTTCCCTTTTCAAATTCGAAACTAATTTCTGAACCACTGACATTTTTCACGAATGCATTTAATCCTCTGCTAATGCCAATCCATTTGAATTCAATTTCTCCCAAACACGCTTTGTAGCCAGATTGTTTACCGCCCAACTCTCCTGCCCAGAAAAACAATTTGTGCTTATTGATAGGCAAGTGCAGCGGACGAGTGGGATGATAAATGATGATAATCAACACTTAGCCGCCAATTTTCTATACAACCACTTCGCGTGAATTGCGCTGATTGCATTCACATCAAACAAAAGACAGAGTTCTGCAACAGTCTTTTCTGCTAGTTGGCTTAAAGAAACTTCTGAAAAATTTCTTAAAGTTTTCATCAGTTGCCCTTATCCGGAGAGGGTCGCGGCCGCCGGAGGGAGCGAACGAACCTCGTTTCTCTACGTCTCTTTGGCCCGCGCTCTCTCATCGATCGAGGCTCTACTCAAGGCCCAGCCGGAATCCAGAGATGCTCCTACAATTATTACTTCTCTCCTTCACAAGCCAAGCAGCTGCAGGTAGGCCCTTTTTAAATCAGTAGCCACTTATAAAATCAATAAACAAATGGAAAATCGTCAAATCCATGGTTTTCTTGATATTCTATTTTAAAATATAACCATTCAGAAATTCGGTGAAAACCAATTTTTTCTAATTTTTTAATTGGAAAATTCATCATCTAGAGTAAAATTTCCTTTCAGTAAAATGCTACAGCTGCAGTTCCGCCATGCTCCATTCCAGATGGGTTGGTTAATTTTACACCCCCTGATTCCATAAAAATCAATATTTTCAGCCCAAAGAAGACGACAGCAATCGTTTACAATTTTTGACTGAATTTCCATGGTATTCCAACGAGAGCTGTGATTCTGTAAGTCCATTCTTCTTCAAACATTCGACGACGTGTTGATTTTCTCACGACGCGCCCTTTCGTAAATTCTATTTGCACCTCGTATTCTCCTCTCAATTGGAGTTTTAGGTGAAAAGTTCGATCCCCGTGGTTGACTGCCCAGGCAGTGTCTGCATCAAAGCTGTTATCAAGGAACCCCCTGCCAAAAGGGATGTCTGTGGTGGGTAAATCCTCATTTCCTGTTTGGTTTGTCCCGCCATTTGAGCGATTATCAGCTTCTGCAGGTGCCTAGCCACCGACTGAAAACAACGGGGGTGTCAGATTGCATGATTAGTCTAGCGACCAACAGGTGTTACCTGAACTACGTCATACTGAAAATGACATTTCAATTGAATTAAAAGTTCATTTTCAGTAGAAGCTGGGGCAGTCGTACGTGATTGTTGGTCCAGGGTGATGAATCATGGAGGGATGCTCAACCCAAAGACAAAGAACAACATCGTAAGCTTTAGTCAATTTTCCCTTCAATTCTCGTAATCAAGGGAAACTAGTTAAGGTTCCATTAGAAAAGGACATTATATAAGCGTATCAGGATTAATAATGACGGATACAGTACTTGTCTTAAACTAAAAACAGTTTACTCACCATGTAACCTTTTTTTTCAGCTGCGCCTGGTCGAAAGCCCTTCGTCCACTGATGCAGTGGGGTTCGTCTACACCTGTAAAGGCTTCCTTTGCAACTCATCTATGCTTCCTGCCCTACTTTTGATCTATGTGATACCATTCTACCTTCTCCATTGACGTTTTGTTTTCCCTCGTTTTACAGGTTTTTTGATATTTTGACGGGTTGATAGTCATGTATTATCCAGATTATGAGATTTGGCAAATAAAAGTTCTTATGGGGGATTTGGTTAGTGAAACCCTGCGTGTATCTCCATAGAGATTTGTTTGGCGGAAAATCTCTTGAGAAACGCCGCTGGGAACACAGCGCCGTCTCTAGCAACCAACGCGTTGTCAGGTCCTTCTCGGTTCATTTTGGATTATCAGCGTTCGTTAGTTCTCAGAATCGCGTTTGTTGCTAGGCAGTGCGCTTGTTTTTATCATCAGGTCATCTGACTACACCTTTCCCTTCAATGCCCTTGCACCCAATGATCTTTTCCAGAAAATGATGACGTATTCCACGCTTTTTAATTACTCATACTTTAATTATTACATATTTAAAATGCAATACTAACATAATAATCATATGTTTTTTTCATTTCCGGTTAAAAATTTGATCATGGGGAGGAAGTTTCTGAGCCATTCGTCAACAAGAATAGTAGTTTCCTCGTTTTAAATTGTTTTGATAGATTTTACCCTTGCGTGGAGCGTTTTTGTTCACTATTTTCATAATAAAATCATATTAAAACTGGCAAAACTGTTTTAAAACTAAGTTTAAAAATAGTTTTTTTCCAAAACACTATTTCAGTGGAAACTAAAGTATTTTTAAATCAGTTTCCGCATTTCTAAAAAAAAGGTTTCTTTGTTGAAACAATGTTTAAAAATCTTTTTTTTAAATGCTTCTTAGCTCCATTTTCCTTTTTTTTCTCTTTTGAATTACTGTAAGAAACCAGGAAGTTGTCAAACATTGAACAGTTTTTTCTCTCTAAAGTTTGTTTGAAATAATTAAACTACGTGGGAAGATTGGTAACAACTTCTTTTTAATTAAAAATTGTTTTTTCCACAACCCAGTTTCCTGTTAGTTTTCTTCATGTCTGGCAATTTTAAGTTACTCCAAACCCTTTTGAAAAAATTTACTTTTTTAAAGTTTTCTTGCCTTCGTTTTTGACTTATTAATGCAGAAACTTAAAACACCAATTCTTTTTAATGTCTAAGCATATCTTCTTTAGTGCCCCAGTTTCTTGGTGGGCTATCGTAATCCTGGCTTAACCTTTTCTCTGTCATTTGTTTTCCCCTTCCAATTTCACCTTTGTGTTGCTCGGGAGAAAATAGGCGGGTCTAATACAATCAGCCTTAGGGTCGGCAATCAAAGCCGTACCCGCCTATTACTATTTTCAGCAACAAACGGTTTTCCCTCTCTGTTAACCTATAATTTTTTTCTGTCGTCATATGCTACTCAGTTGTTTTTAAACAAAAACAAAGCAGGCGTCATTTACTTCCGCATGCTCAATCGTTGCCGCCCGTATGCATTAAACAGCCCACGCGTCATTTTTGGTCGCCTTGTGCCAGGAACTCATAAGTGACCGAAAAGGGCAGGTGTCCTAGAATACATTTCTCAATGTTCTGCTAGTTCTTGTAACCGTTTAGACCCCTATAAAGTGACTTTTTCTACATTTCTACTAGTTTTCATTAGTTTTACAATAAGCAGAAACCTTTTTTTGTTTTTCAAGTCAATATGTTCGGAAGAAAAGTATACGTGTAGTTGGGTGGGAATTAAAGTTTAACTTCACACCCTTGTTTTCTAGAAAAAGTAAAATGTTTTCCTTGATTTCAGACTACAAGCTCCTGGATTGTTTTGATTGTTGAATAAATTAACTCAATTGATAGTAAAAATTAAATAAAATTGAAAAATATTCTTATATGAAAAATGAACTACTTGAATTGGTCATTAGTATATGTTTTTGACAAATTGAATTAGATTGCTTTCATCCCTTTAGAATCTGTATTCCTTTGTAATACAAAGCGATGTTTAAACAATATCGTAATTATCGTAAATCTAACATATAAATTTTTTGTTTAATTCTCTTAAAGCATCCTTTTCACATTTTTTAAACCAAAAAACTTTAGGATTATCTTTATTAAAGTACCCAATACGTTGATTTGCAAGGGGAACCGAACCAGGAACTGTCATCTATGATGCCAGCGCTCTAACCACTGCACTAACCGAACATGGCTGCCGGATTCTACGCGGCCCTTATCACTAGCAAAAGTCAGAGTGGGACCATGTGAAAAAAAACATAACTTTTTAAATAACTTAATGCATTAAAATTGATAATTTTTCTTGAATTACAAACACTAATTTTTACTTATTAAACATTTAAAAGAGGCTAATGGTACAAATCTATTCTCCTTGTTCTTCATATCTTGCCCAGTGGAAATGAAAGACTTGAACGTTTTATTTCTCTCTTCCTTATTCTAAAGTGCAGAATAAGGGAAACCTTTTCAACTATTATTACAAGGCGTAAAATGAATATTACAATACTGATTATTGCGTTGGCTGCAAGAACTTAAAGGGCAGATAAACCGGAATGATTTAAAAAGGGCACGCCCTTTCTCATTCTAGAAAATCTCACCTGATAACCAGTCCTAATCGAATTTTGGTACTGTAGTAGCCTATTTTTGTCTATTTTTGGTGTTGTTTTTGTTTCTTCTCTTCGTCAATTGTCATGACACACACGAAAAGGGTTTCATCCTTTTCGAGCTTCTTTTTCAGAAAGTTTCCATTTTGAAAGTTGTGTTTGCCTGTAAATAAGTAAATTTTGTTTTTTGCATTTTTGGAGTTAGTCGACAGTCTGGTGAAAATACTTTGGAATTCATATGTTATTTGACAAGACAGGTCATCACAAGAATGATTTATACATTTTTGTAAAGCAAAGAAGCTGTGGTGTCATCATCTTTTTTTTTCAAACGATTACTCATTCCCTTTTTGTATCAGCTCAAAAAACTGAAATGACTCGTATCTTTTATATCCTTTCTTCAATACAATACCCAATTGTTGTTGTTATTGTCAAGCTAGTAATTTGTTTTTGAGTTTCCCACATCACTGTTTCTGTCTGTGACATTAGATGAAATACAAATACTCATTTAGGCATGAAGGAAGTTCTCGTTTCATCGTCAACTAACTCCCTTCCGGAAATCATGCCGTAAGTTTTTCTTTCAATGATTCTCCTCTGATGACATGTTATGACTGAAATAGACAATGACTTCCGCACAAAATACAACGTTATTTGCAACTGAATCACGGTGGTAATTACCGTTGCCACGCATCGCTAGGCTCCGCCTCCCCGGTTGTCACCCCGCGTGTCAGGCAGCGCCAATTATCACTCTTTTCAGATTCCGCAATAAACTGGCCGATCAGGAGAAGTCTTTCCTCAACATGACCTATACGGTGGACACCACCAAGAGGGATCGACAGAAGGAATTCCAGAAGGATTTCGGAGTTGATGGTAATTTGACCCATTTGAGATTAAAACAAATCAAGCATTCAGATGCCATTCGCGGCTTTCTGCCAAGAGCCCGCAGCAGTGGACCAAGAAGGTCATGTAAAGAAGACAGAACCGCTGCGAATGTTAGGTAAAGAAGTATCAATGGGTTTATAAGATTGTGATTTTAGAAACTTCAGTGACTCTACAATTTACTCCCAGAGTTGCGCATTACCCTCTCTGGATGGAACCCAAAATAACAACAAGGCTTGTGCTATGAGGCCATGGAGTAGAACACACGAGGAGCTTCGGAAATTCAAGCAAACACTACAGGTAATCCAGAAATCTAATGTTAGCCGAGTAAGGGTAGCTCCGAGCTAACCAGACTCCAAAATCGTCTTCCGGCCCTAAGTCCTAAGTGTCAAACGTCGGGAGTTTGGATTTGTTCCTAGAATACTTTTTCGTGTTAAATATCTTAAATAATTATAAAACTTTTAGTTTAAAGTTAAGTTCATTTTACTTTAAACTAAAGTACTTCACATTCTAAAAGAAATTTGCAAAGATTATCCAAGGTGTATCCGAACCTTCAATGTTTGCCTGGTAAACGAGATGATTTCAGTTTGGCCATAACTGACACTAAGTTTCTCTTCTATTTTTTAAATGTATTTATTAATCCCAAAATTTAAAAATAAATAATTTTTGAAAAGAAACAGAACATTTTTTTTAAAAATAATGTTTTAGCAATGATCTTGCCAATTTTGTGTTTGCAATTTGCCGTAACAATTCAAACAAAAGGTTTAAAAATTACCTCCATTTCAATCTTGCCCAAACTTTTAAAGTATAAGAGGTGTTATTGTAAAATGTTTAAGTTAAACTAAAAAAAGCCTTCCAATCCAATTCTTTTCAGCAACACATGCAAAAGAAGTAGTCCGTGGTCCGCCACCTGCCTCGGGTCCCTCGCTCATCATCCAATCCCTGTTCCTCGACCACAACCGCCTTCTGTGATATGTGTTGTGTTTAAATAAAAGCCCCTAGGCTGTCTGTGTCTCTTCTGCTAATTGGTCTGGATTGCAGCTATACAAAGCGCGCGTGACTGATAATCCTCCCGCCTGATTTCGCCCCACGCGTCACATAATTTATGTCCATCCACATTCTCAGAAAAAACGTAGTCTGCTGGAAAACAAGCAATGTAGCCAGAGACATGTGCAAAAACAACGAATGTCTGTGGGATACAGACATACCAGGCAGTTTCTGTATCCGAAGGAAATGTTTTTCGAGCAGATTGTGGCTGCGAAAGTTGAATGATTATGGTTTTCAAGCCGCAGATTTGCAGGAAGTAAAATTTAAAGTGAGAAGTTAGGTGAATTCAGCAAACGTTTACAAATTTCCCTCGTTTACCTTAGTGTCAAATCAAAACTGCTAAATTCGTTGCACTTTTACGTTAGGTAAAAAGTTGAATTCATAATTTTTTGTCGCAAAACTAAACTTTGTAAACTTTGCCGTTGTCTAGTTTTTTTTCTTTTTCCATAAAGTCAAACGTTAGTCTCAATTATTAACGTTGCCAAATTCAGGCCTACTTTTTTTAGATATATCATTTTCATAATAAATTTATTATAAATATTTAATTTTCCTTAACCAAGCTAAAAAAGTATATTTTCAAAAAGCAAAATATGTTTTTATGATTACATGGATATCAACTCTGACAAATGATGGTAGATAATTATCGTAAATAATACGGAATCATATGTAATTTTAAAGGATAATTGTTTATAATATGGATTTTTCCACCAAACAACAGAATTGAAAAAATATTAACTGAAATTGTAATGTAAAATGAAAACAAAATGGTGAACCAACTTTTTGTGTTAAGGCTATTTAAACGTTATTTAAATGAGTTTAAGTTTATTTAACGAGAAGGATTTAAGCGATTTTATCAAAGAGCTTCACGTTTTCCAAAAAAAAGGAAGGCCTAAAGAAAAGTCGGGCCGTGGATTCTCAGCTTACCAAAAAATATAGAGTTTGATTTCACCCGGGGGCAAAAAAAAATAAGTGAAATGTAATTAAACACTATACTAAATTTATTTAATTATCATTAACATTACTTAAAAAGTTTAAAGTGCAAGTAAAACATTTACTTGGGGCCGATCCAAACCCTCGATGTTTAAAAAAACGGGGGTAATTTGCTTAAAAATTAGAAAATCTTTTTTTTTAGTTTTCAAAAAACGATTTTTACAGTTTCCAGTGTTTCCTATTGAAATTTTTTACAAGGTTGATTATAAAATTATAAATTAATTTTAGTATAGCAAAATAATACCGACTAAAAGTCAAACCCATTAAAAGTTTATGATCTAAGTCTGAAAATCAACTAAGAAAACAAAAGAGTATTATGTTCATAATAAGCATTTGTAATAGTTATGGCAGGATAACCAGGACCTGTAGAAAAAGAGAGCTGGGATGTTCTCAAGTGGAGCAATTCTTCTTTACGCTGCACCACACCTTTCCGTTCTGAAATTTGAAAAAATTAAAATTTTAAAGAAAATTGGCTTACTTCGCATTTACAAACAGTGCACTTCTCAGGATGCCAGACTAGGCCATCTTTCCTGAGACCTCCGTCGACTTCACAATCTTGTCTAGGGTGAGAACGTCTTTTCCTACTAAAAGTGTTTTGCTATTGATATAAAAAAGTGATTAACCTATTGTTGGAGTTGTTCACAGCACAGTTGGAGCTCTCACAGCAATGGGTCCACATGTTCAAATTGAGGGAGGGATGTCTTTCGCATTTTTCGTAGAGAAGGGTAGAGTTTCCGGGATAGAAGAAGACATTTTTCTGAAATAATATTTAGTTCGGGTATTCGTTTTGTGAACAAAGTAAAGTTATTTCTCGCATTTACTTAACTTTTTACTTTTATGGCCTAGAAGTCATGGCTCCTAAATACTTCATGTCAAACATCATTGGTTCAAATTCGCCCTAAGTAAAACATTTTACACGCCATAACACACTTTATTTAAATGAAAATAACACGCGGTGCACTAAGTTTCATTTTGAGAAACCCTCTCACATATAAAATGTGTTCATTGAATAATGTAAGAAAATTACACGTTCAAAGAAATTCCGCACAAATTAGATTTTTCGTCAGAAAATTAGCTCTGAAAACCGTATAGGTTTATTATTATATAAATTTAAGCCAATATTTAAATGTGAAAAACTTAGGTAAATCAACTTTTTGTGAGTTATTACAAATAAATGTAGAAAACGGAGTGCACCCGAAAATACGATTCGAATACGCAATAGTGGTGGACTCGGTTGCAATAAGGATGTTTTTGCCAGGATTACGGATTTTAAGCAATGTTTTGCCAAAGTATAATGTTTATATATAAAGCAAAAAGTTCGCACCAAAATAGTGCTATTAGAACTTAGCCAACGATTCATGGTCGACTATTAGGAAACCATAAAGACAAAAGTTTTTTATAGGGAGAAAACTAGAATTCTCATTAGAGCAGATTAGTTTCTTTTTTAAATGCAGTTAAAATCCTCCAAACCTGCACTCTGTCAATATCATCTCCATTGTCACAGAACAGTTTCGCCAATGACGTCTTCCTAATCTGTTGAAGCTGCATCTTATTGAAGACACCTTCATTTTCATACCTAAAGTCAGCTTTTCATAGTTAAGCTTTAAAGCTTTTTTTACCAGAATCTATCTCCATCCCGAAGCCTCTTGAACTGATCGGCAATGATGCAGGCGAATGTGGGTCCCATAAGAGCGTCCGGAAGTCTTTCTTCTACAACTCCTCCCACCCACAGGTCAATGTTGTCTGAAATTATGTTAGATGAAACTTTTTAAATTTGGAATGTTCACCTGGGTGGCCATAAAGACCTCTGAGTTTCTGCCTTACTCCGTGGTCAGTTACAATTGAATTGAAATCGTCCCAGGTCTGAGGAACAGAAAGATTGCAGAATCGACGATACTCTACGTATCTTAAAGCATACAGTAATGGTATTTTCTAAATCATTTTACCCAGGGAGACCGTGGTCACGTCCTCTTTGAATATTCATAACGGCCAAATCCAAGGCAACCTAAAGTTTTACAGTATAAAGTCAATAACTGATTCCAAACCTCGTGGAATCTTCCAAACAACTTCTCGGTAAGTTCGGTGTTTAACAACTGACTGCTTCTGGGTAGCTTCAGAGGAGAAGCGAAAAGCCCACGTAGAAGGGGATCAATTCCACCTTCAGAAAGAAGCCTTTCTGGGGCAAAGAAGGCCTAAACCAGCCATTTTGTGACTAATTTTCTATCCAATTTACCTTATGGAGAGGTAAATGTCCATCTTTTGTTGGCTTGAAGTCCTTGCCAAGGCGGAATAGAGTAGGATTGATGAGAGTGTGCCCAAAGCGGAATGCAGCTGTGGCAAAGGCATTTGCAATAGATGGATTTACTTCAGGGTTGTAGCCACCATACTCTCCGATCAATTCGTTGAATCCAGTCTGAGGAATCGATTTCACTTGTCAAAATGAAACAAACCTTTCCCAGGACGGTGGGAAGCCATTCTTTGTAGGTAATGTGTTGAATCATAGCAGTTACGATCTTTCTTGTCTCCTGGAAGATGGTCTCTCCATCCCAATTGACGTTGATTTCAAGGAGTTTACCAGCGATTCTGTTGTGTTCACGAATAAACATAGTGTGCATTGAGGTCAGACCAAGCTAAAAAAAGTTTTATGGTTTGGCTAGACTTTTAGGGACCTGCTCGTTGGCTCGAAGATCTCCAGCAAGGAAACAACGAATTGGATTTTCTTGAGAGAAGTTACGTTTGCAATCCATGTCCGAATCTTTCTCAAAAGGCATGTAAGGTTTTTGAGCACTAAAATATCATTTAAATTGAATAATGTGTTACTTACGAAGAAACAATATCAAATCTCATTTGTCCATGGTCTCCGAAGAGGTCCCTCAATTCCAAGGCTTGGGCTTCAGAACTGCCGTAAACCACTGATCCATCAAGGAAAGAGGTAATCTGAAGTACATCTCAACTTTTATATTTAATTATACTTACAATGTTCAGCTGGTCTCTGTAGGTAACTCTTTGGAAGACAAGAGAAGTTTCTCCTGATCCACAGACTGCTCCACTTCTTTCAAACTCAATGCAAGGGTACTTGACATGGCTAAAACCTTAAGTTCACAGGAAAACAAAGGGGAACTCACACTCCAGTGTGAAGCTTAGGATCATTAGCGGTCAGAGGAATGTTAAAGCAGGGATCGAGGTTGTCACAGGTGCGGTTGCAAATAGCTCCTGATGCGTAACTACTACGAGCCAAAGCCATAGCCGTGTGTGTCAAATCGTGATCTAAAGTTGATTTTTTGGTATTGTACGGGTTTGAGCCTACCTACAAACTGCCCCCATTGCATAACCATGGCAGACAGATGGGAATGAGGAGTAATACTGTGGGTGGCCACAAGTTGACGGGATACCTAAGATTTAAGTAAATCAAGTTTGGGTATTTTCACCTCTCTGGGATTAGGCTTAGGGTATCCGTTGTAGAGACGTCCCTTTTCCCAACCAACAGGGGTGTTAAAACCGTTTTCATAGATTGGGGGAATGAGCCGCTGGAGAGGCATAGAGGAAACTCCCCACATGGGGTGCTCCAGATTGTTGCATTGTCCATCATAGGCCCTAAACGACTAGTCTAGTATTTGAGTAAATTACCTGTATTTGGAATGGAAGCACATATCTGAGCAGGAATCTTTGAGAACTTGACCAGTTTGGCAGCCAGAGAGCTCCATGAGAGTCTTAAAACAAGATAAATCCAAAGTGGGCAGACTGTTACCTGGACATGGGAAACGGAGAGAACGGCTTCGTAGGACACATTGGGCGCCAGTTGAGACACGGGAAGTCGCATTCCTTAAAAAAAAACAAATTCGTTTGTTTTCTTAAAGCATTTTGTGGCTAGAAATGTTTTTTTCAGAAAATATATAACAGTTTGGGGTTTGAAAAAAAATTGTCTGACAGGGAGTTTCACACCCGAACGCGATCGGCGGCCGCTAAAAGAGTAGTCTCGTCCCATACAATAATAAACGCCTTATGCAAAGAGTCGACGAAAAGAGGTCTCTCACGATAGCCACGTTTTACCTTTCTGAACATGTTCGTGCACTAGGCGAATGGACTCCTCGTAAATATCACGAGCCTTGCTGAGTTCCACAGCCTGAAAAACAACAAAACTACTCACGTTTTCATCAGCCTGATTTACCTGTGCTGGAATAGAGAATCGGAACAGTCTCTTCAGATCATTGGGATTAGTCACAGATTCTTGGCTCAATCTGGTTCTTGTTCTTTCAACTTCTCTGAAAACTAGGATAACAATCATTTTTCTCTGCTTTTACCGTTCAACATTGGCCTTAGCTTGAGTAGCAATGTTCTTGATCGCGTCATCTGTCAAGAACGAATCAACCTTAAAACATGTGTGTTTCTTAAAGAAAATAAAACAAACAGTCTTGTCAAAGTCTCCCTTGACTTTAAGTCGAGCATCAGCCATCATAGCTCCAACGCTGTTACCAGCCATACAGGAGAAGGTTCCATCATCCTGGCGGCCAACTCTGGTCACAGTCAGCTCAGATCCGTCATCAGAGACCATAAGACGTCCTCTGAAGGCATTTGAGTAGGCTATACATGCTTAGAATAAGGTTACCGAATATGAGGAATGATGGATCCATCAAAGAACCAGGTGATTTCAGGACGGGGGACTCCTCTGGCACGGCAGCGGAAGGTTACCTGTTGGCCGATCTCAACAGTCTGGGAGGAAGGGGTATCGTAGATACTGGGAGGAACACTAAAGGAAATTGTTACGAAAAGGGTAACTTAGAAGTTTTGGAAAATTGCTAAAGTGAGAACAACTCGATGTACCCTACCTTGAAATGAGCTGTAATCTGGCACTGTGTTGTATTCTTCCGTGAACATTGACTGCCTCGCATTTATATCTAAAACTTTTTTCGTTTTGAAGTCACACTTGAAAACCCACGTTCCGACATCTTCTTCAAGGAATGGATAAATTTTCAAGACAGAATTGGCAAAAGTCAGTTCGTATTTCCTGGTCGGAGTAATTCTCTAGAAGACTTTTTGTGAGAAATCTTTAAAATAGCAAACCTGATTTTTGTAGAACCAATTAACAGTCGGCTTTGGCTCTCCAACCACTTCACAATGGATTTTTACGGCGGTTCCCTCCCTAATAGAGAAGCGAGTGAATTAAAGATAATTGTATACCTATAAGAGCTGTCTCGAGGTTTGAAAGTAAACTGAGGGGCCTGACCGGCCTGAGTCCGAGCCTGTCGCAAAAACCTAAAAGGCCCATTAAATGATTAAGAAAACTAACACCTCTGAGGAACAATGGCAAAGTCAGAAGAGCAGGTGAAGCCTTCAGGTGATTCATCCATTGGCAGCAACAGGATTCCATCGTCGGTTAGTTGATAGGTGGTTGCAGGAGAGAAATCCAACTCAGTACCCCTGAATAAGAAACATTTCAAGATTTTTTAGATTTAGAGAAACCTGTAGAAGAATTGGACATTCTTTCTATTCTCTCCAGGGCAGGTCAATTGGTGGTGCAGTTCCTTTTCAACAACATGGGGAGTAATGCATGTTGCCTGGACACCAACCTGAATGTATTTGTAAAAATTGACACTTTTCAACACATACAATTATAAGTTTTCTTTATCTACGTTTTCAGCACAATTGTTCTTTTAAAGGCATGGACCTCTTTTCGACTTTGTATTCTCATTACTGCATGCGACAGGACTACCCTTGCCGTGGCCGCCGATTTCGTACGGGTGTAAAACTCGCGGCGCTACCATGTCAGACAACCTTAGATTTCTGCGTCTTTTTGGATGTAAACCGTCAAAAGCCACGATCAGAAGTTCGATAAACCAATGAATTAGACGGACGCATAAACGGGCACGTAGTTCGTTAAAATGTTCATAGTCCACAGGGGTCTGTTGCCTCGTATGGTCGAAATAGGACATTTCAGATGCAGATTTATCCAAAACGGAACATTGAAACGCAAACTGTTAAATATCTTGCAAAACTTTTCAAGTTCTTTCATATGAGCAAAAGTCAAAAAGTGTTTTAAAAAAGTGGGTCCCTTTAAGCCACGCCCTTATTTTGATCATATGATCAATCGATCGCATTCTGGGCGGGCATGTTTGCAATTGTTCTACCTTATCAATTATCAATCTGCGGTCGATTTTGATTTAACATAGCCTTAGTTGAAAATGGTAAACTAACTGTTTT